>CM042244.1:42874645-43297145 GCA_023566225.1 Romanogobio albipinnatus | reverse complement strand
TTTTTAACAATATGTGTAAACATCTCACCCTATTCACAACATTAAAAAAATAATAAACATCACGAAAACATCTGCTGCTAACATTTTAGCACCATATTGCAGATTATCTCGGGGGAAAAAAAAATTGTCTTCAGATAAAAACATAGACCGCGTTATCAGGGAACAGGATGTTGTTCGCGTTTGAGTTTTAATTGACTTCAGAGATGATTCATAGGACAAGTCCTCTCGGAGCGCCTTACAAGGAACATATTGAATGTTAGATCAAATCTTCTTGTACTCCTCATAATAGCATATGGCCTCTATGTCTGAGGTCTTCAGGGGCGCTGAGGTGAGAATTAGGTTTTATAAAGCTTTTTTTTCTTTCTTTTTTTTTACCTCCTGCTGCCTCTATCCATTTTACTTTTTCTCGTCACACTTTTTATTTCTTCTCTGAAACCTTTAAAGAAGAACTTGGTCTTCCCATCAACACCTCATCCATCAGCCTGGTCCTCTGTGGCCATGGGGAAGAGTTACGTGTCAGAGCCACTGTTGTTTCGGTGTTCTGCAGTCAAGGGGCCTGCGGTGTGAAGGTTTGGGTGGTCTGTGCTCGTGTTAGAGTGGAGTATGAAGCCCACACACACTTCTGCTCACTGAACCGGACATCCACAAACCGTCCTTCCTTTTGTAGTTGCTTTTATTTAGGGCTGCGCAATTTTGCGGAAAAAAACGACATTGCGCAGTTTTGTTTTTGAAAAATACAGGAATTTTGAAAATATGAGAAATACAGGAAGTTTCACCTGAGATAATAATTTTGTTGGGGAGTGCATCTGCATAGGAAATTAAATATAAAAAAAAGAGGCAAAACTTTACTTTTTTACCTTTTTTTTGTGCAAAATCATTTTAGTATGGAAGCCCCGCCACATACAAAATCATGCTCTGGTAAATCATAATTATGACAAACTAAGTCATAATTATGATGTGAAAAGTCAAAATTATGACATACTAAATCAGAATTATGAGAATAAAAAGAGAATATATATTTTGACTTATGCTGTAACTTTGATTTAGGATATCATCATTTTGATTTATGCTGTAATTTTGACTTTTTGATCTCAATTTTCGATTTAGTATGTCATAATTTGGATTTAGTACGCTATAATTTCAACTACGTTTACGTTATTTTATGTCATAAATATGGTTTACCAAAGCATGATTTTGTTCTTATGTGGCAAAAATGGGCTTCCATATTTTGGGGCTGGACAATTTGAAATAAAAACATTTTCATACTTGGATTTACTCTTTACAAAAATCAACTGAAACTATTTTTTGTATTATCTCTATGAGTTTTATATCTGCGTTCATACTGGTTTTGACCAATTCAATATGACTATAAAATAATAATTATAGAGTATTATTAAATGTATTAACCAAATTAGAAAGATATTGTGATAATACTATTGTACTGTAAAATAAGAAATGAATAATAAAACTAATTGTATTTGACTGTAAAATGAAACTACTAGATATTACAGTAGTACATAGGTATCTTAATTTTCAAAGGTATAACATCAAGTTTTTTTTTTTAATGAAGGCACTGTTTGTTTGCACAAGTGCAGCTCATGATGTCTCAGAAAGAATTGATTAATTTATTTTATTTTGATATATATCATGCAGTCCTACTTTGGTTTCTTCTCCTAATCATTCTTTCTGTGCTATTTCAGTCCTGTCTATTTTCTACCACTTCTTTTCACTGCATTCCCTCATTCTCACACTCATGTACCTACCATTCTTTCTGCACTTCCGTCATCTCCCTTTGCTCATCACGCCTTCCTGCATGTTATTTTCATACCTCTCCACCCTTCAAGTGCTCTCCCACTGCATTCTCCTCTCTCCGGTTATCTCCGTTAACCCCACTCGTCTGAATCCTAAGGCCCGATATTGATCTGGCACTACAGATGCTCCTACAGCAGAGCTGGACGTGGGCAGGCGGTGGACGCCTTGGCGGATCCCTCTCCTTTTAAAGGCTGATTGCGAAAGTACCTGTCTCAGGAGCGTCTGGACTATTCCTGTCCGTCTGTCTCATTAAAAAAGCCTGCAGCAGAGAATGAAAGGGCAGCAAGTTCATGCATGAGGGAACACAGTTGGCCGCAGTGCTCTCTGGTACAAGATGGTGGAGAATTGAACAGGAATTGGTGCCTTAGGGTGCACACATACACTTGTGAAGAATTGATTGGCAGACGCTGGTTTTGATGAGGCCGTTATTCTGGACCCCTTTGGTTAGAGGCCAAAAACAGTTGTTTACTAATATCACACAAAAGTGTGGAGAAAGTTTATTTCATATTTATTATATCATATTATACTAGTTTATTTCATATTTAATAATGGGGGGGGGGGGGGGGTGTACTCAACAAGGTTGCATTTATTTGATCAAAATGCAGTAATTTTGTAAAATATCAGAAAATATATACACTGATCAGGCATAACATTATTACCGGGGAAGTGAATAACCGATTATGTCCTCATTACGGCACCTGTTAGTGGGTGGGATATATTAGGCTGCAAGTGAACATTTTGTCCTCAGAGTTGATGTGTTAGAACCAGGAAAAATGGGCAAGCATTGAGGGAGTTTGACAAGGGCCAAATTGTGATGGCTAGATGACTGGGTCAGAGCATCTCCAAAACTTCAGTTCTTGTGGGGTGTTCCTGGTCTGCAGTGGTCAGTATCTATCAGAAGTGGTCCAAAGAAGGAACAGTGGTGAGCCGGCAGCCAAGGCTCTTTGATGTACGTGGGGAGCGAAGGCTGGCCCAAGTGGTCCGATCGAACAGACGAGTTACTGTAGCTTAAATTGCACAAGAAGTTAATGCTGGTTCTGAAAGAAACGTGTCAGAATACACAGTGCATCACAGTTTTGTAGCATATGGGGCTGCATAGCCGCAGACCAGTCAGGGTGCCCATGCTGACCCCTGTCCACCTCCGAAAGCGCCAACAGTGGGCACGTGAGCATCAGAATTAGACCACGGAGCAATGGAAGAAGGTGGCCTGGTTTGATGAATCATGTTTTCTTTTACATCACGTGGATGGCTGGGTGCGTGTGCATCACTTACCTGGGGAACACATGGCACCAGGATGCACTATGGGATGCTTTGGGCAATGTTCTGCTGGGAAACTTGTCCTGCCATCCATGTGGATGTTACTTTGACACGTACCACCTACCTAAACATTGTTGCAGACCATGTACACCCTTTCATGGAAACGGTATTCCCTGGTGGCTGTGGCCTCTTTCAGCAGGATAATGTGCCCTGCCACAAAGCAAAAATGGTTCAGAAATAGTTTGAGGAGCACAACGAGTTTGAGGTGTGGCCTCCAAATTCCCCAGATCTCAATCCAATCGAGCATCTGTGGGATGTGCTGAACAAACAAGTCCAATCCATGGAGGCCCCACCTCGCAATTTACAGACACTCAAATGATCTGCTGCTAACATCTTGGTGCCAGATAGCACAGCACACCTTTAGGGGTCTAGTGGAGCCCATGCCTTGACGGGTCAGGGCTGTTTTGGCAGCAAAAGGGGGACCAACACAATATTGGTCATAATGTCATGCCTGATCAGTGTATATATTGTGTATGTGTATATATTCTATAACAGATTATCCTCTGTAGTGTTGGGGGAATACTGGAGCCTATAATAATAATAATCATCATCATCATCATCATCATTTTACATACAGTATGTATGTCAGATCCAGAGTATTTCGCGGTACAATCTACAGTACACAATTTTCTGTTTAAAGTCTGAACACTTTTTAATATTTATCTGTTAAAATATTTATGATACACTTGCATAAAAAGTCTCCACAATAATGAACTCTTGTGATGCAGAGAGATATAAATAAATTTTCTGTTACAGACAAACAACCAAGTTCGGCAACCATCTTTTCACACCAACCAACCAAGCAAACATGACTCTGACATCAAATGGACTCTGTTTTGCACCAAAATGTCAATTCTAATTGCTTGTTTTTGTGTTGTAACTCCTGGAGTTGAGCATTTTATTACTTTGGCAAATCTCTGTTGTCATGCGTATAAATCTCATTTCTCTTTCAATCCTGCGCTGCAGTGTCAAACTTTTTTAAGGTTTTCGATTCCACCCTGAAGTTACATTGTGGCCTTCTTCGAAAATCTGTGAATTATTTGGTGTCGAGTTTGGAGCTGAGAATGACCAAGACTTTTCAAAGAAGTCAATGTCAGAGTTTGATAAAAACAGCCGCTTCTGATGTCCTTGGACACAGGAGCTCTTGAACATCTGAGAAATTCACATACCGCACACACTACGAGAGACGGCATCAGATGAGATTAAAGTGATTCTGAGGAAAGAAATGGGGGGGGGGGGGGGGGGGTCATTACCATGTTAGTGTATCTGTTGTGTCTACATGTGCTTGAGGCATAGCAATCCGATTCCAAAAATCAGAGATGCAGGTGTTTCCAAAAAGGATTGAAAAGATTTGCCATTTGTTAACAATCAACCTGTCAGGCCTGCCTTAGTCTGCTTTTTTGGAGATTACCACAAATGCTTTTCTGCCTTCAAGCAAATGGAGAGACCGCTGTAAAAGTCACCTTGAAATCAAAATGGACCGTTCTTATTTTTTTTACGGAATATTGCTGTGTTTATAGGAATATGATCCATGCACATCATTAATTTCTTCTTAATGAATTTATTTAATTAAAATAGCTTCCCCTTCCTCTTGCAGCGACATCTCTTCTCTGATGACGGCGGGAGAGCGGGACAACCTTTCACTCACATGAGATCACAGCAATACCAAATTAAAAGCATATCCAACACCCAATCAAATCCCCATAGACAAAATCAAGTCCCTCCCTACATGTTTTTTTTCTTGTTTGAGAAGACATTTCAGGTATACGTCACAATAGGGATGAAAAGACTATCACAACTTCCGTTTCATGCCAACTTTAAACATATCTTCTTGTTATCATTCTCCTCTTCTTTTATTTTAAATAGACTAATTTAATATGTCCCAGTACCGCACACAAGAAAATTATTATTTAGTACCAGAGCAGACAATGCCATTCTTATCGCCTCTTTTGTTTAGTTATTCTGTTACGATAGCGCCGTTTGGAGTTATCAGGCTCGGTAAAGCCTTGTTGGAGATGAGCTCAGCATTTACCCCATCTGTTTAATAACGATTGGTCCCATGGTGTATATCAAAAGTACCATAGTATTACCACCTGATATCGTAGCTGTATCATGGTACTGCCATCTTTATGACAGATACAAGCGTTAGTTATGATGTGTAATTGTATTGCTGCTCATTGGTTGTGTGTGTGTGGGTGTGGGTGTGGGTGTGGGTGTGTGTGTGTGTGTGGGTGTGTGTGGGTGTGTGTGTGTGTGTGTGTGTGTGTGTGTGTGTGTGTGTGTGTGTGTGTGTGTGTGTGTGTGTGTGTGTGTGTGTGTGTGTGTGTGTGTGTGTGTGTGTGTGTGTGTGTGTGTGTGTGTGTGTGTGTGTGTGTGTGTGTGTGTGTGTGTGTGTGTGATTTAATATTTGTGTTTTGTGTTCGAGATATAGGCAGGTGTAAAGCTGAGGTAACTGATAACGTTGGGATTTCTGGCTCACTGCTTTTCAATGCCAGGCTTTGATTTTGTTTTTTTTAGGAGATAGGGAGTTATCCCTCTGGAACTGTTTATTTGTTTATTTTATATTTTTTTATATTCTGCCTACGGACATAAAGAAAAATGTTGGCAAACTGCCTTGCGCTGTGTTTGTGCATTTATGTGTACCATTTCTGAATATGATCTACAAAATGACTGACTTTAAAAGTGTAGGGGGGTTTTTTATGGATATATTCAGTATGTGTTTATACTGATAGCACAGTTAATGCTGAGTATTTGCTTTCATTGAAGAGAGTTTGTTCATAATATACACTACCATTCAAAAGTTTGGGGTTGGCATTTATTTGAAATAACATAATTTACTTTTTCAAATAAATAAATGTTTAATTGGGTTCATGCTTTACATTTTAATTCTTTATTTTCCTTCCATTTTTGAAATTGCAATTAATTTTTAGCTATTCATATTGAATTAATGCTTTAATTTGACCACCCTAAAAGTTACATCTTTTGAAAATGTATTAGGTTTAGGGGAAGTCTGAAGGACTAGTCAACAAAGACTATACATATAGAAGGACGGTTCACTCCTATTATTTATGAATGTTAGCAACACGCAATATGGCGGAATATGTCCCGCCTTCAAAGTAAAAGAGACAATCACTTATTGGTAAAGCCATTGCATCACTGCAGCTGCTGTTAGAAGCTCCGGTTCCCACAGAAACCTATGACTCTATGACCTATGAAAAGAGACAAGCACTGATACTAAAGCGTATTCTGAAAGCTAGTAAAGCTAGATTTAAAATAAGACAACTTATGTTATTATCAGCTATTGCGGACATTGACCGTGAGATGGCTGAGTCGAACGTGCGCCATTGGACAGAAAGAGCAAGACTGATATTTACTGAACGCAGAACGAACCTCGCGAAAGACTTTTAAAAATGCCGGTTGAAATAAAATTCTGCGTGAGTTCAACCAATCAGCATGTTCAGCGCCCAAGTCCCACCCCCGAAAGTTCCTGAACTTTGAAAAAGTACTACTTCGGGAGCAGGGCCGTTTGGAGGGGGAAATATTTACCCGGATCTTCATTTAGACCCTGGTTCCAGTATCACCCCAAAGTTCCTAGTTCCTAGGGAAAGTTCCTGCGGTGGAAACGCGGCTATAGATAGGACTTGGTCTCGTACGCCTGAAATAGATGAATGGAGGCATTGCTAATATGGACGACACGTGAACAAACTTTCCTTGAAAAGGACTTTGTAGTCAACTAGTCTGACTTAAGCAATGCATTAATATACTGGTTTGTTGTGGTGTTAGGTTCGAGTCCAACATATTCGAGTTTGAGTCGAATCAGAGTCTTTAACCAATCAAGTCTGAGTCCAGCAAAATTTTACTGTATGTCATACTGTATGCTTTAACCATGTTTTTTGATTTCACATCTTATTGAACAATTTAAAATCGCTTGAATGTTAAACTGGCAAGACACATGCAAAACTATGTATTTTGAACACCCAGTAGTAAATATATACATCAATAATTAATCATACTTACAGGTTGTGATTCTGTGGAGCAAGTCCAAATAAAGTCCATCTTTAATGGATAAGCCTTTTGTAAATATCATTTAGACCTCACAGAGATTTGAGAAGCATCGTCAAAAGCTTATACTGCTGTTGTATCGCTGTGGTAATTTTAACCACCAAATCTTTACATCCTCATCTATGGAAGTGTTTTCAAAGAGAATTGCAGTTTCCACTCATTTGTAGCACATTTTGAGTGATTTGTTTTGACTTATGATAATAATTAATGTGATCACATGACAGCTCAGTTTGGCAAGAAGTGTTTTTTTGATAATTATAGCACAGAGGTAGTTCTCCATGGGCAGTGCCATGGTTAACACTATAAAAAAATCTCCGCTCCTGTGTCTGAGCGCCAGGTTCTTGCCAGCCTACAGGTCCCCGTGGCATGTCTGGCACCGGCACACCCACCCAGTCTGTATTTATAGCCGGCAGATATCCCCGCATTTTAATATAAGCCAGTTTTCTCAATCTTCCCATCACACAATTCTGTCTTATTGTCTCATCTAAAAACTGGAGAATTGCCCTCCCACAATGCACTTGTGGGTGACCCATGAATAGAGAGCTGACATGCAATACTAATCCTTTTAGCACTCTGCCTCAACCAGCTTGCTGCTTTTGTTGTCATTTCTTTTTATTTCATTCATTTTTAAGTGGGGGATGGGTGCATTGCTCTTTACGCAGAGTGTAAATGCAATACACGGATTAAACAAGACGCTATCAAAGAAGAGGGCAGATGTACATCACTCGTTTACGTCCATCTGTGAGGTTTTAGTGCCCTTTGTTTTTTTTATGAATATATGGATTGTATAATTTAAAGGGACAGTTCACTGAAATGAAAGGCATTGTTTATTCCCCCTCATGTTGTTTCCAAACCTGTGACCATGTTTCTACTGTGGAACACTAAAGAAGATATTTTTTCCATACTATGAAAGTCAGAAACCACATTGGACAACATTGACTTCATTGTATGGACAAAATGTTCTGTTGTGTTCTACAGAAGATAGTTCTACAGGTTTGAAAACAACATAATGGTGAGTAAATGATAACAGAACAGTAATGCTTGGGCGAACTTTCACAGTCTAATTATTAGGAGATAAATGCCTTAGCTGTACCATTGGAGAAAGCATATTGGCCATCTTGGATCACATGTGCTTTGATAACCAATCGCATTACAGACTTTCTTTCTGAGTTGTGCGACAGTGAACTACAGTTTGTGGATACCATAAAAATGAATGAGAAGTGCTATAAACTTAATCATACCTGTTGCAATATTGTCCTTGACTTCTCTTATATTTTTTTTTCAAAAATAGATCAATCCAAACAAATGTTTAAGGGCAAACATGTTGAAGATTAGCCAATAGGCTGACAATTCATTAAACGATAAGCTGTTTTCCCACAAAAGCCATTTATCCAGGATAGTGAAGCATCTCCTCCATTGACATCCATTAAAAAAATAATAAAAAAAAAACTCTGCTAGTCTTCTTTCCTTGCTTACGGCAGCGTTACACTGTTTTGTGCTAATCTTGGAGGCTTGCCTTAGAGCTGCTTTGGAACTATCCCTCTAAATGGATAGTAATCATTTACTCATCATCGTGTGTATGACTTTCTTTGTTATTTAAGTTAGGAGAATTTCCAAACATCAAGTGAATGGTGACCACAGATGTCTCTCTACTCAGATTGCTGCAGATCTGTGGTTTCTCTTTTCAATTCGTCTCCTTTCTCTTCTTCCCCTGTGTAAATATACTTTTCTTTGGATTAGCTTATCTTTCCTACCAAATGAATAAGAAGCTTAAAAATCCAAGATCTGGAGTGTCAGGCTTGAAAAAGAGAAAGCGAGCGATAGAATAAGCATTTCGCACTTCACCTGTTCATGCATCCATAGAATGATGATGTAAGAGAAATTTTTGAAGGGTGGGGTGAAAATTTGAGAGGGACATGTGTCATCGTCACTTATATTTTTGATGTTATGAAACCCTGTTTTAGTTTATCAGTCTCACAGGCAATCATAATATTTTGGGATTAATTAAAATCTTAATCGGGCATGTTCATCTCTTCAGCGCGACTCCCCGCAGGCTGCTGCTGACAGCTGTATTTTAGCTCTCTGAAAATGTCTGGAGGCTAAACAAGTTTGGCTGCAGACTCATCACCTCTAGAGCAGCCACACACTTAGAGACAGTGTGGCAGGGAAATCTGTGATGGCTGCGGTTGAGAGTGTGAGCAAAAAAGAGAAACACTGTGATAGACTGATATATATGGTGATGGCGAGAGGAGGGACGGTGGGAGGATGAGCGTGTGAATGGAGAGAAAGCAGAGGGGATGAATGAAGGCATTTGAAGGAGGAGGATTATGGTAGTAGTGTATGGTAGGGCAGGTCATTCCAGTCTCACTTGAGCCGTGTTGGTTATGTGGGTGATGTGTCATTGCCTCCATCTTCCATCACTTCTGTCTTCTCTTATCTATCAATATTACGCTGATTGACGCCTGCTTGTGCTTTTAACCCTCTGGAGTCTGAGCTCTTTTGGGGCCCTTTAGACGATTTGACATGCTCTGACATTTATGTTTTTTTCAGTTGCTTATAAACACATTAATGGCAAAAGTGTAATTACACTGTATTCAGCACAAACTGGGCTACCATAATATGTGAGAAACATGTATGTACATGCTTGTATTTTTGAGAGAAAAATGTTAATGCACGGTTTTTGAAAAAACAAAAAACTTTGTTTTAAAATTAAGGTCTCAAAACACACAATAGATATGTGTTCACAAGACTTTTGACTCCATCTTGTATTTCCATAGAATTTTTTTTTTTTATACTGATGTGAGAATCATTGAGCCTACTCATTCACGTAAAACAATACACTGATTTAAAATTTGTAAGACAGTTTCTCTTCACAAAGCCAATATGCGAGGAGGCGTGATATCTAATGAATAATGATGAGATAGCACCTGAGATAACAAAGGACATAATAGCCCACATTAATGAGCTGTATAATGAATGAGCTTCAGGTAGGCCTATGTGACAGAGAGCAACAGAGCAAAGGAAAAATATTTTTTTGTAGTTTATTTTATTTGGAATGTAGTCAACAAAGGCCTATTATATTTTAAATCATCAAAAGATTTGACTACACTGCAAAAAATGCTCTTCTTATTTGGTATTTTTTCTTGTTTCCAGCCCAAATATTTAAAATTCTTAAATCGAGATTAATTTAATAGATAAATTAAAAAAAATTGCTGGGGGGGAAATCAAAATGAAGTGTGTTTTTGCTTAGTTAGTTAGTTAGTTAGTTAGTTAGTTAGTTAGTTAGTTAGTTAGTTAGTTAGTCAGTTAACTTTATTGTCCCCAAGGGGAAATTCTGCTTGGACACTGTGCAGAGTTGCTTCATAAAGGTAGACCAGATAACTTACAACATATTATCTGTATTATCTGCCACAACAATTTATGATTTATTAAACAATAATGTATGATTTGTTACACCAATGTATTAAAACACAACAATTATTGAGATTAAAACCATGTTTTTACTCCAAACTTACTTTATATCACAAGTCAAATGTTATAAATAGCCAAGCCAACATGGTATAAATAACACACATAAGCCATATATTGTCGCGATTGTGTGTTTATTATCTTCAAATGTGTCTATCTGCATGTTAGAGCGATTTCTAGAAGCTGTTTATGTCAGAGAGAATGTCACATGGTATCTTCTTCATGCGTGCTATATATGGACTACATGTGCACGGAGCACCTCCGGCTGCCAGTATGAACTGAAAACACAACAGATTGAAATAACACTTCTCTGTATAGAAATTTGACACAGACATATGAGAATCTATTAATATTTATCCTCATCTGCACACTTTTGAACTAAAAGCCCTGAGGGATGTTGTTTTGTCGTGAGTCTTCATGAGGAGAATAGAGGACTTTTTTATGAATGACATCAGCTGACGCTCATATTACAATCAAAGGTACTGATCAAAGGTACTGACACATATTAACAAATCACGGTCACTATATGACTTTGAGAATAAAACAGAGGTCAAAAATGGTAGCTTGAGTCTTAGATCTTTTAAATGATGTATAGTTTGTCAAGGTTTTGAGCTGATTTAAACAAAGAAAGCTTCAGTGCGTCCTAGTCCACCTTGAGTTGATGTGTCTGTGGGCGTCGTCTCCGGAGCCTCAGTATTTGATTCTCAATAGAGCGCGCGCTTCGTGGCGTGGTCGCATTAGTGTATAATGAGCCGCTCAGGAACGACTAATAGCTCTCTGCTTTCAACCGGATTACATAAACACAGAATATTTGTTTTTGATTTGGTTTACAGTGTTTAAAACCTGACATTTCAGCATTTCTTTAGACATATGTCTCATGTTTGTGAGACAAGTATTCACTAAGCTAGAGGTCATTTTCTGAAGACTATCTGAATTAACGTCTTTGCAGATCGTGTTTGATTTCTTTATTTTGCAAAAAGCACAGCAATTTGTTTTTATTGTGACCTTAACAGAGTATAATGATGTATAACACTTGCCTGAATGATAAAAAACGACAGAGTTATTTGAGTCTCTTCACGCCGGTGCGACGGCCGACTCGAGAGGGTTAAACGCACCCGTTCCCGTTCCGCTCCCGTGCATTGACATTGTAGCCAATCACAGACATATCCGAGGAATGCGTGAGCACAATGGCCAATCAGAGGTGTTTACAATTCCACTCAACAGTGCTCAAAGCGTCACATTTTTTATATTTTAGTACCAAAGTCGGTACCTTTGACAACACTAGTATGACAGGGCTTCTTTGCTCATCATGGCTAGTAGTTTTCCGAAGTCACGCATTTTCATGCATTTTCACTGACAACTATTTTGGCATCGATACCATGGGGAAAACGGTTATATTTATATGTTTAATACCATCTCATAATTTGGCAACTGCTGTCACTTTAAGATTTGTCGCTGTGACCCATGTTTTCTCTCTCAACTGTTTACGTTCACTTAAAATATAACTGACTGTATTTGTGAATACTCGCCAAGAGCAACATTTTGGCATTATTTTGTGTGTATCTGACTGTTTAAGCGCAATAAGCAGCGGAAAAGAACTCTTTTAGTACTGAGTAATTTATTCCTGAGAGGCGGCTTTGTGTGCACGCACTTTGGGTGTGAGCACAAAATCTGCGGGAATTAATCAAATTATGCGCAATACACGCAATCCTACTGTGAAATTGAAGCCCTGTAATAACAACAATATTCGTCTGGAGCAAATGGAACGAGTGAGGGGAGGCGGGTTTGTGTGTAAACTTGCTTTAGGAGAGATGAGAGATTGTAACAATGAACTGCAAATAGAGTTAGCAGCCAACTTACCAAAGCTTTGTGTGCACGACACACCTGATGCGTTGATGAAATGTGTATGCTCATTGAATGCCTGCACAAGGTTCTGAATACGATTTTGAGAGGTTTGGAGAGATTCATTTATATTGTGAAATCTGTTGATATAATTTGTATGGCAGCCTGGCTTTTGTCTGTTATTGGGGTCAAGTAAACTCCATCTCTCTCCCCCTTTTCAATAAAATCTTGCTGTGTAAATAAGCTTCCTTTTCCAGATCAACACTAACATTCATATGCATGAGGATGCAGGAGGCCATAAATCAGTATCCTGTCATCAGGATGGGTCTACAGTAGATAAATCACCATCTGTCAGTCACACACAACCTGTCATAAACACACACGCACTTCCAGAGTCTTTTATACATTTGTGTGTGTATTCATAAGGATAAACCTGTCCCTGTGTAATGCATTCAGACGCTCCGTTTTGGCAGGGAGGTTATTTTACTTGCAAATCCCGAACACTGAAAAATGAAACAATTCAGTCTCCTGCTTTCTTTTTTATATGTTGTGTGAGTGTGTATTTGACTTTGTCTGTGTGTAAGTGTGTGTTTGCACGTCTTTGTCCTGTTCCTCATCTTTTTTCTTCACACTTTGGCTCGGGTTTATTTCATCAAATGAAGAAGAGGTGACTCAATTGAGATGTAGCTGTATCAGGAAAATGGCAGTTTTCCCGCTGTACACTCCCACGACACACATGCAGAAATACACAATATTTTGGTGTTTTATGTCATTGCAGTTACTATAATATAGGGATGATACCACTAAGCTGATAATTATTTTCTTGTTATGGCTGATAACCGACTGATATTCTCAGCTAGCATCATTATAATGACTGCTAATTTTATTTAATACATTTTTTGAAGTGACACTATTATGGTATTTTAAAGGCTCCTAATTTTGTTTTGGAGGTCTCCAGCAATAGATTTGCAAACGCTTAATTTTTTTCATAATATTGATTGCACATCACCTCATATCTCAGAGTTTGAAAATGGTTTGTTCGAAGACTCAGCCTCTCTAAACCCCTCCTTTTCGAAAAGGTCAGATGGTCAAAAATTGGTTGAACAAAATATCTCTGTATTTTTTGGTTGAATTGCATTATGCAGTATTTTCTAAATTTTTCTTCTTGGATAAAAAATGTATTAGTATTAGTATTTATTAAAAAAATTATAATAATATTTCAATATCTAAAAGACAATGAAAAGTTGATCACAAAAATAATTTTATTTCACATCCTGCTCAATGTTGTCCAATGTTCATATTGAAACATATTTAGTGAATGTAGCTGTGCTATAAATCACATTAAAATCACATTACATTAACAATGTACAATCTAAAAACAAAAATAATAATTTTATTTTTAAATTCACTAAACTAAAAATGAAAATAAATACAAACAAAAGCATGAACCCCCATTAACAAAATATTTGGTAAATATCTGATTATGAAGCATTTCGTTGAGTTAAAGGGCCTCTTTTTACAAGATGTAACCTAAGTCTCAGGTGTCTGTGAAGTTTCAGATCAAAATATCATTATATATCATTTTGAAAATGCCAAGTTTTGGGTTTGAGAAAAATGAGCTATTTTGTGTGTGTCTCCTTTAAATGCAAATGAGCTGCTGCTCCCCACCCCAGAGGGCGGAGCCTTCAAAAGCTTGTGAACACGCAAATGAAAATTGAAATATGATACATCTGTTTGGCTTTGATTATCATCTCTATCGCGGACACGCTCACGTGACATTGCAGTTCTTCATCATCATGAAATATTATCATCTGCATGCGTTTTAAAGCCATATCACATTCAACCTTACAGTCTATGCTCTCAACTTGAGCACACACACCTGACGCATACGCACAGAGAGCTGGATGCACCTCTGAGTAGACTATTAAACTAAACTAGTTCTCTTTCATGTTTTATTGATAAACCGTCAAATGCACACAAGGTTATGTCAGAAACACACAAAGTTCACATGAAAACAGTTGGTTATGTCTGTGCACATATGCAGCAAGTACAGACATTTGGTGTGTATATTAGATATGTGTACTAAAGGGACAGCAGTGCAATATACAGTACATACTGCTATATCTGCTGTTAATATGAATCAAACAACAAAAGATAAACAGAAAATCACTCACTGCTCTTGACTGAATAAACTTTTGTAACTTTATTAAGAACACAATTCTTACTTGGATGCTGCTGTTAAATGCTCTGGCAAGGAGATAAACATGGCGGACTTTGTACAGCTTTGTACAGGGCGGGGTCTTTGCTAATACGACAGTGTCCATCAACACTCGTGGGCGGGGCCTGTGATGTGTGACGTCACAATCTGCAAACGGCTTGTTCTGAGACACTGCTTATGCTGCTTATGAAAAAAAGAGTGGGTGGATTTTTACTATTATAGGGTGGTTGTAAACACACACTGTCAACACACATTTATGTTCAAACACCATGTAAAAGTGAATTTTGCATAATAGGTGCCCTTTAAAAAACTTTAGTTTCCCGGTCTTCATTTAGCACCTCAGCGCGCGCAGCTCTGACTTGTAATGACTATGACTAATAATAACTTTGATTGGGACTGTCATATTACATTACATTTATGAGAACACTATTTTAGTAAATAGTTGTGAATTCATTGAGTTTAGTTGCCATGTTCAGCGCTTTGTTCCAGAAAGAGCGCGTCCACACATTCTGAATAACAGATCTGAGGCGCCGTTGGTGACACGTTAGTCATTATAGCCTATTGGATTATTAAACAAGTAATTTAATTACATGATCAATCACATCAACTCATTTTACAATCCTACTAGGCTTTTATTTAGACTAAAAACCCTTCTCATTCATTTGGTGGAACATGGCGTTTTGAGCAGCATTTGCACACCCTCTCATGCTGTTGGCTATAAGCCACTGCTGTATACGTGTATTACAGTATTAATGGAACACGCCACTATTTCTGAAAATAGGCTTATTTTCCAACTCCCCTAGAGTTAAACAGTTGAGTTATTCCATTTTCAAATCCATTCAGCCAATCTCCGGGTCTGACAGTAGCACTTTTAGCATAGCTTAGCATAGATCATTGAATCTGATTAGTACACATTACACTGTGTACTAAGGCCGACGGAAAATGAAAATTTGCGATTTTCTAGGCGTATATGGCTAGGAACTATACTCTCATTCCTGCGTAAAAATCATGGAACTTTGTGCCGTACCATGGGTGCAGCAGGCTCAATGATATTATGTATTGTGTTCATTTACATTTAAATTTATGCATTTGGCAGACGCTTTTATCCAAAGCAACTTACAGTGCCCTTATTACAGGGACAATCCCCCTGGAGCAACATGGAGTAAACTGCCTTGCTCAAGGACACACTGGTGGTGACCGCTGGGATTGAACCAGCAACCTTCTGTGTATCAGTTCCATGGTTTAACCCACTGGACCACCATCTCACATCTCACATCATCTCTCGCTTTAAAGGTCCCATGGCATGAAATTTTCATTTTATGAGGTTTTTCAACATTAATATGAGTTCCCCTAGCCTGAATATTGTCCCCAAGTGGATAGAAATGTTGATCGGTGTAAACCCGAGTTCTGGCTGTCTCTCTCTGCCTTTGAGAAAATGACAGGCCAGACGAGCCAATCCTGAAGTCTCCTGGTTTGACGTCCAAGCAGGAACGGTTACCTCCCTTTCCTCCGCCCAGAGAATCTGGCACGCCCATGCAAACGCTCGAGAGATCATTCCTTGTGAACGAGTGAATGCTGGCAGTTTCTCAGTGTTTGGATGTACAAATGAAAACCGAAGTCTTTTTTCAGTTCCTTCTGATCTGTGATCAGTAATTTCTGATGTGTAGCTAATTATTTATTATTCGTGCACACAATGCGGCTTCTCTCTCTCCAGACAGAACGGTGTTTTCGTGTTTTCTATCTTGTGAGTCAGTGTTTTTGTACGTCCTCGTCGCGTCTACCGGTTCTAAAATGTGCATACAGTCATGAGTTTCTGCTCAACATCGGCCTCACACACGCCGAAGCTCGGGCTGCACTGGCCGTTGGCCTTCAACATCCCCGACCCCCAGTACTGCATCTGGCCCACAGCGGAGGCACCAAACGCGGCGTGAGATTAAGCAGAAGGGGGGTAAGCGTGAGCATATTCGGGCTAGCCAGCCTAGCCCCACAATAAACTGGATTACATTTGATTACTGCTGTTGTGTCTTTGTTTGCGCTGTGTACTCAACGCGCGTCACTGACGCTTTTATTTTATTTTAAAAATAATGCTATTATCAACACTTACTTTTAACTCGTTCATCTCGACAGCTGTAATGGTACTTTGCATGTGTTATAAAGTTGGTAATAATGATGAATACGGACTCTGCGTGACTGGGACTCGTGTTTATTCAGAACTCTCAGATACAAACACAATAAACTCGCGCTGACTGACAGCGCTCTCATAACTCAGTAGGTACTATAAATAACTTTGTTAGCGATCGCTGAGCTCCGTCTCTGGTACGTTAGTGATGTCCGGTTCGCGAACGATCTTTCTTTTGAACCTGTTCTTTTTAGTGAACCGAATCAGTTCACCAAATCGGACTGAATCGTTCTAAACGGTTCGCGTCTCCAGTCAGCGCTGATCCATAATTTACTAAAGTTACTAACTTTCTGACATGAGTGACAGTCCCTCCGACTAGAAATAGACTAATAACCTGAAGTATATGCTGTAACTACAACAGTTCAGACATGCTGAGAACTGATGTGAAGTGAACTCAGGTCCATCCGTCTCTCTGGCAGCAGCTCGTGCCTGCTCGTGCCTCGTAGACCAAGTTAAACCACGCCCCCTCCGCTCATTTAAAATACAAAGATGTCAGCCAATCACAACAGTGGGCGTTTTTACTGAAGTCTCACAGCAGACACGCCTCTTGAAGCAGGGCATTCAGCCACAGGGCAAACAGCAGTATTGAAAAAATGCCTCTTATTTCGAAATTATGACATTTTATGATGTAAAAGTCATACTAACAATATAAGTACACCTCAGGAAACATTATAAAATAATAGAAAAATGCCATGCCATGGGACCTTTAAGGCTAACGATTAATCAATCAATTGATTGTTAATTTAAACAACGATTGATCATAGGAATTTGTGTAAATTGACATCCCTAGTACAAACCTGATATGATGTTTTACTAACAAAGTTCGGGAGAGCACTCAGCCAATCAACAATAAGACGCATATATATTCAGCAGTCTTACACTCTAAAAAAAAAAAGGTTGTTGGCTCGTAATCATAGGGGAACCTTTTTAAGTGCTATATAGCACCAATTTTGGTGCTTCAGTGGTTCTTCAGCGGTTCTTCAGAGGTTCTTCACTGGTTCTTTGACTAAGGTGCTATATAGCACCGCTAACTAAGGTGCTATATCACCGCTACCCTATACAGAACATGTTAAGATATGGTGCTAAATAGCACCAAAAGTGGTTCCTCTATGATTACGACGAAGAACCATTTTTGGTGCCATATAGAACCTTTTTTTTTTTCAGTTTATCAGCATCCCTTCATCCCTCCCTTGTCTCCACTTCTAGTTCTAACCACTTACAAACACGGGGGGAGTACTCTGGGTTCGGGCCATACTCCGAGCCCTCCCCCAGACAGCACGCCAAATACACATTTAAACTTTACTCCCTCTAAATTATATCTAAGTGTGAACTCGTGAAATATCGCCCAGCCCTAGTCTGTTGTGGTTGGTCTATCACTTATAGTGCGTGTTGGAAACTAAACACCTATTATCATATCTGAATTTCAGCTCCGTAGGCTTCCTCAGCACTCGATACACAGTGAAATGAACAATGCCGTCAGTTTTTCAGTATCAATTCCAGCACGTGCAGCCAATGAAGACCATAGGCTGGCATTGTGTAAATTTGTTACATGGTTACATATGTACTGTATGTAACAGGAAGTGAGACTGGAATTACTGACGACTCTTTTCAGCAGTTCAGAATCAATTCTTTCTTTTAGGAGACAATAACTTTATTTGTCGTGCACTTCTATTGGGCATCCCTACTATGAATTTATCACATGACCAGTCAGTTTTGTGATTTGCATGGTTGGATATCGCAGACAATTCAGTTTGTGTTTCTTTTTAATACTTAAATTTTATTTTATTATGGTGTCCGGAGCTGTGGTGATGAAATCATTAAGTCAGTTTATATCTCAATTACCGACACAATAATGCCGGAATTCATATGAAAACGTGCTCCGGGAACGAGTTCCTCAGGGCTCATTATATAATTGTCTGGAGAGTGCAGCCCACCTGCAGCTGAGAGGGACCTCAGCTAATTACATCAGTTACCCAGGTTCACATAGCCTCAGGAGCATAAACGGAACTCTGTGTGTGTTTGCCCAGTCTGTCCATCCCATCCCACTCATATAAAATTCTGTTGGAATATCCAGCTCATTAAGAATCCATGCCCTGCCTGAACTACATCATGACAGAAGTTTTCAAGACGAGTGACAGAAAAGTCAAGCAAAAAGGCATCCCTTGAGCCGACAGAAGCACGCCATGTCCTACAGCAGGGACAGGCTTTTTTTAATCTGCTGCGAAAAAGAGACGGCGTGTTTCCACATGATAAGTGATAAAATGTTAAGCAAAACTGGCAGGCGTAACTTCACACGCACAGATCTTAATGCATGGCACATTGGCGAGAGTGTGCTCTGAGTAGACAGGACTTTGCCCTGCAGCAGTGCTGGGGTTCAGAGCGAAACTTCAGCTGAGAGTGGGAGAAATGGAGGTTGAGACAGAGGGTGTGAAGTTTAAAGTGCTGAAGGGTTTTACCGCACGAAGGTTCAAGAGTTTCCCAAATTCCGTTGCCTCATGGCAAATTAAAAAAATGTTGCCCCTCGGCCTGTTTTACAACCAGAGAGGACAAGGAACGAGATATTAGGTATAGAGAATGGGAGGCTGCGTGAGCCTGGGTTTTCTTTCAGGGACATACCAAGGTACCCATAGTTTTTGCTCAAGTACTTTTGTTGCTGCAGTTATTGTTGTAATCATAAATTCAAGCAGTCTGTCCTTCAAGCAGCGTGAGAAGCTTTCATAATGTTTCTGGCATATTTTTTTTTTTTTTTTAGTTTTGAAGCACTGTGATGTGATGCCATAACTTTGCTATTTTCTTCTGTTCTTGTCATCATGCCAATATGTAGTGTGTTTTGTGCTGAAGTCATTCAGTGGTGTTTTCATTGCCATAAGAGCAGACAGCAGTGAGGGGAGGAAGGAAAAGAAAGCGAGTGCCGGCCCTCCCAATGGGGCTTTCACTCTCTGCTGGCCTCTCTGAGAAGTCTCTCTCTCTCACCCTCCATCTCTGTTGTTCAGTGCAGAGTTCACTGCTGGTCATCTGGAGTAGGAACCAAACAACCAACCCCCCCCCCCCCCCCACACACACACACACACACACACATCCCCTTATTGTAATTGTTGTCATGAGGAAGCACTGTGTGGTGATTTGCATGAAAATCATTTCACTTAACAGTCATTTTTGCTCATGGTACTGCACTGTAAAAACCTGCGTCTTGTTCACTAATCACCCATAATCTAGTTTAATAAGGCTTTAAATGCATTGAAATAGCATTGGGACATGGACATTAAGTAATTTTCATTCTTTGCAGTGCAAACACGCCTCCTTTCTATGCAAATGGGTCTGATTATAGATCGCCTTATTATTTAATTAACCCAGCGCTATTTGTCTGCCCCAATTAGCATTATGCTATTACCTCTCACAGAATTTTGGGATAAGTAGGATTTTTTAAAAAGAAATGAATTATTTTATTCAAGGACAAAGGTTAAAAAGACCAAATTAAATTGATCAAAAGTGACAGTAAATGCATAGTTATTAAAAAGAAATCAAATAAATGCTTTCTTTTAAAATTTAAATATCCTAAAGAAGAAACAAAAATCATGGTTTCTAAAAAGAATATTAAGCAGCACAACTTTTCATCATTGGCAATAATAAGAAATGTTTCTTGAGCACCAAATCAGCATATCATAATGATTTCGGAAGTATCACGTGACACCCAATACTGCTGAAAATGCAGCGTTGCCATCACCAAAATTAAATCAATTGTAACGTATATTAAAATAGAAATGTTATTTTAAATTGTAATAATTTTTCATATTCATATGAAATATCACCCTGTGGCCCAGTGCCCAGTTCTCACTGAAGCTAAGAAGGGCCGAGCCTGGTCAGTACTTGGGTGGGAGACCTCCTGGGAAAACTAGGTAGCTGCTGGAAGAGGTGTTAGTGAGGCCAACAGTGGGTCCTAACGCCCCAGTATAGTGATGGGGACACTATACTGTAACAAGCACCATCCTTTGGATGAGATGTTAAACCGAGGTTCTATCTCTCTGGGGTCATTCAAAATCCCAGGATGTCCTTAGGAAAAAGAGTAGGGGTGTAACCACGGCCTCCTGGCCAAATTTGCCCATTGGCCCCTGTCCATCATGGACTCCTAATCATCCCCATATAGTTATAGGCTTCATCACTCAGTCTCCTCTCCATCAATCAGCTGGTGTGTGTTGGGCGTTCTGGCGCAATATGGCTGCCGTCGCTTCATCCAGGTGGATGCTGCACATTGGTGGTGGTTGAGGAGATTCCCCTCCTTCCATGTAAAGCGTTTTGAGTACCCAGAGAAGCGCTATAAATGTAACAAATTATTATTAATTATAATATTACAGAATTTTTTATCAAATTAATGCTGCTTTAGTGAGCATAAGAGACTAAAAACATTTAAAAAGTCATACCTATACCAGCCCCAATTTTTTAGTCATTCCCCTCTGTCTCGAACCCACTTCATTCTGATTCCTATCAGAATTCACCATTCGGATAGAGTTTTGCTCCCCGCACAGTCAATGCCCCTTTTAAACCTACTCTCTTCTTTTTCCCCCTTCTTTCACTTCCTCTCTTTTTTTCCTAAAGCAAGCTCTTTTGTGCGTGTGAAAGTGGATCTTGTGGTTAAGTGCGCATGTATTGTAGTGGTGGGATTAAGTACAGTATGTGGGTCACAGCTGGGATAAGCACTCGCGACGGCAGAAGGCAAAATGTCAGTCAGTGTCACTGCTCTGTCGATGGTGCGGCGTCCGTTAAAGACAATCGCGCTCAACCAAGTGCACAAGCATCTACTTTTGTGATTTTGATTTGTTATCGCTTGCGTATTTGTTCCCATCTTCCTGGCCCTTGCACACATGCTGACAGACACCAGATCCTCTTTTTGAACAGAATTCCCTCCGGCACCCGTGGCAAGGTTCTCTCCGTATTTCAAAACTTTCAACTGACGTTTTTTTTTTTATTCTCGTCTCTCTTCTCTGCTCTGAAGTTGCCTCGTCCTCTCCATAGTGGAATGACATGAATATCCGCTGCAAATTCAAAGAGTTTTCTGTTTTATTCCGTGATCAGTGGGTTATGGCTCATACAGCAACAAGCTGACTTTTTTTCAATCCACACACATCAGATATGTCAGCAGGTTCCCAGGTGGAAATTGCTCTAGCCCCCCGGCTGCGTCGCCGTATTCTCAGGTATGACTGAAATGTGTGTCATTCTGAAAATATGAGAATGGGGAGAAACTCTAAGGAGAAAGTGACATCAGGAAAGTTTCTGGGTAGAGACACCACAAGACTATCATTTCACTTGGGTCTTGATTTATGGTCTTGATTTTGATCAGACTGACACAAGAAGAGGTTTGAGATTCTGATTGGTTAGATGAGTGATACATTAGATTTTTAGTATGTGTAGAGGAGTGTTATAGGATTAATCCAAATCCATGCATATGAATATGACATCTCCAATAAATATCGTGAATGTCATACTATTGCATACTATTTGGTGTCTTTGGGTATTGATGAAGCACAAAGGGGATGTTGGAGCTAAATCGTAATTTTTCCAGTGTACAATATATTGTTCATTTTTTGCTAAATTGGCAGCTGTTATCCAAAAAGAAAAGACAAGCTAGTACAGAGGACTATCAGCCTATTAGCCAATCACTGTGTGTATAGTTAGTAAGTGTGATGACATCATCCAAAGCTTTCTCTTATCTTAACACTTCTCTGTATTCCTTAGTAAAAGTTGGTCTCAGCAGCTTTGTGAATAGGTTTTAGGAGAAAACTCTTAACTGAGAACTTATACTGCTATTTCGAACTTTTAATGTTAAAATGAAATGTTTTGTGAATACGGCCCCAGGTTTTTTTTGCAGTCCACTTAGTGTGAACTTTTTCTATCCATACCGATATTCCTCACTATTCATTTTGTAGGAAAGTCTACTTTCATTATTAATCAGATTGTCTGTCCATCAGCTTTTCTGTCTGTAGATAATGAATCACCCCTGCATCATTCAAACCTGCGACATTTGGTTTGTATAAATTCTTGATCTTGTAATACTCTTTGCAGACTGAAATGCAGCATCAATTCACCCAGGTGATAAGTATCAATGCAGAGCCTACAGGGAAGACTAATATTGGCTCACAGATTAAAAACTAGTTCAAATTGGTCTCCCACCAGCCTTGTGGAGTGTCCTAGTTGCCTGGGGCTCTCAGTGTTGCAGTTTGCATTTATTGTTATCAGGATTGTATGGAGATGATAACAGCATGTCTACGAACCCTGGATCCTCAAGTGAGTGGGCAAGCAACGGCCAGATCTACACCCTCTTACTATCAGAGACTGGACATCCATCTATTGCTGTAGGCCATCTCAAATTGTAGGCTTGCTTGACTCTTCCTTTCTTTTGTCATGAAAGCAAGAGGGTACACAGAGGTCGCTTTTCTTAGAACTTTTATTGAAGTTATAAAACTTTGTATTATCCTAGATGTTTCTCCTAACATCCCTTAGACAAAATAAAATATAAATAAACATGGAAAATCACAATTAGTGAATAGAGAAATATGTGGAAGCTTTTGGACAATTTAGGAATGTCATTCCATATATACACCGATCAGGCATAACATTATGGCAGGTGAAGTGAATAACACTGATTATCTCTTCATCACAGCACCTGTTAGTGGGTGGGATGTATTAGGCTGCAAGTGAACATTTTGTACTTAAAGTTAATGTGTTTGAAGCAGAAATAGGTAAGCATAAGGATTTGAGCTAGTTTGACAAGGGCCAAATTGTGATGGCTAGACGACTGGGTCAGAGCATCTCCAAAACTGCAGCTCTTGTGGGGTGTTCCCAGTCTGCAGTGGTCAGTATCTGTCAAAAGTGGTCCAAGGAAGTAACAGTGGTGAACTGGTGACAGGGTCATGGGCGCCCTTGCGAAAAAGAAGTTTATTCAAGTGTACTATTAGTATACTTCTTTTAAACTAAAAAAAAAATAAGAAAGTATACTTTCAGTTTACTTTTTGTATACTTCTCAGAAATATACTTCAAATTGCACTTAAGTATAGGCTACTTGAATTATACTAACAGAAAAGTCTAGGTAAATTTGGTCTATACTTGTACTCAATCTTTTGATCAAGATATACTTAAAATAATAATTCAGTATTCAAAGTATACTTGGCTTGTAGTTGTGTTTACTATTTTGAGTGAGCAGCCTATTAAATATACTTTTTTCACAGTTTTACATAATATCTCACAAACATACATTGTTTGAAAATATTGATTTTATAAAGATAGCAGATTTGTTCCTAATCCTGAGTATCTGATTTTTTTGTGTAGGCTAGTCCACGCTTGGTCGTATAGGATCAATGAATGAATGAGTGCACTTAGTGTATATAGGGATTTACTTCAAATCTACTTTACTCTTTCCCTACCATTGACTGAAATTTCCGGCTATCCATGTTTTCACTGTTATACGGTAGGGGCACTATTACACATTCTCTGAAAAAGTACAAAATCTCCTGATCAAAACACAAGCGAAAAAGAAGCAGAAACAAGTGATAGAAGATTGCTACAACGTGATCATAAAACATTAAACAGCATGTAAATCAAAACTGCCTAACAGAATGAACTATTGAACCAATGAAGAGGAAATGAGTGTGAAGGTGTTGATGGACACGATATTCTCCATCTGTGTTTTGATCATCGTTCTGAATCCAATCCAGACAAAGTCTCTGACAAAAATGTACTTTTCTCAGCTTTTTGTTTAAAATGTTACCTTTTTTTAAATGAAACTTACCAACATTCAAGTGTTGATTAAAAAAGGATGCATTAACGTAGAATAAAATATGTTTAAAATTAGTTAAAGTGCAGGTTTTTCAGGTATAAAAAATAATACCTAAAAATGAACATAGTAGTATACTTATAGTGCAAAAATAATATATAAATTATAAACTATAAGTATGATATATGTTCACTTGAAGAAAACTTGCATGTATACTTGCAGTATAAAACTACTTAACTAGTAGTTTAACAGAGAGTACACTTCAAAGTATACATTCGTAAACTAAAAAAATGTACAAGTATTAAAATAGTAAACTAGATAAAGTTCACTTGTAGTGCAGCTGCAGTACAAATGAGAAATGTAGTTGTGCACTTAAAGTTTATACTGTTTCACTTATAGTACACTTACATTTATACTTTTTATATACTTGAAGTGTATTAGAAAAAAGATTGAAAATATTAAATATTAAAATATTTTTTAAGAATTTTATGAGAAACACTTAAGTTGTGATCCAAATTTTGGTGTCTGAACATTGTTTTTGTTTTTTTAAATCACATAGCTGTTTAGGATATTAAAGCATTCTTGATTCTTTCCTATGGCTATGGGGAAAGTCTCTGTCAATATTTTGCATGAATGTGGCAGTGACTCTGTGAATGTAAAAATGTGCCATCTTCTTCACTGTAGTACTACACAGTGCTTTGTCAAAGCGTTTTGGTCTCCCACACTGCAGGCGGGTAACACAGGGACAGAGTTCACCTTCTCGATTGGCAGATTATTAAAAGCAAACGTACAAATACAGAAATTACGATATGTAGAGTGCAATTAATATTCTAATAATGGATTCGGTATTATGAAATGATTGCTGAGCAGAGTGTACAGGCCTGATATTTACCTCGGCTTTGAGAAGAAGGGCTTTGTTATTATGCCAGTAGTGCGTCTGCCTCCAGTTTTGTGTGTGCGTGTGTGTGTGTGTGTGTGTGCATGTGTTTTTACCCTCCAAGAAAAAAGAGCCTTTTTTCCTTCCTCTGTTTGGTTTTAGCTTGTCATTCTACAAAGCCAGGCGTGTGACATGTTTTCTCATTAAGAGAAGCAATAACTTTGATAAATCATTCCGCCTGCCAGCCCAGCCCCTCTGTTGGTATTAGAAAAGCTAATTGAAATTCTCTCTCCCTCTTTCTCTGTCTCTCTCTCTGTCTGTCTATTTGTTCCCATAATAATAGCTTTTTCTATACAATGGCGTATTTGTGGTGCCATATTTAATTAAGTAAATTTGAGGAAATGCGTGTGTCAGAGAGGGTAAGGTCAAGTAAATCTAATAAACTAACAATGAGGCTAATTTGTGTTTCCTTATGGCAGTTTGCAGGTAAATCTATCAATTATGTTCATGTCAAATTCAGGTCATATCCCATCATCCCAAAATATATATTATTAAGATAAAATGTGTGTACATAAACATCAAAGTACGTGTGTGTGTGTGTGTGTGTGTGTGTGTGTGTGTGTGTGTGTGTGTGTGTGTGTGTGTGTGTGTGTGTGTGTGTGTGTGTGTGTGTGTGTGCATGTGTGTGTGTGAAAGTTGAACCTACATTGTGAGGTTAGTAATAGCTGAGATTTTCTGTTAAATATGGGGATAAAATATTCAGTTTGTACAGTTTATTTAAGTATTTGTCTATGGAGAGATATCCCACGAAGCTAAACCTAACGTGTGTGTGTGTGTGTGTGTGTGTGTGTGTGTGTGTGTGTGTGTGTGTGTGTGTGTGTGTGTGTGTGTGTGTGTGTGTGTGTGTGTGTGTGTGCGCGTGCATGCATGCGAGTGCCTTGAGCACTGCTGAGAGTGCTATAAAATATATTATTAAGTTATGTTCTGTTTGTAATAGTAGAAGTAAATTGCAAGACATGGTTGATCATGTGACATCAACATGGCAGCACTCATGAAGAGGTGACCCGCTTCCTGTTAAATAAAACATTTTCTTTTTCTAGTAGACTGATATGCTCTTGATATATGATATTATTTATCAAAAGAACTGTTCACTTCTTTGTGTACAACATTTTTAATTAGCAAAGAAAACTACAGTCATGTTGATGTCCTAAAAAATTGCTTTCAGTGTTATTATGCTAAACATAATTCCTTATTTTTGATTCTGAGGTGAAATATGACACGTCTTGACAGTGTTCGCGAGAACCGCCCTTTTGTGCTGATATGCGCTCATATGTGTTGCGTGGGCGCACGTTTCTGAGCATCTGAATTATGAGCGTGTCTTCATGAAATCAAAGATGAAATTTCAGTCAGCAGTTTCTCACCACCCAATTCTGTCTTATCTCTTGTTGTGTTTGTGAGCGCTAGCAGACAGGGTTCAGAGTGACTCTGAAAAGATGTGAGTGGAAGACGTCTGAGCACATTATAAATGACAGCCGAGCTTTTTAGTGGCAGGACTAATTCACAACCGAACACCGAGTGCCTGTTGATACCACGCCCCATGAGGCACAGAACAGCTGTGAGCGTGTGTGTGTGGCGGCACGATCGGCACACATATTATCTGGAAGTTTATCTGACATCAGTACATCATGAGAGTATTGCGACTGAGAATGATTATACCATTCGAGATAGAACTGGCCTCATGACTCACTCTTGGCTCAGGGGAGGAACAGGTGAGGGAAGATTCTTCGGACCCACTTTATATTAGGTGGCCTTAACTACTATGTACTAACATTTTAATTAATCATTTGATACCATGCACTTATTGTGTACATACATGTTTTTACATTGTACTTACATTTAAAAAAATAACTGCATGTAATTACATCTGTAGTTAATTTCTGTAGTTACATTTGTAATTACACAGTTGACTCTTTCCTTACACCTAACCCTACCCTTAAACTTACCCATACCACCATACTTGTCCCTAACCCTACCCATATCCCACCTCAATATCAGCAAAAGTGTTTTGCAATACAATTTGAACTCAGTAAGTACATTGTACTTATTTTTTGATGTAAGTACATAGTACTTAAGGCCACCTAATATAAAGTGGGGCTGATTCATCTATTGAAGAAATGAAGCTCCATTGAAAGTTAAAATATATTGATAGTAGGAATGCACTGATGTATCTGACAATAATCGCTATCATACATAAAAGCAATTATCCATGCTACCGCACAATGATTTAAAAAAAAAAACGCTGATGATCAGGACAAATAATATCTTGTCAATCAAAAGGGGGCAGTTGAGGCACTGGCTGAATCCGAAATCGCCCCCTATATCCTTAAATAGGGCACTATTTGAGGGGACAGCCAATATTAGTAGTGTCCGAAACCATAGTGGACGTTATTGAGTGCACTCATTCTATCACACATTGCACCGCAATAACGAGTGTTCAGCCGATGTACAATCAACAGCTGTCCGAATTCCCTCACTTGTTTTCATTCACTCCTTCAAGTGAACTGTATTAGTGGACTAAAGTAGGGAAAAGTGATTGAGGGTTTAGGGGGCGATTTTGGATTGGTCGAAGGGGTGGTAAGGTTTGACCAATTAGAACACACTGATCCAGCCAACCAATCAGAGCACATTGTGCTTTTCAGAAGGAGGGACTTCATAGAGATAGGAACTAAGCGTTACTGACAGACTGGGAAGAGAGGTGCTGCAAAAATGTAAAAATATGTGAAAAATAAGGCGTTTCAACCATGAAAACCTATTCTAGTAGACCCCAAAAACAAAATCAAGACTTTGTAAAAGGGCATGATAGGTCCTAGTTAACAGATACAACTTTTTGCCTCTTGTCACTCACTCATGTCATTCGCTCCAGGTGAATAGTGCTTGTATTGCGCATAGTTTAATAATTCCCACCGGTTTTGCGCTCACACCAAAATTGTGCGCACCATTGATCTATACAAGTAGTGCTCTTTTAAAGCCGCCTCTCAAACAGCTTGCAAGTACAAAGTTGACTTCTTTTCCGTGGTTTATTGTGATTAAGTGGTCAACTACATACACAATTATGTCAAAATGCCTGTCTTGCCAAGTATTTAGGTAAATACAGTCAATTTTGGAACATAATATCTGAGAGAAGATGCATATTGTGTAACAGTATATCGGATCTGTGCGTTAGCTCTTAAAGTGACATGCAGCCTAATAAAACTGCTGTCTGTCATGTTAATCAAAGAATGAAAGGCAAAGAAAATCACTTGCTGCTCTTGACTAAATCATTTCTGTAACTTAAATTTCAAGCATTAATTTGTATTTAATTGTTACAATGAATTTTACTTTTGATTACTTTCATTTCTGTAGTATTTCTTACCTGAATACTACTGTTAGGCCCACCTGAAAAACGTAAAGCCATGTTTATTTGTCTCATTATTTTTTATTGTATTTATTCGTGCTATTTTTTGCAATTTATTTATTTTTATTACTGACCTCTTTACTTGTCTTTTTTTTTTTTTTTTTTTTTTTTAAATCTAGTTAAATTATTCAAACAAATCCTCCCTGTGCTGTGTTTAAGCTATTACAAAAAAATTACCATCAAAAACGTTAGATACAAATTATGTGTATGGCGGTATATATGGCAGTTTTCCCTGTGGCAACAAAATTGGTATTAAATATCGATATTTTTCAAGGTATTGTATCCAAGTTGGAAATTCCAGTATTGTGACAACACTACTTCAAACACTACACAACACTACTTCGGATATTGGTATCGGCACACAAATGTTATATCTGTGCATCCTTGATTGACAGAAACAAAATGATAACCTAAAAATGGAGCCGTGTGTGTGGCGGTAGACCTGTGGGAACCTCATCAGCAGTCATTGTTACAATGAGACGTCTCCACTTTCTGTGTTCAAGTCTCAATAGAGAGTGATTGCTGAAAAGAAACCTGTCAATCAAATGCAGTGGCCCGTCCTGTCATCTATAGAGCTCTCACGGTGATGGCACAGAGTGTCAGCCTTCATTCGCTCTCTCAGACCAGAATGGGTCCGATGCCAAGTGCCGGGTCCGAGGGAATGCTCTCAAGCTCCAGTGGCTCTCAAGTTCCTTCCAAATTAGGGCCTTTTGTGGCCAAACTTGGCTGCGTCTGAAGCGAACGTCGTCAGGAGCTCTTTTCTTTTCAGTGTGAAAATAGACAGATTTCCAGAAGTGAGTCAACCTTCTCCTTTCAGAGCCTTCACATGCACGCTCCTCAAAGAGGAGTCAATGGGCTCTGTGTGGAGTTGAGAGGAGTGTTTAGAGGATGTAAACAGGGAGATGAGGAGCTCGGCTGTACGCTATGAGTTTTTTGTCTGTAGTGTGTAAGGGCTTTTAACTTTGTGACTGTCTGTCAGCGAGTCGAGGGGCAGAGTGCTTGTCTGATAGAGATGAATGCAGGAATTTTAGGGGAAGGATTTCCATGACAGCCGTCAGGTCTGTGGAATGAAGTGGCGTACATCGATGTGTCCTCCGATGTTGTGCCGTGAAAGCTTGTGTGTAGTGTCCTTTTACCTGTCAGTCAAATTCCCATGAGACCATAGTGTGTGTATGTGTGCCTGCATGACATTCATGTATATTCTTTATAATGTCAGTCAATTGTCTGCCCAAAAGTATAGCCATATGGTCCTGCCAGACTCCTGGTCACACGAAAGCTTTGGATGCTCCTAGTGGCCGAGTGCTTATCTATTTTAAGCACCAGGGGCCGGATTTATGAAACATTCTTAACTCTTTCCCCGCTATTGACGGAGATTTCTATCTTTTGTGCGAAAATGCATTGACAGAATTTTTCCGGCGCTATGACACATCTTCAGAAAGATTACAGAATCTCCTGATAAAAACACATGCGAAGAAGATGCATAAACGTACAGGGAAAAAACAGGGATTTTTTTATTTTTTATTTGAGAGTCTGTTCTTTCCTTTGATATATTACATGTTCAGATATTCATACAACAAAATATTCTGGGAGCCATTAAGTTTTTGTGAAAATTATTAAAAACGCTGGAGATGGCTAGAAACTTTTTTTTTTTTTTTTACGCTGACGGGAAAAGAGTTAAGAATAAAGTTGCTATTTTCTTCTTATTTTCTAACTTAAGAATAGCTTTAATAATATTTTGTATTCCTAAAAGTATTAAGAGTGTTTTTTCTTGAGATCATTCTATAAACAAAACTTAAAGGGATAGTTCACCCAAAAAGGAAAATTAGCCCATAATTTACTCACCCTCAAGTCATCCTAGGTGTATATGAGTTATATTACAAAAGTCCAGGCTAATTCAAGCTTTATAATAGCAGTAATTGTTGCTCTGTTTTTGAAGTCCATAAAAAATGCATCTGTCCGTCAAATAACATGTTCCACATGGCTCCGGGAGGTTAATAAAGGCCTTCTGAAGCGAATCGATGCGTTTGTGTAAGAAAAATATTCATATTTAAAACTTCATTAAGTAATGTTTTGGCCGATCACCTTCTGTATTCAATTTATAGAAAAAGTGTAGAAAGTGCCTCTGCCGATCAAAGGCTTATGTTACCAAGTACGCTCGTCAGACGTCACGTACGCATCTTGAATTGCGAGAAGGCACTTTCAACACTTTTCCACGGAAGGCGATCGGCTGGAGCTTTTTGCTTTATAAAGTTTTAAATATGGATATTTTTCTTACACAAACGCATCGATTCGCTTCAGAAGACCTTTTTTAACCCCCCAGAGCCATGTGGAGCACGTTATTTGATGGACAATTTTTATGGACTTCAAAAACACAGCAACAGTCACTGCCATTATAAAGCTTGGAAGAGCCAGGACTTTTTTAAGATCATAAAATAATGCTATAATCCACTCTTTGATGATTCGTTCATCTCGATGGCTGTAATGGTACATTACATGTGTTACAAAGTTCGTAGAATAAGGTGGAAGAAGACAGAGTCGACGTGACTGGGACTGTTTATTCAGAACTCTCAGCTACAAATAAGCTCGCGCTAACAGCACAACGCTCTCAACAACTCAGTTAAAATAAAACTTCCTCCAGCTCTCCGTGGTTCATGAGTGCCCTGTCTCTCTCTCTCTCTCTCTCTCTCTCTCTCTCTCTCTCTCTCTCTCTCTCTCTCTCTCTCTCTCTCTCTCTCTCTCTCTCTCTCATGCATGCAGTTCGTGCGTGCAGTGCCTTGCTAAACCACGCCCCCTCCACAACATAATCTAACACTCATTTCAAATGCAAAGATGTCAGCCAATCACAACAGTGGGCGTTTTCACTGAAGTCTCACAGCAGACACGCCCCTTGAAACAGGGCATTCAGCCAGAGGGGTAATAACAGTATAGAAAAAATGCCTTTTATTTCTAAATTATGACATTTTTTATGTAAAAATCATACTAACAATATAAGTACACCTCAGGAAACATTATAAAATAATAGAAAAATGCCATGCCATGGGACTTTTAAGGGTGAGTAAACCATGGGCTAATTTTCATTTTTGGGTGAACTATCCCTTTAAGAATTTGAATTCCTGAAAAGAAGATTCTTAACAAATGTCTTACTAAACTAAACTAATGCAAAGCTGCTAATATTTGAAGCAGCATAGTTACACAAAATGGTGATTTACAAAAACGTTTTAATGTGACAGACTTTTTAAGAATAATTAAATGTATCCAATAAAGTTATGTAAACAAATATATTGGCTCAAATCATATGCTTTTTATTTAGGACTATTTTGTCTGTAATGAAATTATACTTGTATTTATAATTGACATGTATGTCAACACATTGCATTCTGGGATGCTATGACATTGTTATCCGTGAGATATATGTGATTTATTAACAGCTGTGATACCAAATAATTCTGCATTGACAGGCAGGTCACTAGGATTTGGAGAAGAGCTTGTGTGTGTTTGTGCATATTTTGTGGCCAAACGTGTTATATAAGCCGTGACATCTAAGTTCATTATTTTGTCTCATTATAACCCTCTACTCCGATAAGAATGGCACATTGGCTCTTAGGTAAAATGCTATTTTTCCCATATCGGATAAGAGTGTGGCATGTCCTTAACTAGAGCCGCCAATTATCAAGTGTACCTGCAGTTCATATCAGCGTGAAGCAGCAGAATCTCATGTACCTTCTCTCTAATAAGAACCTCGCAGGAGAGCGACCGCTGAGTCTTACAAGCCACAAAACAACAGCCTCTGTCTCTCTTTCACACACACACACACACACACACACACACACACACACACACACACACACACACACACACACCTGTGGGGCCACCACTCAGGATTAATGCACCCATGTCATAATTAAACAGGTAATTAAACAAATCAGGTAAAAAAAAAAAAAAAAATCATGTAAAAATGTCTCTTTTATTTGACAATTAAACATTTTTTTCAAACGTTGATAATTGCCTAATCTTTTAAACAGCTAAGATGCTAGTAATCAAACTACATTTTATAAAAATCACCTGTCAATATTTATATTTTATATTTCAGCATATGAGAGTCAAAACCAAGGCATGTTGAACGATGTTCACTTACCCGGCAAAGTTTGGATTGGCATTTATTCTCTTTAGCATGTGGTGTGAAGTATTTCACTCAGTTCCCTAATCATTCCAATTCATTTTCAGTGACTGAAGAACAAATTTATACACACACGCGCTGTGTATTATGTTATCATCTCTGACAGACAGCATGTTGAAGCCGCTCAAGTCGCCATCTACTCTCTCTTCTCGTCATAATCTAAAAAAAAAAAATCCAGAAATCACAATATATGATTTTTTAACTATTTATTTGTATGATACAGCTGCAAATAAGTATTTGAACACCTGTCTATCAGTTAGAATTCTGACCTTCAAAGACCTGTTAGTCTGCCTTTAAAATGTCCACCTCCACTCCATTTATTATCCTAAATTAGATGCACCTGTTTGAGGTCGTTAGCTGCATAAAGACACCTGTCCACCCCATACAATCAGTAAGAATACAACTACTAACATGGCCAAGACCAAAGAGCTGTCCAAAGACTCTAGAGACAAAATTGTACACCTCCACAAGGCTGAAAAGGGCTACGGGGAAATTGCCAAGCAGCTTGGTGAAAAAAGGTCCACTGTTGGAGCAATCATTAGAAAATGGAAGAAGCTAAACATGACTGTCAATCTCCCACAGACTGGAGCTCCATGCAAGATCTCACCTCGTGGGGTCTCAATGATCCTAAGAAAGGTGAGAAATCAGCCCAGAACTACACGGGAGGAGCTGGTCATTGACCTGAAAAGAGCTGAGACCACCGTTTCCAAGGTTACTGTTGGTAATACACTAAGACGTCATGGTTTGAAATCATGCATGGCACGGAAGGTTCCCCTGCTTAAACCAGCACATGTCAAGGCCTGTCTTAAGTTTGCCAATGACCATTTGGATGATCCAGAGGAGTCATGGGAGAAAGTCATGTGGTCAGATGAGACCAAAATATAACTTTTTGGTCATAATTCCACTAAACCTGTTTGGAGGAAGAAGAATGATGAGTACCATCCCAAGAACACCATCCCTACTGTGAAGCATGGGGGTGGTAGCATCATGCTTTGGGGGTGTTTTTCTGCACATGGGACAGGGCGACTGCACTGTATTAAGGAGAGGATGACCGGGGCCATGTATTGCGAGATTTTGGGGAACAACCTCCTTCCCTCAGTTAGAGCATTGAAGATGGGTCGAGGCTGGGTCTTCCAACATGACAATGACCCGAAGCACACAGTCAGGATAAGCAAGGAGTGGCTCTGTAAGAAGCATATCAAGGTTCTGGCGTGGCCTAGCCAGTCTCCAGACCTAAAACCAATAGAGAATCTTTGGAGGGAGCTCAAACTCTGTGTTTCTCAGCGACAGGCCAGAAACCTGACTGATCTAGAGAAGATCTGTGTGGAGGAGTGGGCCAAAATCCCTCCTGCAGTGTGTGCAAACCTGGTGAAAAACTACAGGAAACGTTTGACCTCTGTAATTGCAAACAAAGGCTACTGTACCAAATATTAACATTGATTTTCTCAGGTGTTCAAATACTTATTTGCAGCTGTATCATACAAATAAATAGTTAAAAAATCATACATTGTGATTTCTGGATTTTTTTTATTTTTATGATGTCTCTCACAGTGGACATGCACCTACGATGACAATTTCAGACCCCTCCATGATATCTAAGTGGGAGAACTTGCAAAATAGCAGGGTGTTCAAATACTTATTTTCCTCACTGTATATATATATATAATATAAATGAAGAGATTGAGAGAGAGAGAGAGAGAGAGAGAGAGAGAGAGAGAGAGAGAGAGAGAGAGAGAGAGAGAGAGAGACAGATAAATATAATTTTCTATTATATCCACCAATAAATGGTTTGGGTTTTAATATATTTAAAAAAGTAATTTATTCCTGTGATGGCAAAGCTGTATTTTCAGCATCATTACTCCAGTCTTCAGTGTCACGTGATCCTTCAGAAATCATTCTAATATGCTGTCTTGCTGACACCAAACTTTTGAACTTTTGTGTCTTTTTAATATTATGATTTTTTTTTGGTGTTTGGTATTTGGTATTATTTTGGCACTGGATGATCCACTTTTTTATAATACTGCAGATCATTTTGAGGCAAAGCAAAGTTCTGCGAGCCAGAATTTCGACAGCTTTGACATTGCTATTCAAACCATAATGAGTTTCCTGCTGTGTTTAGTTGTATGTAAGACAATTGAAGCATAGTTTATTTTCCTTAAAATTTTTGTCTTGAGTTCAAACTCTGTAGTGTGCGTTTGTTTGAAGATTGTGAATCCTGATCCCTGTGGCGTCAGCAGTTCGGAAAGACTTCTTAATAACTTGGGAATATTTGGCAGTCAGCAGGACATTTACATTGAACTGAACTCACAGTTCCTTCCATTCAAAACATTCCACTGGTGTGATGCAACATCGGTCAGTGCGAATGTGTTTGAGCCCTAGATACAAAAGGTTTCCCAGAGTCCTGTGCGTTTGTGTGCATGTCATGGGTGTGTATGTGTGTATCCTACAGTCAATATGTCTTAACTTGTCACTTTCTGATGTCATTCCTCAGAGCCAGAGGTTGAGGAGTTTGCGGCACAGCTGTGAGTTGTGATTGACTTCATTGTGTTCAGCCAATAGAGCACCTGCATCATCAGTCACAGGGGTACAAATATTAATACACCCAACCTGTTCAAACAAATCATAGCACTGACTAAAACGCCGGCCCACCAGCCAAAACTTATCAAGACCAGGTGCTCAGGAAAAAGACCTAGAGTTGCAGTGTATCCAGGGTCCACAGTGAATTTTTTGCCACACCTGCCAATGATGAGTGAATTCGTAGTGAACCTCATATTGTTTTCTTTTTAGTGACTCAAAGTGAGGAATATTCCACTTTTGTGTTTCCATATGGCTTTTTGGAGGGAAAAACATTAAGGTATTTTAGATGAACGTGCTGATAAATTCAGAACCAAGGCGGTTGAAAACATGTGGGGTTAATGTTAAGCGCTAAAGAGTTTGCTGGTACAAATATTAGGTAAATAGTTAATTTATTTTTTATTTGATATTCTTTTTGCTGTATTGAGTAATACACACGTAGGGCTGCACAATAATGGTTAAATTGAAAATGTATCTTGCTTCATCACATCTTTTTGCAATTCTTTAGAATTATTGCACTTTCACATAAGCACAAGAGATTGTCAACTCGTACACAGGGTTTATTTTGCCTCATAAAGTTTCCTGATATATTATATTTACCGTATTCATATACTCTCACAATTCACTTTTTTTCCCTAAAATTGCAAGTTTATATCTCAACAATTCTGACTTTTTAACGCAATTTGGATTTTATAACTCAAAATTGCAAGTTAATATCTCGCAGTTCTGAGAAAACAGTCATATATACAATATATAAATTCAACAAAATTGTGAGAAATAATGTTAGAAGTCAGAATTGTGAGTTTAAAATGTCCTATTTTTTTTTTTATTCCGTGGCAGAAAGAAGCTTCCATAGCGTGTCAATATTGATGATTATGCTTAATGAATCAAGCGGAAATCATGATTATGGTTAAAATATTCTTAATCCTGCAGCTCTAGATACGTGTATTTAAAAAAAATATATATTTATCTTGTGGCAGTGCATTCTGGGATTGTCTGGCACTGTGTCCTAACCAGATGTGATGACAAGATTCCAGCAACAAGCACTGAATGTACAGTTGTTCGAAGTGAGATTTTGGACTAATGAGATTTGATATATTTCATAGTGTGTGGGGCTACTTACAGAAGTGATACAGAAATATCGAAGTGAGATTTGAGATCGAAGTGAGATTTTGGACCAATGCGATTTCATAGTGGTCAGGGCTACTTACAGCAGTGATACAGAAAAATCGAAGTGAGATTTTGGACCAATGAGATTTCATAGTGGGCGGGGCTATTACAGCAGTGATACAGAAATATCGAAGTGAAATTTTAAACCAATGAGATTTCATAGTGGGCGGGGCTACTTACTGCAGTGATGCAGAAATATCGAAGTGAGATTTTAGACCAATGAGATTTCATAGTGGGTGGGGCTACTTACTGCAGTGATGCAGAAATATCGAAGTGAGATTTTGAACCAATGAGATTTCATAGTGGGCAGGACTACTTACAGCAGTGATACAGAAAAATGGAAGTGAGATTTTGAACCAATGAGATTTCACAGTGGGCAGGACTACTTACAGCAGTGATACAGAAAAATCGAAGTGAGATTTTAGACCAATGAGATTTCATAGTGGGCAGGACTACTTACAGCAGTGATACAGAAAAATCGAAGTGAGATTTTAGACCAATGAGATTTCATAGTGGGTGGGGCTACTTACTGCAGTGATGCAGAAATATCGAAGTGAGATTTTGAACCAATGAGATTTCATAGTGGGTAGGGCTACCTACTGCAGTGATACAGAAATATCGAAGTGAGATTTTGAACCAATGAGATTTCACAGTGGGCAGGACTACTTACAGCAGTGATACAGAAAAATCGAAGTGAGATTTTAGACCAATGAGATTTCATAGTGGGCGGGGCTACTTACAGCAGTGATACAGAAATATCGAAGTGAGATTTTGAACCAATGAGATTTCATAGTGGGCAGGACTACTTACAGCAGTGATGCAGAAATATCGAAGTGAGATTTTAGACCAATGAGATTTCATAGTGGGCGGGGCTACTTACAGCAGTGATACAGAAATATCGAAGTGAAATTTTAGACCAATGAGATTTCATAGTGGGCGGGGCTACTTACAGCAGTGATACAGAAATATCGAAGTGAGATTTTGAACCAATGAGATTTCATAGTGGGCAGGACTACTTACTGCAGGACTACTTACTGCAGTGATACAGAAATATCGAAGTGAGATTTTAGACCAATGAGATTTCATAGTGGGTAGGGCTACCTACTGCAGTGATGCAGAAATATCGAAGTGAGATTTTGGACCAATGAGATTTCATAGTGGTCAGGGCTACTTACAGCAGTGATACAGAAAAATCGAAGTGAGATTTTGGACCAATGAGATTTCATAGTGGGCAGGGCTACTTACAGCAGTGATACAGAAATATCGAAGTGAAATTTTAGACCAATGAGATTTCATAGTGGGCGGGGCTACTTACAGCAGTGATACAGAAATATCGAAGTGAGATTTTGAACCAATGAGATTTCATAGTGGGCAGGACTACTTATAGCAGTGATACAGAAATATCGAAGTGAGATTTTAGACCAATGAGATTTCATAGTGGGCGGGGCTACTTACAGCAGTGATACAGAAATATCGAAGTGAAATTTTAGACCAATGAGATTTCATAGTGGGCGGGGCTACTTACAGCAGTGATACAGAAATATCGAAGTGAGATTTTGAACCAATGAGATTTCATAGTGGGCAGGACTACTTACAGCAGTGATGCAGAAATATCGAAGTGAGATTTTAGACCAATGAGATTTCATAGTGGTCAAGGCTACTTATAGCAGTGATACAGAAAAATCGAAGTGAGATTTTGAACCAATGAGATTTCATAGTGGGCAGGACTACTTACTGCAGTGATACAGAAATATCGAAGTGAGATTTTAGACCAATGAGATTTCATAGTGGGCGGGGCTACTTACAGCAGTGATACAGAAATATCGAAGTGAAATTTTAGACCAATGAGATTTCATAGTGGGCGGGGCTACTTACAGCAGTGATACAGAAATATCGAAGTGAAATTTTAGACCAATGAGATTTCATAGTGGGCGGGGCTACTTACAGCAGTGATACAGAAATATCGAAGTGAGATTTTGAACCAATGAGATTTCATAGTGGGCAGGACTACTTACTGCAGTGATACAGAAATATCGAAGTGAGATTTTAGACCAATGAGATTTCATAGTGGGTAGGGCTACCTACTGTAGTGATGCAGAAATATCGAAGTGAGATTTTGAACCAATGAGATTTCATAGTGGGCAGGACTACTTACAGCAGTGATACAGAAATATCGAAGTGAGATTTTAGACCAATGAGATTTCATAGTGGGCGGGGCTACTTACAGCAGTGATGCAGAAATATCGAAGTGAGATTTTAGACCAATGAGATTTCATAGTGGGTAGGGCTACCTACTGTAGTGATGCAGAAATATCGAAGTGAGATTTTGAACCAATGAGATTTCATAGTGGGCAGGACTACTTACAGCAGTGATACAGAAATATCGAAGTGAGATTTTAGACCAATGAGATTTCATAGTGGGCGGGGCTACTTACAGCAGTGATGCAGAAATATCGAAGTGAGATTTTAGACCAATGAGATTTCATAGTGGGCGGGGCTACTTACAGCAGTGATACAGAAATATCGAAGTGAAATTTTAGACCAATGAGATTTCATAGTGGGCGGGGCTACTTACAGCAGTGATACAGAAATATCGAAGTGAGATTTTGAACCAATGAGATTTCATAGGGGGCAGGACTACTTACTGCAGTGATACAGAAATATCGAAGTGAGATTTTAGACCAATGAGATTTCATAGTGGGTAGGGCTACCTACTGTAGTGATGCAGAAATATCGAAGTGAGATTTTGAACCAATGAGATTTCATAGTGGGCAGGACTACTTACAGCAGTGATACAGAAATATCGAAGTGAGATTTTAGACCAATGAGATTTCATAGTGGGTGGGGCTACTTACTGCAGTGATGCAGAAATATCGAAGTGAGATTTTGAACCAATGAGATTTCATAGTGGGTAGGGCTACCTACTGCAGTGATGCATAAATATCGAAGTGAGATTTTGGACCAATGAGATTTCAAATTTCATAGTGGGCGGGGCTACTTACAGCAGTGATACAGAAATAGAAGCCAATTAACAAAATGTCTTGTTATTCATCACTTTTCACAGCTGATTAGGGCAAACAGTCTTATTTATATGTTTAGGACATCGTTTTTTCCATGAAGGATACATGTCTTAGATTTTGAACGCAGTATCTTAGCAGGCATAACAAGTTTGGAGCTGCATTCACAACGCTACTTTTCTCACCTCTGATTGGATAATTAGTAGAGGGAATTCTGCGCTTATCATTGTGGTTTTTCTGAGTGCATTTTCAGGCTTTACTCCAGAGAAACAGGAAGAATAAAACTCGCAGGCGAGCTCTCAGGTTTGGGGTCAGAGGTCGGTTAAGTGGAAGCAGTCGCCTGTTCCTTCCTCATGAGAACTCTGAAAAGCCTTTCCTCTCCAGACAGGAAAACAACAGACAGTCTCTTGCTCTGTGCCTTTTAGTCCTGCTTTCTGAGTCTCTCTCACACACATACTTTTCTGCAATATCTCAGGTTTCCCTGACAATTTTATTTGTTTATGGGGCCTTGACATGACATGGAACAGCAGTGTCCTGCATTGTAACATGCTCTATTCAATCTAAACCACTACCCTCTAACATTTTTCTAATACTTTTACTTTTATAATTATTAATCCAGCCATGCTATAACCAGAATTTTTTAGTATGAAGGACTAAGAATGCCACTTTAAAGGAACACTCCACTATTTTTGAAAATAGGCTAATTTTGAAACAGTTGAGTGTTACTGTTTTCAAATCCATTCAGCTGATCTCCTGGTCTGGCGGTAGCACTTTTAGCATATGAAAATAGGCTAACTTCCGTCAACATAACCAACGTGACAGCCTGCTTGCACAAGAAGCGTGCCTTGTAACCATGGAGACATTTGTGAGTGATGATTCAGAAGATATTTGCTTTGATGCAGATCCTGAACCATATATATTTGAACCGGAATACCTGCAACTACACAAACTAAGTACTTTCACAAACTACTTTCCCAGTTCTCCGGGAAAAATGGCATTTGGGGGGTAAAAATGTGTTATTTTGACTGCCTGCTAAATTTCGCATTCCTGGGTCTGTATATCACATAATTGGGGTCGCTTCAACCCGCGGACTTGGCAACACAGTGCAGTTGAGTTCTGTTGACATTTGACAACTAACGTTATGCGTCGCTCCGTTGCTCTGATTGGTTGTAGGTCTATCCAATTGAGGTCTTTCCTGGTTCGGTTTAAACACGCCCCATAATCACAGCACAACAGAGCAGTATCAGACTCAAATTCTGACTAGAATTGAGTATGACAACGTCAGGCTAGTTCCTAGCCATATCGGCCTAGAAAATCGCAACTTTTACACAATATAACTAAAGAGGAGTCAAGTTTTAAGTAGGAAAAATATAGAAACTCTTTGGTCATTTTTTTGAGCGAGATGCTAACGGTCTAATCAGATTCAATGATCTATGCTAAGCTATGCTAAAAGTGCTACCGCCAGACCCGGAGATCGGCTGAATGGATTCGAAAACATGGTATATTTTCAAAAAATTGTGGAGTGTTCCTTTAAAGTAAAGGAATTCAATTATAAATGTATTCATTCAAAAATGTAAAGACTTGAAAAATGTATTTATAATTATTAATGTATTGTTTTGTTGCATTTAGCTACATTTTTAACATGAAATAAATAATAGTTTCATATAAAGCTATATTTATTTGTCAACTAAAAAAGGTGATGTATTTACTTAAATTTTTATTTTTGAATGTTGATAATGGATTTCGTTATTTTATTTTTGCACTCCTCGTCTTAGTCCTCCATATTTAAAATCATATTTTAAAATCATTTCAATTAGAAGTGTATTTTATCTTTTAATAACCAAGGGATATTTGTACTTTATTTTTCAAACCATGCGACTATTAAAGTGGCTGATTGATAATAAAAAAAGTGAAATAAAAATGCATAAAATTTGTGGCCAGTTACTGTAAAACATTTTTTTTAAATGGACCAGGGGACAAAACAGTTCCATTTCTCTCCACTAGATCTCCCAGGCTGTTCCATCGTATCATTTCAGAGTGGAGAGAAATATCTAGTTGTTTAGACATCGATAGTTTTCTTTTTACAGCACTTCACTGAAGTCCATTATCGTATTTGATTACAAACATTGAGAGTCTGAGCCTGAGAGAGAAAGATGGACGTAAGCGGTGGCTCTCAATCCGAAATGCTGCGCCGCCTCGTCCCCGGGGACAGACAGTGGCTAATCAATTTTAGACCAATGGGAGCTTCATTTACATCACAAAAGCTAATTATTGCAGCCTAATCAATCAGCACATCCTAATTAGCTTAGGGCTTGAGTTGGGACTGCCAGAAAGAGAGAGAGGGAGGGAGAGAGAAAGAGATTTCTGCCCTGCTGTACTGAAACGTTTTCAGACATGTTGTTATTACATATCCAGACAAGCCTGAGGTGAGTGACTTTGTTAAACCTACAGAGAAAGAGAGATCGGGATCAGCTGACAAAAAAGAAAAGATGTATGGATGAATGTTCTCTTGTTTTTTTTTAATAACATTCCCAAAATGTCTCCATCCTTCAGTCTTCAGTCTTAATAAAGACGTCACTCATTTTGGTTTGTGTGTTTGTGTGGTCCTGGTAAACCCTTAAAAAAAATGTTATGCGGACAAAGATGTGTCCTTGACAAGAATGAAATCCTTGATATTTTTTTGCCCCCATGAGGAAAACAGATTATAAATCATTCTAAGGGATGTAAATGTAAAATTGCAGAACGTTTTGTGTGATGGGTAGGTTTAGGGATAGGGACAGGGTTAGTGGGTAGAATATACAGTTTGTACAGTATAAAAATCATTATGGCTGCGTCCGATATTGCGTACTATGTGAGTAGGTACTACATTTAAATTTGAACGAACTTTGCGACCGTTAAAAAAGTATGTTCTATATAGTATGAATGAATGAAGTATGTAATCCGGACGTACTACATCCACCATGTTTTTTTACCTAATTTTTCAGGAATTAGGTAAATAGGTAGATAATATACTATATCTCTTTACAGAAATACTATTTTCTACTTAAAACTATCATTTCGTTATTTTTACTAACTCAAATAATCATCCGCTAGGTTGCACGTGAGGGGGGTGGGGGTGGGGTGGAATAGGTTCCTTCCACTTAAGAGTTGAGCTCTTTTTTTATTTTAATATATCTCTTTACATAAATACTATTTTCTACTTAAAAAAAATAACTTTACTAACCCAGTGTTTTGTATGTGAATGCTGTTTCACGTGAATATTACCACAGGAGTGAAGCACAAAGCTTTGTTTAGCCTAGAAAGGAAATCATGGTCAGATAGCATCTGGATCTGGACCTGTTCACTCGATTTTCCGTGAATTTTAACAATAGACCTAGTAGTCCATTTTATCCCAAGGGACATGGACATCTCGTTTCTTTTCCCAAATCTTCACTCACGTCGCACCCATGTTCGCAGGGGATTATAAACGTTTCTTCCTTTCATTTGCTTATAATTAAGTCCATTATAACTATTCACATCCTTTACTTTGGTAAAGTATAAAAAACACTGTAGGACGAATACCTTTTTACTTCAAATTTTATTTAACACAGTTTGTTCTTGTTATTAAACTTGGTAAGGCACGTCAAGTTTGGTTTATTTGAATAGCGCATTTCATTTTCTCTGGCAGTGAATAATCAAACATTGCCTAAATGTCTTGACCCTGTGGAAGATAAAATCCGCTCTTCAGACCTTTTACAACAAGTGTTGCTTTGTAACATCAGGAGAAAACGTGAAGACGAAGATATTCGAATTCAGCCAATTTAAAATATATATATATATATATATATATATATATATATATATATATATATATATATATATATATATATATATATATATATATATATATATATATATATATATATATATATATATATATATATATATATATATATTATTAATTGTTCTTTGATCAAAAGTGACAGTAAAGACTTTTACAATGTTTTAAATGGTTTATATGTTTTTTTAAATGTTAAACTTTCTACTCAACAGTATCCTGAAAAACATATTTTCCACAAAACTATTAAGCGCACATCTGTTTTCAACATTGATAATAATAAGAAATGTTTCTGAGCAGCAATTCAGCATAGTAGGGTGATTTCTGAAGGATCATGTGACACTGAAGACGAATAATGATGCTGAAAATTGAGCTTTGCCATCACAGGAATAAATTAAATTATATATATTTACAGGTCCTTCTCAAAAAATTAGCATATTGTGATAAAGTTCATTATTTTCCATAATGTAATGATACAAATTAAACTTTCATATATTTTAGATTCATTGCACACCAACTGAAATATTTCAGGTCTTTTATTGTTTTAATACTGATGATTTTAGCATACAGCTCATGAAAACCCCAAATTCCTATCTCAAAAAATTAGCATATTTCATCCGACCAATAAAAGAAAAGTGTTTTTAATACAAAAAAAGTCAACCTTCAAATAATGATGTTCAGTTATGCACTCAATACTTGGTCTGGAATCCTTTTGCAGAAATGACTTGGAGGCAATCAGACTGTGGCACTGCTGAGGTGTTATGGAGGCCCAGGATGCTTCGATAGCGGCCTTAAGCTCATCCAGAGTGTTGGGTCTTGTGTCTCTCAACTTTCTCTTCACAATATCCCACAGATTCTCTATGGGGTTCAGGTCAGGAGAGTTGGCAGGCCAATTGAGCACAGTAATACCATGGTCAGTAAACCATTTACCAGTGGTTTTGGCAATGTGAGCAGGTGCCACGTCCTGCTGAAAAATGAAATCTTCATCTCCATAAAGCTTTTCAGCAGATGGAAGCATGAAGTGCTCCAAAATCTGATAGCTAGCTGCATTGACCCTGCCCTTGATAAAACACAGTGGACCAACACCAGCAGCTGACATGGCACCTCAGACCATCACTGACTGTGGGTACTTGACACTGGACTTCAGGCATTTTGGCATTTCCTTCTCCCCAGTCTTCCTCCAGACTCTGACACCTTGATTTCTGAATGACATGCAAAATTTGCTTTCATCCGAAAAAAGTACTTTGGACCACTGAGCAACAGTCCACTGCTGCTTCTCTGTAGTCCAGGTCAGGCGCTTCTGCCGCTGTTTCTTGGTCAAAAGTGGCTTGACCTGGGGAATGCGGCACCTGTAGCCCATTTCCTTCACACGCCTGTGCACGGTGGCTCTGGATGTTTCTACTCCAGACTCAGTCCACTGCTTCCGCAGGTCCCCCAAGGTCTGGAATCGTTCCTTCTCCACAATCTTCCTCAGGGTCCGGTCACCTCTTCTCGTTGTGCAGCGTTTTTTGCCACACTTTTTCCTTCCCACAGACTTCCCACTGAGGTGCCTTGATACAGCACTCTGGGAACAGCCTATTCGTTCAGAAATTTCTTTCTGTGTCTTACCCTCTTGCTTGAGGGTGTCAATGATGGCCTTCTGGACAGCAGTCAGGTCGGCAGTCTTACCCATGATTGCGGTTTTGAGTAATGAACCAGGCTGGGAGTTTTTAAAAGCCTCAGGAATCTTTTGCAGGTGTAATTTTGATTCAGATGATTAGGTTAATAGCTCGTTTAGAGAACCTTTTCATGATATGCTAATTTTTTGAGATAGGAATTTTGGGTTTTCATGAGCTGTATGCCAAAATCATCAGTATTAAAACAATAAAAGACCTGAAATATTTCAGTTGGTGTGCAATGAATCTAAAATATATGAAAGTTTAATTTTTATCATTACATTATGGAAAATAATGAACTTTATCACAATATGCTAATTTTTTGAGAAGGACCTGTATATATATATATATATATATATTCAAATAGAAAATGGTTCTTTTAAATTGTAATATTTCTTTTTTCCCTTTTCTTTTTTTCCTTTTTAACAAACTGCTGCCCCACCAGTTCATGTTTTTTTTCCCCTCATACTACTAACTGACCATTAGCTAGAGCATGACGCACTGAAAGACTGAATGGCCCTTAACCATTTCCAAACAGAGTGGCAGTTCAGAGCTATGCACATCATTAAACCGCTTCTCCTCAATCTAATCACAGTCTTCTTCACAGACTTGGCATGCAGTTAATCCCCGGCAGTGATTTTACATGCAGATCCGCTTTGGGATTGATTGTGTTTCTATGGTAGAGGCATGTCCTCGTATGGTGGATCTTATGGCCTGTTATCGTCATGGGGTTTGCTACAGCTGAAGATGCAATTTTCACTTTTACGAGGATTGACGTTCAAGTAGACATGCCGGATAGCACAGTGTAAGAGGTCAATAGATTTACATTTGCATTCATGTTCTAAGCAGGTTTTGAACTGAAGAGACTCGATCAGCAGTAATTTGCATAAATCACAAGAACGCCAATTACCATGACAGGTCGCCCGAGAATCAAGATGGGCCTCAAATGTTGAGGAGAACCCTATAGCAGATGCATGATTAATTATGTTAGTAGTAAAGTGCTACCCGAACACATTCCATTGCTAAATCAGAGTCCCTGAAGATGACTACATCATGTATTAATAGATTTTAATTAGTGGTGTTTGCTAAGGCAATCATCACCATTATAATTGCTCATACCTGTGGTCAACACCAAGTATTCGACTTTGCAGCATAAATCAAGTGTGTTGTTATTTTTCTAAGTGATCTGATTTGATTTTTGCGTGGTGGACAGTAAAATGGGTGTAATAATCACAAAGATGTACAATGAAGGAGGAATCTTAGCCATATTTAGGGAGTTGGAATTGAGTTTTTTTTTTTGTTGAACCACCTAGAAACCACTACATTTTGGCGTTACAGTCCCATCTTGCTCAACTGGTAATTGTATTTAACTTGATTTACACACCGTAATGATGAAGTGAAACAATATGAGGTTGAGTGATGTAGAGCGAGGATGTTTTGTCATGAGTTGTGACTCCGCTGCACTGCTTGCCTCCAGGTGTTTGTTTTTGTGACTGAGGAAATTGCTCATAAATTTCAAACGACGCTTTGCAGAGAGACTCAGATTTCCCCAGATTCCCTCACACTCAGATTTACGATACAGCAGAGAACTGCTGCTTATATTAATGCATAGTACCCGCCTCATGCAGACTGCGATGCGATTTAATTAAATAAATGTATGCTCTACCAGTTTCAGAGTGAAGCGTGGCATTTACACACCTGATATCGTGAGTTGCACGCGTGTAAATGAACACAGTGCCGAGCTTCACTCTGAAACAAGCAGGACGTATTTTATAAATCAATCAAATAAAAGCTGTTAGAAAATGATGAAATTAAGATGTAAATATTAGTATTGTAATTTTACAGTAAAGCTCAGTAAATCACTCAGTTTAATCATTTTAAACTGAAAACTCACGTAGAGAGGTATTTTTTTTAAATAAAAAAACACTAGTTTTTGACACTACAAAATAAATGATGTAGGATTTACTTTGTAACAATTTTGACTAAAACAAATACACTCTAAAATGTTTTTTGTTTCAACCCATATTTGGGCCAAATATGGACAAATCCAACCGTCGGGTTAAAATTGTATTTAAAAATTTAAACCAATGTTTGGGTTTGTCCATATTTGACCCAAACATGGGTTGAAACAACCCCTGCAACATTTGTAGTGTAATTACAAAGAAATGGTAAGTAACGCATTGAATAAAACATGAAATTCTGACATACTATTTTCATACAACTTTCAGAAAAGCTTTTCATAAATCGTTTAGCCCTAAATTTATTTTCCCATTAAAAAGTCTTCAGAGTAAAAAGTATTTTTCAGCTTTTTTATTGTTTATTCCAAATGCAAATCCCCCCCCCCCCCCCACAAAATTTGAGGTCGGGAAGTTCGGTCTGGACGTTGTGGAGCAACTATGCTCGAACCAGAGCTGTTCGGACCAATCAAATTGTCAGGGCGGGCTTTATACGATGATGGACAGATGATCAACAGTAACGTAATCATTCACGTCACCAAAGAGCAATTGGGTTGAATTTGTTCTAATCCTAAACGGAGAACTTGTTTGTATATGCATTCACCTTTAGTATTTCTCTCAAAAATGATGATCGTGTTGGTAAGTACTCTGTGTATCCTTAAAGCAGCACTAGGTAACTTTTGCTCTCGGGCTCCCCCTACAGTTGGGAAACAGTATTGTCCTCTACTACTGTCGTAAACTCTGTCATCCTACATTAGGGGATGCATATAGCACGTGCATTTGTTGACATGACAACTATGATAGCCCTGAACACTGCAGGAAGAGTTCACATGCAGGTGTTCTGCTTGCGTCGCGTGTGAAATGTCTTCATCCCAGGTACAGTGGCATATGTTTCAGCATGTCATATGAATATCATTTCATGGGTTTAATTTTTTTTTCAAACGCCAAATGATCGCGATGCTCATGTTTACAAGCCAGCGTCATTATAGTAATCTAGTCTATTGGTTACCGTTTTACAGAATCTATATGATACTTCAATTCAATGTTTGAGTGGTAGGTAATAACCATATATTGTCAATATAATATCAAGCTACCATAGATGAATCTTCAAATTTGAAAAGTCGATTTGCATTATAGCTTGAGGCAAGGCAAATAAACAAATATCACAGACATGTTAGGTATTGTAACGAGTAGGAAAATAGTGTGTCCCTTTTAAGAGCGTTCGCCCCGGTTGGAGCGCCTGTGTGTGTGTGTGAACACTGCGCCTCGAGCTCCCATGTGTGCAGATTATTTTCTGTCTTCTGTTGCAAACATTCATTTATTTTTGTTTTGTTGGGTAATGCTGTGGACGGAAGTGGAGTTTGTGCCAGACTCTTGTGGGGGTTCCGCGGGGAATAAAGTTTGGGCTGTTTGATGTCAATCGCCTCCGTGTTTGCATCGACTCCAGTTGCGTTGAGTGAGCTATCCGTATTTTTCACCCGGACACACGCGTTACAGTATCCTAAAATATGATTTTGTACGTCTTATGTATTTACTTGCGAGAATGTAGCCCCTACCAAACTTGTACACGCCGTTTACACATAGGCTTACCCTCGCAAGTCCGAATTTAAGGAAGTGGGGGTGATGGTGGAAGTGACGTATATGCCGTAAAGCAGTCGAATTTTGTAGTTCTTTTTTTTCCTCGGGTTACTACCCGAAACCCGAAGTTTAAAAGTACGATTAAAAACGATACAGACCCCATCAGGCTATGGCAGATGTGTCATTCAACCTATTGTAAGTCGATGTATCATCACAAGAGTCTTGAAAATATATTATGAAGGTTGAAAAGTTACCTAGTGCTGCTTTAAATTCCTTTTTACAAAACCGGCAAAGATCGTTTACACTCATCTTCTTCTTCTACTTCTTCCAGCGTGCGTGCAGTTGAGTTCTGTTGACAACTATGCGTCGCTCCGTTGCTCTGATTGGTTGTTGGTCTATCCAATTGAGTGCAGAGGTATTTTCTTTCCTGGTTCGGTTGAAACATGCCTCATAATCACAGCCCAATGGAGCAGTATCAGACTCATATTCTGACTACAATTGAGTACGACGAAGTCAGGCTAGCTATTCAAGTCATTTGGTTAAAATTCCTGTATTTTCTGATATAGCAATATTGCAATGCAAGCTGTTTTCCCATCAAATCGTGCAGCCCCACTTGCATGTGTGTGGTGGTGACCGTGACTTTGCCCTCTGCTCGTGCTGTTTGTCCATGGCTATGCAGGAAGGACTTTGTTACAGGAAAAGTCTTGTTTAGTTTGCGTATGTGGTGTTGTGACATGCTTGTGCCAGCATTTTTCTGTCATTTTCCCTGTTGCACTACTAGGGCAATGACAATGACCCCGACCCACCAATTCCCTTTCCCCTCTTTTCTCACTCTCCCTTCCTCTTGTTTCTCACATATGGTTCCTACAAAAGTCTAGCTGTTTATTTCCCTATAAAGAAATGTTGCTTCGGTGGAGTGGAGTTAAATGTGACTGATACTGAGGCTCCCATTTGTGTTTAAATGTAGTGCATGCAAGTACATCTTAGTTACGGAAAGATCCATGAGAATTCTGTGTGTATATCACCACCGAGTGGCCATGACATGAACTGCATGTTAGTAAGCTGCTCACGACCTAGCAATGCCCCAGAGAAGTGAGGCTTTAGACACACGATGATTGAAAACAGAGGAAAAAGGTCATCGGATAGGGTGGCGCTGAGCGTGTAAACCAACAGGAGTGAATATATTAAACAGAACAAAGAAGAGGAGGAAAGAGCAACCGCACCACTCTCATATCAGGAGAATTTGCTAGATTTTTTTTATTTCCAGACTGGTACATGCTGTGATAGAAATTCTGGTTAAACGCTTGTGTTCTCTCTCTCTTTCTGGGTCTCTGATAAAATTATGCTGAAGGCTGCTGTATATCAGAACAGCTCAGCTTATTTGATTTGACGTGAGCCATCAGTCCGAGCTCTCCGCTCTGTATGTGTGTGTGTTTGTTTGAGAGAGTGTGTGTTTAAGCCTTTTTCTGTCCCTGTTGGCTCTTTCTGAGAACATAAAACTGCATCATGCCGTTGGCAATACACATCCTTTATTTGTGTTCGGTTTTGACAGTTATTGTGTGTGCATGTCTAGGCATGTGTTTTTGTGTACAGTAGGCTAAAACATGTCAGTGCTCTGATGCCTGTTGGCCTTCTTATAAGTTAGCATGTAGAGTAAAACTTTTTATTTCTATTTCATTTGCTTCTTTGTATAACATCAATTTGCTGATACTTGCTCTTTATAATTTAATTTGAAAACAACTAGTGGTGCATCAGTGTGTCATTTTGGCTGATACTGAAAGGTGATGTTATGTGCACTCTAAAAAACGCTGGGTTAAAAACAAGTTGGGTTGAAAATGGACTAACCCAGCGATTGGGTTGTTTTAAGCAAACATTTAACCCAACCGCTGGGTTAAAACGACCCATTCACTGGGTTAAAACAACCCAATGGCTGGGTTTGTCCATTTTCAACCCAACTTGGGTTGTTTTTAACCCAGCATTTTTTAGAGTGTAATGGTGGATAGTTTATATTATATACTGGAACCAGACAATCACACTTGATCGCTGCGAGCCCACATATATCAACCAAAGAGCGTAGAGCCCCACAACCACCAAAGACTGTGGGCCCAGCTCGCTCTGCCCCTCCTCCTGTGAGATTTCTTCGGTCACAACGCCAGGGCACACACCCTCCTCCATCTGCAACAAAAACAACTGATACTAGCTCTCAGTGATATGTGCTGGGTCCTCGCAACATCAACAGCAACCTTATCAAATGTTTACAAAACAAGCGGGAACCCATTGTGCCTGTCTCTTTCTCTATTTCTGTTCTGTTACGTGATAGAAAGTCTAAGGCCTTCTCAAGCATTATGGCAAACCCATCTAATCTGCGGCCTGTTACTTGTCAACCTAAGATTACTGTGGGGGAAAAAATTAAATGAATACTGTTAAGTTAGCACTTTTAAACATCCGTTCACTTAAAAACAAATCATTTCTAGGCAACGACTTAATAACCACAAACAACCTAGATTTTTGCTTCTAAATGAAACGTGGCTAGAAGACAGCTGCAGTGCAACAGTCCTCAATGAAACAGCCCCTCCTAACTTTACTTTTATGGGTGTCTGCAGAGCAGTCAGGAGGGGTGGGGGGGTCGCTGCTCTTTTTAAAAATGTCTATCAATGTAAGCAAGTATCATTTGGTGGTAGTATGAAGAATTGTTGGGTATAATTTGTCACAGTTTACTTTATTTCGCTGTCCTCACTTACATAAATGAACTATAGTGTTCCCTCTACATTAAAAACCTAAGGGTCAACGCTGTACAAATGTTTATTTTGAGGATTATTTCAGTAGTGTTTTTTTTTTATTATTATTTTGTCTTGTGTGTGTATATATATATATATATATATATATATATATATATATATATATATATATATATATATATATATATATATATATATATATATATATATATATATATATATATTAGTCATCACTTTACATAACGCTTAGCTTGAATTTAACACAGAATGTTTTTTTTCTTAGGTAAATAAAATTATTTTTAGGACGTAAATATGTTTTTACTAGAAAACATGTTGAATGTGATTAAGAGAGGGAGTGTGTTGAATTTTCTGTTGATTTACCCTCGGGGTTAACGCTGTGCATAATTTGCAAGCTTTTGGTTGACTTGTTGCCGTCTCCAGTCCTGTCTGTCACAGATGAATAAATTCATGCATCTCTACCAGAGCTGTTAAAATAAATAAGTCTCCGCCGTTCACTACACTAATGTCTGATTCATTCTGCACCACGTACGCTCAAGTGCACAAGAGGGACGCATCCAAGAATTCACTAATTTGGTGTCGGAGTGCAGGTTCAGAATGGAAGAGGTGTTGCGGGACGAGTTATGCTCTTTTCGTCTGCATTATGAAGTCTCACTGAAGCATATCAGAATCAAGAGCACTACAGTTCAATTCCCCTTTACGACTGGTTGCGTTCACACGTGCCGAAATTATTTTTATGCTGGAGGCGAAAGGAATTATAATTCTTACCTACCAGTAAAAGATTACCATGTGGCTGCCGTTGGTCCTTTACTGCAATACAGATATTTATGATGTGAATAATGTAGCTAGAGTTCCAGTTTATGAGAACAATTTTTACACACTGCTTGCGTTTTAATGAGTCAATAAAACCCATAAAAAATGTAATGTGCTGAAAATGGTAAAGACAATCTTCACACAGTATTCCATCCCAGCTGTTAAATCTGAATAATTTCATTGTAGAGATGTTCAAATTCGACTAGTTGGTGGGCTGCCTAAACAATTAGTTGACTAGTATTTTTTCAAGCAAGATAAGTAACAAATATAATATAAAAAACATTGCTTACAGCAAGTTCCGGCAGTAATTGTTTTGAAGTTTGTAGTTTAAGGCCGCTTTATTGTTTGAGAATTTTTGCCGAAAATCAACTAGGATGATTTTTTTTCCCCCACAGAAAATTCCTGATCTATAAGCAGACATATAAATATATTTATTACAGTGCCATCTTGTGGTCAATTCTCACAAAATTTGACCGTTGGCATTGTATAGATGGTGAATGTGATTTTCACCAAGTACAACATGTTCCTGTATCAACATCTTTGTTGATCCTGGAACAACATTCCAATCAGCCAATCAGATTGGATGGACAAGTTTATAGTTTGTCAAGTTTAGGCTTGCAACCAGGGTTAGGTGTTTCTACATCAGTGTTATTTACCTATCATTTCCCTCTGATATTAGAGATAACTTATGGCGTGGTTTGCTTTTCAAATGCACATTGTATAGATTTACTGAACCGATCTAGCCGCTCTGATTACACTTTCGCTCGTCATTATCCTCACTATTCTAATATTCATTGTTACATTGTAAATACCCATATTACTTTTATATCATATTGTGTTTTATATTATAGTGCATAAACACATTGTCGTATGACATTTAGAATTAATTAGCAATAAAAGGTTGTTTACCTTCCATGTTGAAATGTCAGTTTTCAGTCGCTTTCACACATTTTAGTCTGGCAATAGTTCATCTAGCAAAATGTTTACAAGTTTATGCAACAATAACACGTTAACTAATGCAAGTAAGAATAAATGACTTACCGATGATATCCTCCGTTGGATGGTCGCTCATCACGTTCTTCTTTTTCTGAGGTAAATTCAAGGCATATTCCTCCCAGCACGTCGTCTTCCAAACTTGATGATAAGCAGATGAATCTGATGAAGCTTGATGCTTTGTTTATCGAGGCGTTTACAAGTCCGCGTGACTCACATGGACAATTACCGCATTAATAGGCTGCACTGCACGTGGGTGTGGCCACATTAAAAATAATGAGCTTAGACGGTAAAGATTGTACCTCTCATTGGTTTTATATGGATTAGCCGACATAAACAGTGAATATTTAAACAGGTCAATTTTTGGCGCGTTTTAGAAAGAAGTTCACAGAGACAGCAGAAAGTGCACACTGTTTGTTTTCTTTACTTTTATTTTGTGTACACTCACAATAATGACAAAACTTTGTGCTTTTGTAAAATAGACCCTTTACATTTTCAAGACTCGTTTCTGTATGACAAAAAATATGGAGTATTTTAAGTCAATTTAGCTGCAATGTGGAAAAAATGATGTGCGTTCGTCGACCCCAGAGGGTTAACGTATGTATGAAACGAGTAATCGTGAAAAAAGCAATCGTACCTTCTTCTCTTTTGTAATGTATATCCGAGTTAAACGGCTTCTGGAATGAGAAAAAATGCACGTGGGAAGGGGAAGTTGGACATGGAAGAAAGGACATGCTAGCACTCCTACATGGCTATATTGGCTATGCTTATGAAGTTTTGTTATGTTTAGACTTCCTGTTCAGAAGATATATTTCAATTATAGACCACACCCCAAAAATAATGAATTAGCTAATATGTTAGAAACAACTTGACGAATCAAAATACTTTTGATAACTTTTTGTCATGAGGGTTTTCATTTAAAACATTTTAAATGGCGGAAAAATACTGTAGACACGTGAAATCTTAGATGTACATTTAGTTTGTTTTGATTCTGTCATTCAGATGTTTTCCTCTTTAACTGTGACCTAATCATTTCTCTATCCCTCATCATCCTACAGGAAGTTCTACTACATCACCCTGTTACGGGACCCCGTGTCTCGCTACCTGAGCGAATGGAGACACGTCCAGCGCGGAGCCACGTGGAAAACCTCCCTGCACATGTGTGACGGGCGAACGCCCACGCCGGAAGAGCTGCCCCCCTGCTACGAGGGCACCGACTGGTCGGGCTGCACGTTACAGCAGTTCATGGACTGTCCGTACAACCTGGCGAATAACCGACAGGTGCGCATGCTAGCTGACCTCAGCCTGGTGGGCTGCTACAATATGTCTTTCATCCCGGAAAAGAAGCGTGCACAGGTGCTACTCGAGTCGGCCAAGAAGAACCTGCGAGACATGGCCTTCTTCGGCTTGACTGAGTACCAGCGCAAAACGCAGTACTTGTTCGAACGGACCTTCCGCCTCAAGTTCATCCGCCCCTTCATGCAGTATAACAGCACACGGGCCGCTGGCGTGGATCTGGACAACGACACGGTGCAGCGGATCGAGGAGCTGAACGACCTGGACATGCAGTTGTATGACTACGCCAGGGATCTTTTTCAGCAGCGCTACATGTACAAGCGACAACTGGAGCGAAGAGAGCAGCGCCTAAAGAACCAGCCCGCCCTCTTCCCTTTTCGTCGGACGTCCAGCTCAGATCCTAATTTCAGGGATGACATGCCGGAGTCCGAAGCGTCCCGATTGCCCACAGAGGACTACATGAATCACATCATCAACCGCTGGTAGCAGTGCTGGGGGGAGGGGGACGGGAAATACAGGTTGACGAGGAGGAAAAGAATGCGATTCCCAGATCCAATCAAGAGGGAGAGGAAAACGGCAAACGAGAAAGAGACAGAACTTTAGTGTCACCATCAAACACGGCCCTCCCCCCTTCTGCTGTGCTCCAGGATCTCCCTCGGTCGTCTCGGAGAGGGAGGACTCCGAATGCAGGACAACTGGCACCGCAAAGACTTTGCGTGCCAGGTCAGAAATATGACTGACTAACTTAAAGCACTGAGCCTGAACTTAAAACTAAGAGGTGAAGACTTCTACAGGCGCAATCGCCCACAGAAGGAAAAAAAAAAAACATACGTAAAAATTATCGAAATTATATTCACTGCAGATTTTAAAAAGAATGAACCGAATGAAATTGTATAGAGGTATTTGCTTAAATGTCTGCTGCCATTTCAGCCATGAACTTGTGACGATAATGGTCTGTCTCTTTATTTTTGGGTTTATTATGGTCAGATTTCTTTGAATTCTTTTTAAAAGGGATTTTTTTTTCGTCCCTCAAAGAGGTAAAACTCACAGCACTGAGACCAACAGAGCTGCCTAACACTTATTGGATGCAATTTATTAGCTTTTCATAATCAGTGATGACTTGAAAAGGTCTGTTCTATTGTCCTTTTTTTGTGTGTATTTGCACGTCGGTTGCAAATGTCGATGGACGGACAGACAACACGTGGACCATAGCCATTATTTAAGCTTTCAGCATACTGTACAAGTAAACCCCTGTGAGCTAAGTGTACTAATATAAACTAGCCGAATGTGAGAGGTCTTTCGTTTGTCCGATCAGACAGATGTTTAGGTTCTAGGTTGTCATCAGCACCCAATCCAGGCCATTTCTTGGTAGCCGAGTTGGGGAAACTGGTGGAGATCCAAAGAGGAAACTGTGTCTTATTTTACACTTAGTAAGGATAGGCTCTGTGTTTCCGAGCGGAATGCGATTGACTCGATAATGGCGCCTGTTTGTCAGTCAATAACAGAAGCATCGTAGAGTTTGTGTGTATGCGTGTGTGAAAGAGAGAGCTCGTGAAACGCTAGCAGAAGGAAGAAGCAGCAAACGCAGCCTTTATAAATGTCACCACCATTCCCAATTCCCAGAGACTACTCATTATTTAGTACACGGGTAGATGGAGGATGACTGTGTGTGTTTAAGATGTCAAGCATTCTATTGAGGATGACTGTTTTATGTGTGTAAGTATGTTTGGGTGTTACTTTTGTCGAATGTGTGAAAGCGTGTTTCATGACCAATCTCTTGCCATGGTCCTCAGGGACTGAAGCTGTTACCAGTAAGGGGAGAAGAATGATGTCACATGTTTCCCCTTATGCAAATCTTTGTTAACTTTGAGTTGTTTGTTGTTAAAGGAATAATTCACCCTGAGAAATGACAGTTATGTCATTTTTTACAGATTTTTGCAGAATGTTCAAGCTGTTCTTTTCCGTACAATGAAGGTAAATGGAGACTGGAGCTGTTATGCTCCAAAACGGACTGAAAAGTATAAAGTAAGTCTTGTATGTAGACTTGTGCACTATATTTAAAGTATTCGACTGTATTCCATATTGACTGCTTTTTTTGTCACTTTTGGAGCTTGACAGCTCCAGTCCTCATTCACTTTCATTGTATATAAAAGAGCAGCATTACGTTCCACTGAAAAAAGAAAGTCGCACTGATTTGAAACAACCCGCGAGAGTAAATAATGACAGAACTGTCATTTCTCTGTGCGAACTGTCCCTTTAAGTTGATGACTACGCAACAACATCAGAGTAAACAGTATGCGAATAAGGTATCAGGAAGACTTACCCCACTGGAAATGTGTCCTTCCTCATTAACTGACTCTTACAGTGTTATGAGGGACATTTTACTTTACTTACTGCTCTGCAACGGGGATTTATTTTCTCAGTAACCATAAAGGCAGACTACTCTTCACTTACTGCATATTTAACCAAACCTAGAGTGTTGTTATGTTATACAGGAACAATTATACAGCGTCTTATCATGAACAATCTGCATAATTCATGAATGATGAAGCCCTTTATTAATATCTTAATGTGATGCTGTCATTCCCTTCAGCTGATATGCTCTTAATGGAAACCCTCTTTTGGTTGTAGTAAATGTTGGTCTCATTGCAAAATAGTCCGGCGACCAAATGTTTCTCAGTCTTAATTCAACAATGGCGTACAGCTAATCCGAGTAGAGAATTGTTGTCCTTTAAAATGGTCACTGTCAAGTGTCAGCTCAGAAACATACTCTACAGTGGCAGTGACGAACCTCAGTCAAAGCTAGAACTTCAAATGACTGTGCCATTAAACCGGATGTGTTATTCAGGTAACTAGCTAAACGTGTAGATGGTTTAACTTTTACTTACTTGCTCAGCTAGATTCCCTTTAGAAAAGTATTGCTCAGCCATGACGGCAAAACTGACTAACAGTTTATGCTATAGCACCCCTTGTGGTAATGCTGAGAATTCCACACATTTGAATGAATTCAGACTGTTTTCAGAACGCAACAGTCTCTAAAAAGAAGATGCATTCGCCATCACCTACTGCTGTAGAGTATGTTTCCGACCTTTTGTGAGTCAAGCAAAGCAACTCAAGCTCAAAGAATGTGTGTGTTTGTAAGAGAGCGAGAGCAGCACTAGCGAATCCCTGAGCTCTGCTCGCGGGTGCATTTATCCATCTCATCCAATTCATCTGCTCTGGGTATTTTTCTCATCATTTCAACAATGGATCGTGAAATACACCATTAAAAAAACATTTTTATATAAACATGTCAATGCTTCCTGTCTTTATTTTCATTTATTACGGAGATGTTCTGGGAAAATGTCACACAAGCACAATTAGGAATAGCATTATTTTCATTTTAACATCTGGACATTAAAATAGATAGACAATCGGTTTGACTCTTTCAATCAGTTTGTGAGGACAAATGAAGAAGTGTTTTTAGTATAGTTATGGAATATATTATCTTTTCAGATTTCTTTTTATATCAGATTCTTACTCTCATCAGAAATGTGACTTCCTGGAGGATCATGTCATTAAGGTCAGAGGTTTTGTTTGTTAAAGATGAATTACAGGATGGAAAAAGAGATTGAGGACCGGAAAAACCTGTAGAACTATTATGAAGCAATAACAAGAAGACATTTAGTTTGACATCTTTGAATTACAGAAATGAGAAGAAAAAATTATATATATATATATATATATATATATATATATATATATATATATATATATATATTTTTTTTTTTATTTTTTTATTTTTTTATTTTATTTATTTATTTATTTATTTTTTTGCAACACTTGCAAAATAGCAGGGTGTTCAAATACTTATTTTCCTCACTGTATGTATATATATATATATATATATATATATATATATATATATATATATATATATATATGTATATATATATATAATGTCAAACAAGAAAAACTGGCAATTAATTAGAAAAAATATTCTTTCTAATTAATTGCCAGTTTTTCTTGTTTGACATGATTATATATATATATATATATATATATATATATATATATATATATATATATATATATATATATATATATATATATATATATATATATAATGTCTGGAGTCAGTAAGAAATGAATTACATTGATCAAAATTGACACTTAAGTCATAATGTTAAAAAAAATAGATTTCTATTTCAATGAAAAGCTGTTCTTTTAAACATTCTATTCATCAAAGAATCATGGAAAGAATTATCACGATACCAAAAAAAATATTAAGCATGCATCACAACGGTTTTCAACATTGATTATTATAATAATACATTTTTCCTGAGCATCAATTCACCATATTAGAATGGAATAAATTACATTTTAAAAATAGAAAACAGTTATTTTAAATTGTAATACTATTTCACAATATTACTGTTCTTGTTGAGGATAAGAGACTTTAAAAAAAAACATTCTTACCAACCCCTTACTTTTGATATTGATATAATAAAAAATGACTGTGATTTCCATTTTGAAATATTGACAGTGTAATATTTTATCCAGCTCAAAAGTGATGGAAATGAAAATGCACTGCAGGAATGACCCTTCGGCCTTCAGAGCTCAAACACAGAGCTGACAGGCAGCATCTCACCACACACACCGCTGAAGCCGGGGCTACGCTACAGAAGCAGCTGACTCAGACGAGAGCGCTCTCCTTGGTAATTACAAAATATCTCCTGGCACGGGTATCAGGACACGCTTCTTTGTCCTGTTGAATTGAACGGTGGAGAAGCACCGTATCAGCAGCCATTATTGTCTGAAATGGATGGGGGTAATCACTCCGGCTCCTCTGAGTTCTGCAGGGGTAATGAATTGCCACGCTGTGTCTCTTGGACAAGAGCCACGCTGAGAATCACTTCTACCCAGGCAATTGTTCTGCCAGGATATAATAAGAATTTCCAGTATTACAAATACAGTATATAGAGAGAAGATGAAGTGGCTGAAAAAAGAATTAGGAGAATTTCTATAGCTATGCACAATAAGTATTGAACCTAGATGATGAAGGCCTACAACATACTTTTGTTTTGAGCGCAACAATTAGCATGGCCTCAGCAGCTCTTTGAACACAAAAAGAGCCGAAAATTATACAAGCATGCATCCATATATTCAGCATCAGAGTGGAACAAGTTTTAAAGAGATAGTTCACCCAAAAATGTAATTTACTGCATGTCGTTCCAAACCTGTATGACGTTCTTTCTTCTATGGAACACAAAAGAGGAAAAAGTGTGTTCATCAACATGAAGGGTACTCGAGTCACCGTGGGGACCTAAATTGAGGTCCCCATGAGGAAACCCATGATTTTATTATTATAATTTTTTTTGGGGGGGAATGTAAAAATGGAGAAAGTATTCTGTGATGGATAGGTTTAGGTTTGTGTAAAGGCCAGGACACACAAACCCGACGTCAAAGAACTTGCAGCGACGAAAACCAACGGTAAATTGCTTGTTCATATGATTGAGGACACAAATTTGTATAATGACATCACACTTGTATTACAATGTAAACGGGGTTTATGAGGACATTTCATGGGTCCTCGTAATTAAAATGGCTTAAAACGCATACTAAACAATGTTTTATTAAAAATGCAGAAAGTTTTGTATGATGGGTTAAGGAGTAGGAGTAGTGTATGGAGACTGTACATTATAAAAAAACATTACATCTATGGAACATCCTCATAATGATACCAACGTGTGTGTGTGTGTGTGTGTGTGTGTGTGTGTGTGTGTGCGTGCGTGCGTGTGTGTGTGTGTGTGTGTTTTCTTTTAAATTACTAAGAGGAAAGAAAGTCATATTTGGTTTGGAACAACACAAAGGTGAATGAATGATGGCAAAAGTTTGAGGATCATCTATTTAAAACCCATATCAGTTGCAGTGTTATTTTAATATCATTGATATAATATTATAGTTTTTGATAATATTTTGATTTAATTTTTATATTTTCTGTTTTCATTTTAGTTAAATTGTAGTTATTTTGTTTGTTTTCTCACTTGTATTAGTTTATTATGTATATGTCTACATAGTTTTAATATGCAGTTATAGTTTTAGTTGATTTATAGTTAAATAAGAAAAGGAGAAATGTATCAATGGCAACTAGCTGAAATAAATGTTAATGATCATTTATTTCAAGTAATGGCATTTTTATGGTTTTAGTTTTAGTGAGGTGTTGCGATAGTAAATCCAAACCGGAGAAATGCATGACGCAAAATGAACAATAAACACAGTATTTAATAATCCAGGAAGGGAGAAACAAAAACACAACAAACCTAACTTCAACACGAGACAAAGAACAGAGGAGAACTCAGGGCTTAAATACAAAGGGAGACATAATGATTGACATGTGAACGTAACTACAGGAACTAGAACTAAACCAAAACAGAACAATACATGTGAATGTTTTAGCTAATACTATAATAGCTAAATAGTAGTACTGAGGGGCTGACATCCCTCTCAACTTCTAAAGTGGTTTCCTGCCCCGATTGTATCACAAAATTCACCTCAAATAGCTTTGTTTAAAACTCGTCACAGAGAATTTGATTTTAGCGGCACTGATCTCTAATCATTGTCATCAATTCTGAGCTTTGATTTGAAAGCACAAAGAGGATGATGTGGAACTGATGTGGCCATTTCACCTTTTATGCGGATGGTCCTTACTTGGCTTTTAAAGGTGAGACGTATAATTTAGTGCCATGGAAACGTGATGTCACATCCTCGAAAAGCTTTCAGACCTGATTGTTAGTCCCCTCTAAAAATGTTTCTCAAGTGTTTCCCCACAGCACTTCTTGAGGAATTTAGTGGCGAGAGTCGACATTCATTTTCTGGATCGTTCTCTGAAATTTAACAGTCTTACAGAATATTAAACTCCGTTCTGAATCTCATTGTTGGCTTTGAAGGACTTCTGCAAATCGCCTCCTAATCAGGGTAATTGATTTTTATGAGCAGACCAGTTTCGCAGCAGGCTGTTGGTTTTACAGCCCCCCTCGGAGATAAAAGGTGTGCAATCCAGCGGAAAGGTTAATAGCCACTGCGGCAAGAGAAGAGCGGCTTTGCCCTATACTTTTCTCTTTTCTGTCCATGGGCTAATGCATAATGGAGCCACCTTGACCCCATAAAGCACCCTGGGCTCTCTGTCCCCTTTAGAAGCGTACTTCGACCTGTCACACTTGATCTACAGTTTAATTTGATGCCGGACCATGCAATTTCTGTCACGATATCACTGTGTGTGTTGCTCTACCCCAAGAAAGGCCAATGGAAGCATGTATAAATATCCGGCTGAAATATCAAGCATGCCCTTGTCAGTTCAAGCTTGGATGGTAATAGCCAAGCAGATCCAGGGTGTCCAATCATGTCCGATATTGATAAAAAGAGCATGCATTATGGCATCTGACCCGGCAGTGGCATTGAACAGTGGCGTTTAGCAGCATCAGAGAGTCTCTGTTTAATTCTCATGCTGGGTGGAAGCAGGAACAATTGGTAAATGTAAGAATCGCCCAAGGCTTGGAAGCCGAGTCTCAAGACGCTGTGCAATTAGTCTTTTGTTTGATGTAGTAGAATTCTGGTAATAAAAAATCTTCCCAATTGAAGTTTTGGATCTTTGCTAACATCCTTAAAATATTTAGATAATCTGTAATGCAAGATAAACATGTAAAATGGAACTTTATGAATCCCGAAAGGGATATGTATCATATTACAATCTAGATGTGTATTTCCCTTGACAAGATGATTGAGAATAAAATATGAGAGACTTCATAAAAGCAGACATGTCAATTCTAAAAAGGTTGCAACTTATATTGAAAATGCGCAAATGAGCATATTGAAAATATATAAAGCCCTTTTGAAGTAAATAGTTTGTTTTCACACACAACATCCTCAATAAACCTGTTTCAGGCGTGATGACTCTGATCATTTGAATATTCCTATATAATAATTGCCTCATCAACACGTCATCCTCAATAAACCCGTCTCCGGCGTGATGACTCCAATCATTTGAATATTCCTATCTAATAATTGCCTCATCGTCACGGCATCCTCCATAAACCCATCTCTGGCGTGATGACTCCAATCATTTGAATATTCCTATCTAATAATTGCCTCATCAACAAGGCATCCTCAATAAACCCGTCTCCGGCGTGATGACTCCAATCATTTGAATATTCCTATCTAATAATTGCCTCATCGACATGGCATCCTCAATAAACCCGTCTCTGGCGCGATGACTCCAATCTTTCGAATATTCCTATTTTATAATTGCCTCATTGACACGACATCCTCAATAAACGCGTCTCCGGCGTGATGACTCCGATCTTTGCCTATCTAATAATTGCCTCATCGACACGACATCCTCAATAAACCCGTCTCCCGCGTGATGACTCCGATCTTTCAAATATTCCTATCTAATAATTGCCTCATCGACAAGGCATTCTCAATAAACCCGTCTCTGGTGTGATGACTCAGATAATTTGAATATTCCTACCTAATAATTGCCTCATCGACACAACATCCTCAATAAACCTGTCTCTGGCGTGATGACTCCGATCTTTCAAATATTCATATCTAATAATTGCCTCATTGACACGGCATCCTCCATAAACCCATCTCTGGTGTGATGACTCCGATCTTTCGAATATTCCTATCTTATAATTGCGTCATCGACACGGCATCCTCAATAAACCCGTCTCCGGCGTGATGACTTCGATCTTTCGAATATTCCTATTTTATAATTGCCTCATTGACACGACATCCGCAATAAACCCGTCTCCGGCGTGATGACTCCGATCTTTGCCTATCTAATAATTGCCTCATTGACACGACATCCTCAATAAACCCGTCTCCGGCGTGATGACTCCGATCTTTCAAATATTCCTATCTAATAATTGCCTCATCGACAAGGCATTCTCAATAAACCCATCTCTGGCGTGATGACTCTGATCGTTTGAATATTCCTACCTAATAATTGCCTCATCGACACAACATCCTCAATAAACCCATCTCTGGCGTGATGACTCCGATCTTTCAAATATTACAATCTAATTTGACTTCTTACCTGTAATGTTGCCAGAATCATAATCATACACTGTTTGTTAATTGGCCAGAGGAGAACTGGCACCCTGACTGAGCCTGGTTTCTCCCAAGGTTTATTTTTCTCCATTATGCCACCTGATGGAGTTTTGGTTCCTTGCCACTTATCGCCTTTGGCTTGGCTTGCTCATTTGGGGGACACTAAATTTTCAACTAAATATTCAAATACATTTTTAACTAAATTACTGATCTGCCCACATTGTCACTATATGATAATTGAAATGAGCTGGATGACATCACCGTTTTCTCCAGAGCGGCTGTACAGCCGAATCAAATTCTGTTGCATTATTTTTCTGTTTAACACTGTGAAGCTGCTTTGAAACAATCGGCATTGTAAAAAGCGCTATATAAATAAAGTTGACTTGACTTGACCTTAATTTAAAGGGGGCATATTATGTCCCTTTTCACAAGATGTAATATAAATATCTGGTGTCCCCAGAATGTGTCTGTGAAGTTTCAGCTTAAAATACCCCCCAGATCATTTATTATAGCTTGTCAAATTTGCCCCTATTTGGGTGTGAGCGAAAACATGTCGTGTTTTGTGTCCTTTTAAATGCAAATGAGCTGCTGCTCCCCGCCCCTCTTCCAGAAGAGAGCGGATCCTTTACATAAACTTCGGATACTCAGTAAACAACAAAACAGGTGAATCTCACTTACTTCCTTACCTGTTCTGGATATGAAGTTGATATGAAGCATTGGTATTGACCCATCCTTCAGAAACAACTTTTTCACAAATCCAGCGTTGTACTGACCCTCGTTGGTGAAGCAGTCATGCGTAAAAATTATTTATGCAAATATATAACTTCTTACCGACCTTCTACGGTACATTTCCTTCAAAAATGAAATTCAACCATGGTGTCCTCAGTTCGTTGGTACATCCAACAACAAAACATTTGTAATGTTTTTGGTTGCAGACATTGTAATAGCCTACTCTAGCTTGATACATCGAGTAAACGGAAATGGCGGTCTCTGTGCTTGTCACTCAGGGGTGTCTCTATGCTAAAAGGGCAGATCATCTACAGTCATGGTCGGGTTTCCCTACTCTTACATAGGAGTAGGGGGAAATATGAGAGACTGATAGTGACCGATGGGGATTATAAAAAAAAGTACTGGGTGAATTTTTACCATTATAGGCTGGTTTTTCAAGCATTATAATAGCAGTAATAGTTGCTCTGTTTTTGAAGTCCATAAAAAATGCACCTGTCCATCGAATAAAGTGCTCCACGTGGCTCTGTGGTGTTAATTAAGGCCTTCTGAAGCGATGCATTTGTGTAAGAAAAATAGCCATATTTAAAACTTTATTAAGTAAAGTTCCAGCCGATCGTCTTCCGTGGAAAAGTGTTGAAAGTGAAACTCAAGATGCATACGTAACGTCTTTCGATTGGCAGAGGACCTTTCAACACTTTTCAATAAATTGAACACGGAAGGCGGTTGGTTGAAACTTTACTTTATAAAGTTTTAAATATGGATATTTTTCTTACACAAATGCATCGATTCGCTTCAGAAGGCCTTTATTAACTCCCCGTAGCCACGTGGAGCACGCTATTTGACGGACAGATGCATTTTTTATGGACTTCAAAAACAGAGCAACTATTACTGCAATTATAATGCTTGGATTAGCCTGGACTTTTGTAATATAACTTCTATAATTGTATTCGCCTGAAAGAAGAATGTCATATACACCTAGGAGTACTTGAGGGTGAGTAAAGCATGGGCTAATTTTCATTTTTGGGTGAACTAACCCTTTAAAGGGGATTACAGGATATAAATAAACAGGTTTATATATGATAGGTGATGCAAACATCATCAAATTCTGCTGTAAAGCAACGCTACAGAAGACAATGTTGTACTTATTCAGTATACTTAATCATCAATTAAGAGATGAAGTCGAATCAGATAAAGCAGCTCTGCAGAAAACAGTGGTGTCATCATCCATCTCAATTCAAGTAAAGTTTGCTTAATTAACAGTTAAGCATCATTTTTTGAATTGTTCCTCCTCTTTATTGTCATGTAGGGGTCACTAAGCCCATGGGAAATCAACGGTGGAACCAACTCATTCAACATCTGTTTTAAGACTGAATTTACCCAAAGGACGGGGAGCTACTTGCGTTTACATTTCAGTTCATGAGGTACATGACAAATCTTTAAGTGTACAAGGGAACATAAAAGGTTGTCATGCTAACTGATCACACTTTGACAATGTGGCTGATAAATTTGAGTAAGATCAGATCTAATGTGAATTCAGATTCAATTTAGATTATCTGCACAGTTATTGATTATCAAAGGGATATGTAATGTCGTTTTCCCCATGCAATGTGTTCAGAAACAAGCAACACATTTATTACAAGTTAGCATATAGAAAACGTTATTTTTAGTATTTGTGTTTACAATTTACAGCATATTTTTTTAAAATAGGCTACTTTTTCACAAATTAAGCATGCTTGAAATTTCATATCCAACCATATGAATTATAGAAATGCTTAACCAATTAACACTACTATTCTATATCTATGTGTACTGTGCTAGACTAACTAGTCACATCACTTGCTTCCATTGTTCTCTTCATTTGCAAGTCTCTAAATAAAGCGTCTGCTAAATGTAAATGTAAATTGTAAAAATTGGCCATTTGTGTCAGTGGAATACTAAGTTAGCTGTTTAAAAACTGATTAAAAGTAAAAGAAGCATGACAATCCTCATTCAAAGTAGAGCGATGGAAAGAAAAAACACGCAGTGTTGCATTTCGTCAATATCCTAACACATTATAGCAGCAAATCCAGTTTCCGTTTTTGCACGTTTAAATCAGTGTTAAAGGCTCCTGCTAGCTCTTCTTGAGCCAAAATGGCGCCTATGACAAATAAGCTGTCTAGCGTATAGCCAGCAAAAAATATTGGAGTATGTTGTTCTCTTTAATCAAATGAATGATATTTGTTAACCAATAATATATTATATTTTATTACTACAGTCGTTACTGTGACACTTATAATATGATATGTGATTTTGCATATGCTTAAAGCTATTTTTCTGGAAAGGCACAGAGAGCAGAACCCACACATGCATCGTAGAATGGACCACTTTCACCGTCCAAACATGGCAACTCACGAAGCTGATTCAGAAGCCGGTGCTGGTATGAATACTCACTTTAACCTCCGCAGAATTCTGTCGCATTGCATTTATTGCAATAATAGTGTGTATGAATACGTCACACCATGCATTTTGCAACTGGGTCGAAGCTAATGTATGCGATTAGTCATGCTTGCACAGGTATACTGGGAGTGCGTTACATAGCAAAGCTCATTCAAACGCTGCATTCTTATTTTTTAGGTTAATTTCTTGATATTATTTTCTAGTGGTGTTTTAATTAAATCGAACCTCACGTATTCTGTAAAAACCATTAGCATTTGTTCGCACTGTGATACGTCATACGATACCAGTTGTTTGTGTGTGTTTTTATTTGGACTAGGTGCTAGATGGACGATATAAAACAATTAATTAATCCTCGTAAAATATGCTTTGAAAGAAATTGTTATAATGCAGGAAGTTAATGAGAACCCGGAACTCCTGATCGATGAGAACGCTGATTGGATGACGTTAATCTTAATGTCCACGCTGAGTGCTCTGATTGGCTGAGAGTCTGATTACGCCGTACTCTACAAGCTGTCAAATGAAGTGAAATACAAAACATAGCAGAAACCTATGAATGCTATGCTTGAATATGCTTTTATGATGATAGTTTGTAAGTCTTTTATGTCAGTTTGATGTATTTAACGTAAAGTAGTTAAAATGAACAGTTTCACTTTCTTTTTTATAACTGACACATTAGTACTCCAGCTTCTGGAGCATTATTAGTGTGCTATTACTTGTGTGAGTCCCCTCTTCAAGCAGAGACTAACCGGTTTCATTTTCTCAGGCTTTTGTGGGAAGATGTGGATGCTGTGTGCTGCACTGTTGGCTCTGGGCTCTGTCAACTCTGTCAATGGGGACTCAAAAGCTGTTACAACCACACTGACCACTAAATGGCCCTCTACACCGCTCCTGCTGGAGGCCAGGTTAGCTTGATCATAGCAACATGTTAAATATGTAGTTTTATGCTACAGTTTACTAATAATAAAAATGCCATTATATTTTACAGTGAGTTCCTTGCTGAAGAGAGTCAGGACAAGTTCTGGGACTTTGTAGAAGCTAATCAAAATATTGAGAATGATCATGATGGTAATATTCGATCTGAATCCCATCTTTTCGCTTTACTTCTTAGACATGAAAAGGATTGTCAAGCCTGTTTTCCTATTTGTTATGAAGCCTTTAAGATCTTATATTTGACATTTAAGAAATATCACATGTGCAAGGGTTCGCTATACCAAAAGTTAAAGGGTTAGTTCAGCCAAAAATGAAAATTCTGACACTCACCCTCATGTCGTTCCAAATTATTAAAGTATTATAAATTATTTAAGAAGAAATAAGAATGGGACAAGTTCCAGTTCTATTGTAGTTATGAAGTAAACTATTTGCAAATATATATATATGTGTGTGTGTGTGTGTGTATATATATATATATATATATATAATTTATATTTTTATTTTTTATTTTTTTATAAATATGCACTCATTCACTCTTATTTTCGTCTGCCTAATATTTAAAAATGCAAAACATTTACAGTTATGTCACAAATACAGTTATGATTTACATAATGTCATATTTTCAATTCAAAACTGTGAAATTTCATAAAGAATGTCAAGTAGTTTGCATCACTTGATATTACTGTTGGTCGCTGAATGTATTTATCTTAAAACAGTTTTCAAATATGAAATGTTTAGCTACTTGCATCTTACGACGCACTCTTTCACTGCTATAACTAAAGTGTCGCGTTGGAACAGTAAGCCCCACCTTCTTTGATTTGATTGGCCATCTCACTTATTCTCACATTCTCATTCTGACGAGCGCTGTTAGACCGCTGAGGCAGACCATCTTACAAAAATGTAACATTTTACTTCTGTCATCCTAGCAACAAACAGAGGGGTGTAATGGGGCTGCCTAAACAGCTCTGTCCATTTCATAAACAATTTGGCCATTTCTAATTATTCTAATTATTGTCCCCCTCAATGTATATGGTGGTTACGGCCCTGGTTCCAAACTCATCATGAGACTTTCGCTCATCTTTGAAATGTAAGTGAAGCTATTTTTAGTGAAATCTGAGCGATTTCTGTCACTCCATTGAATGTCTGTTCACCCAAAACTCTGACGCTTCAAGACATTCATTAAGATATTGTAAAATAAATCCATACGAATTGAACGATTTGATACAAGTCTTCTGAAGAGACACTTGCTTGATATATGATGAACAGATATAATTTATGCTTTTATTCACATATTGTTCAGTTAACATATACAGAGCACTCAAATATGGTAAACAGAATCTCAGCTCTATTTCCTTGATGTATAAAGTGAGTACATATCAAGCAACATAATGTCTTTTCCGAAGACTTGGATTAAACCGCTAAACCACGATCTCATCATGAACATGTTGAACCTTCAGAGATTTGTGTCAAAAACAAATACACCCCCAAAGACAAAAATCTCTCAGATTTCAAGTCTTATGGGTTTAGATTGACATGAGGGTGAGTAATTGATGACAGAAATTCATTTTGAGGTGAACTAACTCTTTAATATGAATTTACTTACAGTTAATGAAAATAGTTCAACATTTTTGTGTTGTTGCTCTTGAAATGTGGCCAGCCAATTCGATTACAGGACTGTTGTCTATATTTCAGACACGGATCTGGCTTACTACGACCTGATCCTGAAAAGAGCCAGTGCGCTGCTGAGCCCAGTGCAGCTTAATCTGCTGAAATTCGCCTTATCTTTAAGGGCCTACTCATCCACCGTCCATTCCTTCCAGCAGGTGAGTGGTGCCTTTCCACAGCTGTTCAATGCAAACGAAAAGAAAACTGGTTTGCCTCAACGTGTTATTTTCTCAACATGTGCTGTTTGTCCATGTAGATTGCATCTAATGAGCCTCCTCCGTCTGGCTGTAAAGCGTTCTTCAATGTACATGGACAGACATCTTGCGATACAGAAAGACTTAAAGTCATGCTAGATAATGCCTTAGAACGGTGAGTAACAGCAAGACCTGCTGCAGCCTTCCTTCCAATATTACCTACAAAGCCCAAGTAAAAATGACAGAAAAATATTGAATGAATTTACAAATTTCCAGCAAAATCTTTTAGTTAGCGTGGTGGAGTGACTGGCGAAATCAATTTTTAAATGGACAATATCTTTGTGATGCTTGAAAATGGTGTTAATTAGAACAGGAAGTAAATAATGCACTTTCAGATTTTAGTTATTACATTTTAAAAGTGACATGTGAAGGCCAACTATGGGAACCCATACTCTGAATTTGTCCTCTGCATTTAACCCATTCGAGTTAGTGCACACACATTAGGAGTAGTGAGTAGTGAAAACCGTGGACACACACACGCGGAGCAGTGGGCAGCCATTTTGTACCGTGAGTGATTGGGGGTTAGGTGCCTTGCTCAACCTCAGTCATGTCCTGTCGGTATTGAGAATCAAACCTTCGGGTTACCAGTCTGAATCTCTAACCATTAAGCCTCGACTGCAAAGCAATGGCACGTAATAGATGCATTAGATTAGATTAAAATTAGAATTAATAAGCATAAAATAAGTTAAAGCCATATTTATTCGTACAGATGCTAGCAAATGAGAGTCAAAGAGTTGGACATGCTAATTTCCATTCAACTATTGTGTATGTGTTTTTCATGTCCTCATATTAATTGAGAGACTACTGTACATTTAATATTTGTTACCCTGGACCACAAAACCAGTCATAAGGGTACATTTTGTTTAATTTAATAAATAAGCTTTCCATTGATGTATGGTCTATTAGGATAGGACAATATATGGCCGAGATACAATATGAAAATCTGTAATTTGAAGGTGCAAAAAATTCTAAATATTGAGAAAAGCGCCTTTAAAGTTGTCCAAGTGAAGTCCTTAGCAACTCATATTATTAATAATAATATATTTTTGATATATTTACGGTAGGAAATTGACAAAATATCTTCATGGAACATGATCTTTACTTAATATCCTATGATTTTTGGCATAAAATCTATCATTTTGATCCATACAATGTATTGTTGGCTTTTGCCACAAATATACCCATGCGACTTATGACTGGTTTTGTTGTCCAGGGTCACATTTGTACTTTTATAAATTGATTTGTCTCATTTTCAAACATACTCTTTCCCTTATACAAATAAATGACATTGAACCTATTATAGTATTGATGTATAAATTATCAATTTGTCAGCTAACCTAAACGCAACCTAAACTTTTATTTTTTATTTAATTTTTTAGGCCAAAGCCATACTTGTTCAAAGGTGATCACAAATTCCCCTCAGCCAATCCTGATGCACCGGTTGTGATTCTTTATGCTGAGATGGGCACCAAAGAATTCTCCGGATTTCATCAGTTGATGTTGGCCAAAGCCAACAAGGGCCTGATCACTTATGTTTTACGGCACTTTCTCTCTGTAAGAATCAAAACTCCTAATACATTAAAGATAAATAGGTGAAATCCAAATGCAATGAATATTGTCTTTTCATCTTCCACATACTGTCACCCATGCAGAACCCCAGCAAGAGTAAAGTGCACCTTTCTGGATTTGGAGTGGAACTGGCCATCAAAAACCAAGAGTACAAAGCCAAAGATGACACACAAGTCCAGGGTATGATAGCAGTCTTTATATTATGGTTTTAAAAGAATATTTGTATAATTTAAAGACAGCTATTTTCCTAATTATTATTTTTTTTTTTAACTAGGAGCTGATGCGAATGCCACCATAATAGGTGAAAATGATCCTGTGGATGAAGTCCAAGGCTTTCTCTTTGGCAAACTCAAGTAAATGACTTTTTCATGGACTAAAATGCTTACTTATGTTTGAGATTGCATAACTATATATCTTGATGGCACATATTGTTGTATTTGTCAGGACCATTTATCCTGAACTTAAGGAACAGCTGAAGGAGCTCCGGAAGCACTTGGTTGAAAGCACCAATGAGATGGCTCCACTTAAAGTTTGGCAGATGCAGGGTGGGTGTTTCTGAACTGGTGGAACTGCTGCCATCTATGACATTTTCATTTAATGCCTGCTTGCTGGATACAAGTGTTTGTATTAGAGCGGAAGGCCTTTAACAGTCTATCTTACTGTGTTTTTTAAGGTAGCAGAGCCTCTATTGCCATTGCATAAATGCATACTTGGCATACTTATAAATAATAATGCCACTACATCAAGCCCTTTCAAACACGATTATTAAATTACCTATTACTGAAGGAGCACTCGGGTAGCTCAATACTCATTCTGACAGTATGCAAACGGGCCATTTCCACATTGTTAATTAGCTGTGGTTCTGCTGGCCTTGTGCAGTTGTCAAACACAACTCCCTCTAGTCCAGAGCTCATTACTACTCTATCAAGGTAAACTCATCAGAGACTAGTCACATTTAGCAAAACCTCTGAGCCAGCACACGCACACAATTGAACGTAATATTCCCAACAGTACTGTAAAAGTGTTTTGGCACATCAAATTCATTATAAGTAGAATTAGAGAAATTGGCAAACCATATGCAGGTCATGGCTATTTCAAATGAGATCTTGAATATTTCAAGAGCAGAAATGCAAGTTTGAATAACATTTGCTTTTCATCCTCCTCCTCAAGATCTCAGCTTTCAGACTGCCGCCCGTATCCTGGCAGCTCCCTCTGTGGACGCTCTCAGTGTCATGAAGGATTTGAGCCAGAACTTCCCTACCAAAGCCAGGTAAATACCGACCTCCCTACCGATCCTATCAACAAAAATACAGTTTCCTTTCCTCTGGGTTTTTGTTTTTCTCATTTTGACTTTTTGTTTTGAAATACACTATATTGCCAAAAGTATTGGGATACCCCTCCAAATCATTGAATTCAGTAAATTCACAGAGCGGGGTCAGCACATGCTGAGGTGCACAGTGCGCAGAAGTCGCCAATTTTCTGCAGAGTCAATAGCTACAGACCTCCAAACCTTGTGTGGCCTTCAGATTAGCCCAAGAACAGTGTGTAGAGAGCTTCATGGAATGGGTTTCCATGGCCGAGCAGCTGCATCCAAGCCAAGTACAATGCAAAGCATCAGATGCAGTGGTGTAAAGCATGCCACCACTGGACTCTAGAGCAGTGGAGACATGTTCTCTTGAGTGACGAACTTGGATTCGGAATGGCGCCGAGGATGGCTGCTACGTTGCGAGCTCCGCTGGAACATTGTAGTTTTTTGTTTGTTCTGTTTATAGTTCTTATGTTTTTCGTCTTGGATGTTGTCTGCCTTACTAAGTACGACAGACAGACACTTTTGGACATTGGTTCGGCAATCGCACACCGAAAACCGGACTTTAAATTCTTCAGTGACGACACGCTGCTTACAAACACAGCAGCGGATCCCTTTGTCTGGACGGCCCGACCACGCAAACGCCGGAGAAGAGGGAAGAGAGCCGGTGTACTTATCAGAGTTAGACGCCGCGCAAACCGACCCCCGCTTCCCAGTATTTTACTGGCTAATGTTCAGTCTCTGGACAATAAACTCTGCGAGCTGAGAGCGCGGATCTCTTTCCAGCGAGACACGAGGGACTGCTGCATTATCTGCCTTACAGAAACTTGGATGTCCGCTGAGATTCCAGATTCGGCCATCGAAACCACGGGGTTCTCCGTGCATCGAATGGACAGAGAAAAAGATCTCTCAGGGAAAAGCAAAGGCGGGGGTGTATGTTTTATGATCAACCGATCCTGGTGTGATCAGAGGAACGTACATTCTATCAAGTCTTTCTGTTCCCCTGATCTGGAACTTCTCATGGTTCTGTGCCGACCATTCTGGCTACCGAGGGAATTCACCGCGGTCATCATCACAGCTGTGTATATTCCCCCACAAGCCGACACAGACCGGGCACTAAAGGCCCGGGTATACTTCACTTACCGCGCCCGGACGCGTCACGCGCGCAGCCCTGTCCGCGCGTCTTTCAAAGTATACTACACAACGGATGCGCGCGGATGATCGCGTTCGACGCATGCGCAGTAAATTTTTTCCCTATGCTCTACCAGACATTGGGGGGCAGCACTGAGTCCTGTTATCAACGGGACATTCGCTGGGCATGATCGGAGAAGAACTGTAGTGCATCCACCATTGCAAGAAGTTTGGAAGAAATACTGAAGAATCATAAACGATGGAGAAGGATATGCTTCTAAGTTTACTCGTTTTGGAAGAAGAAATTAAGAAGAAGTTTTTCTCTCTTTTTTAAAGCGTGTTGTTTTTAAACCGGTCTTTGCACACTCTTCTTCGACGGCTGAACACTGTGCTCAATACTGTGCGTATTGCCACCTAGTGGACTCTTCTGTACTGCTGGCGCATGCGCTGTTGCACGCGGACCGTCCGCGCGGTCTCGAAATTTGGGCTGCGCGCGGACGGGGTGTGCGGCCGGCCGCACGCCCTCCGAATGACGAAAATTACGTCATGCGGGCGGTGCACGAACGCGGACGGCCGAAGTATACCCGGGCCTTAAAGGAACTGTATAGGACAGTGAGTGAGCAGGAAACCGCGCATCCTGACGCTGCGTTTATTGTGACCGGAGACTTTAACAAAGCCAACTTCAAGCGCATCGCACCCAAATACCACCAACATGTTAGCTTCAACACGCGAGGGAACCGTGTTTTAGACCACTGTTACTCCCCCTTCAAGGATGGATACAAATCACTCCCACGCCCACCATTCGGCAAATCAGATCACGCGTCAATCCTCCTTTTGCCCGCTTATAGGCAAAGACTCAAACAGGAAGCACCCGCCCTCAGAACCATCCAGTGCTGGTCGGACCAATCAGATTCTATGCTACAGGACTGTTTTGATCACGCGGACTGGGAGATGTTCCGGTCGGCCTCTGATGACGACATCGAGGTCTACGCTGATAGCGTAACGTGTTTCATCAGGAAGTGCGTAGATGACGTTGTTCCGACCAAAACAATTCGGCTGTACCCTAACCAGAAGCCGTGGCTAAACGGGGATGTTCGCGCGGCACTCAATGCGCGAACCTTCACCTTTAACTCCGGTAATGCGGAGGAGCATAAACAAGCAAGTTATGCCCTCCGGAAAACCATCAGAGCAGCAAAACGGCAGTACAGGGACAAGATTGAAGGACAGTTCAACACCACCGACTCCAGAAGCATGTGGAGGGGAATTAACACCATCACGGACTATAAAGGGAACACAAACTCCACCGTGAACACCGCTGCCTCTCTCCCGGACGAGCTCAACACCTTCTATGCTCGCTTTGAGGGAACTAACACCGCCCTCGCGGAGAGAGAGCTCGCGGCTGAAGATACAGAGGTTGGTGCACTCTCCGTATCTTTAGCGGATGTAACCCGATCCTTCCGGCGGGTGAATGTCCGTAAAGCAGCGGGTCCAGACGGCATTCCCGGCCGTGTGATCAGAGCGTGCGCGCACCAACTGGCTGGAGTTTTCACGGACATTTTTAACCTGTCCCTCTCCCTATCTGTGGTCCCCACATGCTTCAAAACGTCCACCATTGTGCCTGTACCTAAGCAGTCAAAAACCACCTGCTTAAACGACTGGCGTCCTGTTGCTCTGACCCCCATCATCAGCAAATGCTTTGAAAGAATAGTCAGAAACCACATCTGCTCTGTTCTCCCCCCCTCACTGGACCCACTGCAGTTTGCATACCGCACAAACCGCTCCACTGACGATGCCATTTCATCTACAATACACACTGCTCTCTCCCACCTGGAAAAGAGGAACACGTATGTGAGAATGCTGTTTGTGGACTACAGCTCAGCATTCAACACCATTGTGCCCTCCATACTTGACATTAAACTCCGGGCTCTAGGCTTAAACAGCCTGTTATGCAGCTGGATCCTGGACTTCCTGTCAAACAGACGCCAGGTGGTCAGAATGGGCAGTAACATCTCCTCATCACTGACTCTCAACACTGGAGCCCCTCAGGGTTGTGTTCTCAGCCCACTCCTGTACTCCCTGTACACACATGACTGTGTGGCTACCCACAGCTCCAACACCATCATCAAGTTTGCTGACGATACGACGGTGGTAGGTCTTATCACCGACAATGATGAAACGGCCTACAGAGAGGAGGTGCACACTCTGACACGGTGGTGTCAGGAGCACAACCTCTCCCTCAACGTCAGCAAGACCAAGGAGCTGGTGGTCGACTTCAGGAGGAATGAGAGAGAACACCGCCCCATCACCATCGATGGAGCACCGGTGGAGAGAGTCAGCAGCTTCAAGTTCCTCGGTGTCCACATCACAGAGGAACTCTCATGGTCCGTCCACTCCGAGGCCGTTGTGAAGAAGGCTCATCAGCGCCTTTTCTTCCTGCGACGGCTGAGGAGGTTTGGAATGAACCGCCACATCCTCACACGCTTCTACAGCAGCACCATCGAGAGCCTGCTGACTGGCTGCATCACCACCTGGTACGGCAACAGTACCGCCCGCAGCCGCAAAGCCCTGCAAAGGGTAGTGCGCACGGCCAGCTGCATCATCGGAGGTGAGCTTCCCTCCCTCCAGGACATTTACGCCAGGCGGTGTGTGAAGAGAGCTCAGAGGATCATCAGAGACTCTAGCCACCCGAACCATGGGCTGCTCTCACTGCTGCCATCAGGCAGACGGTACCGCAGCATTAGAACACGCACCAGCCGACTTCAGAACAGCTTCTTCCCACAAGCAATCAGACTACTTAACTCCTGATCCATCAGGATCATAACACACACTGGACAGAATATCACTCCGCACAACCCACTGTAGATACACACACATTATATACACATTTATGTATCATTTATTATTTATCATTTATCATATAGCACCTATTGTACATAATTGGATCTCTACTGTGAATAATAATGTATACTGTACATTGTATATTATTATTATTATTATAGCTTAATGTATACTGTTTAATGTATGTTTAGTGTATATTGTTTAAAGTATATGTATATTGTAAGTATGTGTATATTGGCTAAAGCTGTGAGAACTACACTCACATTGTGTAAATTATTTATTGTTTATTGTAGAGTTTTACTGTGCTGTGAGTAATTGTGGGCGCATCAGATGTGTAATCTGTTGTTGCTTAAATGTTGTACATGTCATGTCGTGACTGCTATGTTGCTCGGAACTGCACCAAGAATTTCACCTGCTGTTGCACTTGTGTATATAGCTGTGTGACAATAAAGTGAATTGATTGATTGATTGGAATCACGCTTCTCTGTCTGGCAATCCAATGGACGAGTCTGGGTTTGGCGTTTGCCAGGAGAACGGTACTTGCCTGACTGCATTGTGCCAAGTGTAATGTTTGGTGGAGGGGGGATTATGGTGAGGGGGTTGTTTTTCAGGGGTTGGGCTTGGCCCCTTAGTTCCAGTGAAAGGAACTCTTAATGCTTCAGCATACCAAGCCATTTTGGAAAATTTCCAACTTTGTGGGAACAGTTTCGGAATGGCTCCTTTCTGTTCCAACATTACATTTCATGTGCATGTAAAGGCAGGCGTCCCAAAACTTTTGGCAATATAGTGTATCATTGGTCTGAAATCCTACTCCACTTACCAGTGTATTTTTGCTGAGTTTACTCCATGTTGTAATTACCGTGCTTATGAGATTACAACACGTGACATTCTACAAGGAGTTGTTCTACACCAATATAAATCTGCAGCGGTCAGGTGGTACAATGGTAACTAACCAGGTGTAGTGAAGTGAATTGACGTGACGTGTGGCCAAGTATGGTGACCCATACTTGGAATTTGTGCTCTGCATTTAACCCATCCAAGTGCATACACACAGTAGTGAACACACACACACCGTGAACACACACCCGGAGCAGTGGGCAGCCATATTGCTGCGGCGCCCGGGAAGCAGTTGGGGGTTCGTGCCTTGCTCAAGGGTCTCACCTCAGTCGTGGTATTGAGGGTGGTGTGACATAACGTGTTTATGTGTAGTGTGAAGTTTATATTTCACTTTAAAAAGCCACTTTTCATGTTTATTCATTAATTCCCCATTGGCTCTGTAGTTGTAAGTGCTGTTCAGTTCATAAATTCTGGCAGCAAACCGCTCAAGTCATCAGAAAGTTTTCTCTAAGCTGGAAGTTTTGAAAGGAAAAGAGACTTGACTGCCTTCCAAGGTTTAATTAACACTTAAGGAGAAAAAAAAAGACCCGTCAGCAGTTATAATGAAAATAATATGCTTTATTTGGCCCAGACAGCGCAGCCACAGATGTTTTTTTTTTAATGTATTTGAAATGTGCCGCCCACACTAAAATGCAATTTTGTTAAAGTGATCCTTGACATCATGGAGTATAATATGCAGTTATGTATCGCCCAAAGCAATTAACTGCAGCTCTGATTCATCGACTTTAAAGAAAGAGTTTTTTTTTTTAATTCAAAGCTTTCTGAATGCAGACTTGCATGACGTCAGTGAAAGCGATCTCATCTCGATCAGAATTGATTAAAACAGTCAGCACGGACATTTTTATGCAGATTATGCAAGGCGTGCATTCAAGGTTTGATTATAATGAATCACCATGATGAACTAATGAATCATTTTCAGTATAACAGCTCACATTTCTCTTTCCTCTTTCAGGTCCTTAACAAAAACAGTGGTTAATTCAGAGATCCGTAAGGAGATTGAGGAAAATCAAAAGGTGAGGGCCACCATTGTCCTTTTTTTCCCCCTCATGTTCTTTGAGTCCTTTTCTCAAAGCTGTGGTGTCAGCAGGTATTCTCATTCAATATGTTTTTGGTCTGCACTGCTGAGATAATGGATTCAAAGAAGAAGCCCAGTCAAGTCTTTGTTTTTGTCTCATAATTCACCAAGAAAAGTCTTTACGATGATTCTCTCTTCCCATATATTAAAACCAGTGTTTAAAATGAAAGGACGTCAGCTGCAAAGTGTTTTGGTTGTATGGAGGTAATGGAATGGAGACTCATTCCTCTACACCTCTCTGCTTGTTTTCTTCCCGTTCCTCTGTATCGGAACGTGTGTAAATGCTTTTGTTTTGTCGCCGAAACGGAAATGAATGAAGTACTTGCGGCAAATGCGGTTTATACGTGGCTTCGTTCATTGTTTCGGTCATTTCCTTTCTGTGATTAAAGCTGTTTCTTGCCTCTCGTAATGAGGACATGTAACGGACCTGCTCCTCATTCCTCACTGTAATTGCACGCTGGGAAACATGACGAATAGAGGCTCTTTAAGTTTCTCTAACGAGCTCCCTCGCCCTAATGCATGTGCCTTTAGTGAATAACAAACATGAGTGCTATGGATAAAAGCATGAATATATAGAGTGGAAATGGCCTGAGGCTCAAAAGAGTCTGTTTGAATTATAGATCTTATTGAGCATCTCTTTCAACTTCTGTTCTGCTCTATGAAGTGACAGAAACGTATGTTTCATTCAGGGAATAGCAACCCACAGGGCTTGGGAGGTTATATTAAAGCCAATTATGACTTTGTCATACCTAATGTCTTATGTTCTTATGTCTCTCTAGTATTTTAAGGGAACGTTAGGTCTCCAGCCAGGAGACTCAGCTCTGTTCATCAATGGACTCCATATTGACCTGGATGTGCAGGATATTTTCAGGTAAGCAGTTTTTTTTATTTTTATTTTTTATTTATAAAGTAGATTATTTATTTTATTTGTTAGTTCATATCGAACAACTCTATTTATTAAATATTGGAAAATGTAACTGAAGTATTATTATATTATATTAATTGTATTATATTAAACACAAAATTATTGTATTATTTTTAGGGCTGGGTATTGACACAAATTTCACAATTCGATTCGATTCCGATTCACAAGCTTTCGATTCAATTCGATTTTTGATTTGATTCAATTCAATATCGATTACTTGTGTATATATATCTGGTACAATACATGGCCAATTTTCTCAAGGAAAACAAATCTACTATGTTGTAAACTATGGGAGTCAGTTGTACCACATTAGCCTACTAATATTGAAGGTAAAAATAACTGATTTGTATACAAACACACTTAAATTACACTAAATGATGTTGAAAAAAAAAAAAAAAAATATATATATATATATATTTCTACTCCAATTAGTTTTTTGAAAAGTAAACATTTGGCTGTCATAACTTGCCAGATTTATTCATAGGCTACATGCATGCATTCAATATTGAAGAACATTAAAAATGACAATGAATAGCCTATGTAATGTGGTGCATATAATTAGCAAAATGCTCCTCTCTTGAGTACATTTTTCTAGTTGACTAAAGCTGACTAACGAGTTTATGGACACTGGATATGGTTTTCTGAGGTAAATGTGACGTTACATGACATTGTTTACAAGCTGTTTTACTTACGTCTTTCTGCGGTTGAAAAACTTGAGGTATTCTATGTGACATGATAAGGATTTCAGTAAGTTATCCTGTATCTTTTAACACACTTTCAGACACTTATTCATGTTTATTTCGCGCTGTAAATGGTATTAAGGCGGAAGAGAAGATCCTGTTATGTGCATTCCACGCTGCCGGTTCTCTTAAGCTGAGCTGGCAGAGCGATCTCGCGCCACAGCGCCAAAGCGGTATTTATTCTTTTGAATTTCGTAAAAAAAATAGACGTAAATCTGAGACTTTGTTTCATATCAATAGTAATAAACCACAAAGATTATTGCGATTTATTGAATGGGAGGTGCGCTCCAATGTTTTTTTCATTCAGTAACTGAAAACAGGATGCCTAATCGATTCTTGGGATTTAAGAATCGATATTGATTTGTAAAAGTAAGAATCGATTAAAATCGAGAAATCAATATATTTTTTAACCCAGCCCTAATTATTGTATGTTATTTAGTATATACAATTGGCTTAAAAAGTCTAAAAATATACATTTTAAATGATAATAAATATTTCACAAAAATAAGACATTTTTATATTTGACTATAATATCATACACTAAGGCTCAAAAGTTTGGCGTCTTTAAGATTATTTTATGCTCACCACAGCAGCATTTATTTGATCAAAATACATCATTGTTAATTGCTATTACAATAAAAAAATAGCTGTTTCCTTTTTGAATATATTTTAAAATGTAATCTATTTCTTTGATGGCAAAGAGGAATTTTCAACATCATTACTCCAATCATTCTAATATGCTGATTTGCTGCTCAATAAATATTTTACATTTATTATCAGTGTTAAAAACCATTGTTGCTTAACAATTTTTTTAGGATTTGGTTTTATATAACAGAATTTGTTTCAAATGGAAATTTTCTATAACATTATAAATGTCTTTACCGTCACTTTTGCTAAATTTAATGCATCCTTGTTGAATTTCTCTAAAAAAATAAATAAAACAAAACCTACCATTAAGAAAGATGTGTTTGTTGATGTTTATCTTGTTTTTGTAGCATTTTTGATGTGTTGAGGAATGAGGCAAGGGTCATGGAGGGTCTACGTAGTCTGCTCATTGACACACCCTACATCCACGACATCCTCAAGCTCAACGTCCAGCCCTCAGACTCTGACTATGCTGTGGACATCCGCAGCCCTGCTGTTAACGTAAGCTACATGTTTTGTTCTCTTTTTTTGTAAATGTCTTTTTGAGAGGGAGAGAGCAGAGAATAATCCCACTTTTTCTCTTTCTCCAGTGGATTAATAACCTTGAGACAGATGGCAGGTATGCGTCCTGGCCCTCTAATGTGCAGGAGCTACTGCGGCCCACCTTTCCTGGAGTCATTCGACAGATCCGGAAGAATTTCCATAATCTGGTGAGTATCACAGGTGCTGTGTAAACATTGCTTTGTGTCACAATTTCCTTCAGACATTAACAATTCACAATGTAAGCCCCACATAGATCTGAATTCTGCGAATCATTTTACAGAGTGTGCTTCTCGTTCTGACAGGTGATGATTCTGGATCCGACCCATGAGAACACGGCTGAGCTGATCAGCGTGGCTGAGATGTTTTACAGCAACAACATTCCACTTAGGTCAGTCTGAAAATAGGCAGAACATTATAACAAGAACATGATTGATGTTTCAGTTGTGAATTAATGTCAGATCTGTGGCACAGTGGTAATGTACACGCTCACAATGCATAGGAGCCATGGTATTTCCTCAGGAAAGCAGGTTTAAAACTGGTCATTTTCAGCTGTCAATCTTACCCCTCTGTTGAACTATTTTTTTTTCTATGTGTCTTAATATTTAATAAAGGCATGAAAGCCACATAAATAAATAAAAAATTAACCAAACTAATCAACCTTTTTTTTTTTTTTTTTAAATAAACTCTCTCATTGTAGGCTTGAAGTGGTTAGTCTGTAACCTGTCAGTGGAGTTGTTGTTTCTCTCTGGTAATTTCTCTGTTTCTCTCTGCAGGATTGGAGTGGTATTTGTGGTGAATGATTCTGATGATGTTGATGGGATGCAGGATGCTGGTGTGGCTCTACTTCGAGCTTTCAATTACATCGCTGATGACGTGGACAGCCAAATGGCCTTTGATGCCGTTATATCTGTAAGTCAACATCCTCACCAGTGCCTCATATAACAACAAATTAGTTGTAGTCAACTAAGAGTTTTCCATTGTGTGTGTGTGTATATATGTATATACACTGATCAGGCATTACGTTATGACCACCTTCCTAATATTGTGTTGGTCCCCCGTTTGCTGCCAAAACAGCCCTGACCCGTCGAGGCATAGACTCCACTAGACCTGTGAAGGTGTGCTGTGGTATCTGCCACCAATATGTTAGCAGCAGATCTTTTAAGTCCTGTAAGTTGCGAGGTGGGGCCTCCATGGATTGGACCTGTTTGTTCAGCACATCCTACAGATGCTCGATTGGATTGAGATCTGGGAAATTTGGAGGCCAAGTCAACACCTCAAATTCTCACGTGCCCACTTGTGGCGCTTTCGGCAGTGGACAGGGGCACCTTGACATGTCTGCGGCTATGCATACACAACAAACTGCGATACGCTGTGTATTCGGACACCTTTTTATCAGAACCAGAATTAACTTCTTGATTGTTTGATCGGACCACATGGCCTGGCCACCTATGACCCTGTCGCTGGCTGAGAACACCACAAAATGTTCACTTACTGCCTAATATATCCCACCCACAAACAGGTGCCGTGATGAAGAAATATCAGTGTTGTTATGTAATGTTATGCCTGATCGATGTATACAGTGCTTAACAAATTTATTAGACCACCACCCAATGTAAGGTTTGTGCCACAGCTGCCCTAAACTAACATTATTGGTGATTTACCAAAATATTTTTTTATGTTTCTGTAATGGTTAATCCACCAGTATGTGTAAGTTCTTTAGTCACTGTTGGCCAAGTCAAAGTCCGGATATACATATATGTATGTAATGTATACATTGCTTAACACATTTATTAGACCACCTGTCATAATATATTTTAGGAATCTGTCAAAAACTTGTTTCATTCAGACCATATTAGCATTACATTAACAATGTTTTAGTGCATTTTTGAGAAACTTTTTGAAAACCACAAAAATGTTGATTTTAATAATGCAGTAGAATGTCTGTCCAACAGGGATGTGTTGTGATTTATTTTCTGTCTTTCAGATGTTGAACAGAATTCCCAGTGGAGGCAAACTGAAGGTGGAGCATGTGGTGGGTGTGTTGGAGAAGAGATATCCCTATGTAGAGATCAGCAGCATCCTGGGGCCTGACTCTGCCTACGACAACAACAGAAAAGTGAGGGATTAGTTTTTATAGTGTGTGCTTTGAATATTTCAGCATTACCCCATCAGATGTCATATTCATTCAGTAAGAGACAGGATATAGTGGATGTGATCATGTTTGGTCAACTGTGGAGATTCCGCATGTAACTGTCAGCCAGAGGTGGTTCCTGTGCTAATAGCTCTTTGTGTCTTCCGGTAACTATAACCCGTATTGAGGTAATATGTTCTATGTCTCCACAGGAGGGAAAGGCATATTATGAACAGACTGGTGTTGGCCCACTGCCCGTGGTGTTGTATAATGGAATGCCTTTACAACGTGAGCAGTTAGACCCTGATGAACTCGAGACAGTCGTCATGCACAAGATCCTGGAGACAACCAGCTTTTTTCAGCGCACAGTCTATCTGGTGAGAATTATATGTCTGTCTCCCATAGTCTCTGTGGTGTCCTTTTTGGGAACATTCCATCCATTCCATCCATTCCATCCATTCCATCCATTCCATCCATTCCATCCATCCATCCATCCATCCATCCATCCATCCATCCATCCATCCATCCATCCATCCATCCATCCATCCATCCATCCATCCATCCATCCCTCCCTCCCTCCCTCCCTCCCTGTTGGATGTTCACAATTAATTTTAAACGGCTTATTGTACACACAAGTTAAAGGATAAGTTCACTTTAAAATGAAAATTACCCCATGATTTACTCACCCTCGAGACATCCTAGGTGTAAAGCTTCTGGCAGAAGCTTGATATTTTACTTTATAAAGTTTTAAATATTATACTATATCTTTTTCTTACAAAAAACCTATCCATTTGCTTCTGAAGGCCTTTATTAACTCCCCGGAGCCATGTGGATTACGTTCATGATGGGTGGATGCACCTTTTTGAGCTTCAAACTCGTGTGCCCCGTTCATTGCCATTATAAAGCTTGGAAACAACTCTTATTGGGTTCATCAGAAAGAAGAAAGTCACATACACCTAGGATCAGTGTTGAGGGTAACGCATTACAAGTAACTTGAGTTACGTAATCAGATTTTACGTGGCCTCTACTGTACATGTGTAAATTTGCATTTTCCTTCAGCCTGAGGCTTATTATTTAAATATTGGTGTGAAAGAGTCTTTACATTTGCCCAAAAAAACCTAACTTTTTTTGTTATAAAACAAAAACAAAAAAGCAAACAAGCCCAGGTGTCAAAAAGTAATGCAAAAGTAACGTAACACATTACTTTTCTTAAAAAGAAACTAAGTAATGCAATAAGTTACTTTTTAAGGGAGTAACGCAATATTGTAATGCATTATTTTTAAAAGTAACTTTCCCCAACACTGCCTAGGATGTCTTGAGGGTGAGTGAATCATGGGGTAATATTCATTTTAAAGTGAACTAATCCTTTAATTGCCATTCTAAACTAAGGCACTGTTGCATTGCAATGCACACACATACAGGCAGTAGCTCGCACATCAAGCACAGATCATGTACACACAGAAAAATTTTGTAGCGCAGAAATATATTGTCAACACTGTTCTGTAATTTATCAATAAAATACTTTAGAAACTAAAAAGTTCTAGCATATACACTCACCTAAAGGATTATTTGGAACACCTGTTCAATTTTTCATTAATGCAATTATCTAATCAAACAATCACATGACAGTTGCTTCAATGCATTTAGGGGTGTGGTCCTGGTCAAGACAATCTCCTGAACTCCAAACTGAATGTCAGAATGGGAAAGGTGATTTTAAGCAATTTTGAGCGTGGCATGGTTGTTGGTGCCAGACGGGCCGGTCTGAGTATTTCACAATCTGCTCAGTTACTGGGATTTTCACGCACAACCATTTCTAGGGTTTACAAAGAATGGTGTGAAAAGGGAAAAACATCCAGTATGCAGCAGTCCTGTGGGCGAAAATGCCATGTTGAATGCTAGAGGTCAGAGGAGAATGGGCCGACTGATTCAAGCTGATAGAAGAGCAACTTTGACTGAAATAACCACTCGTTACAACCAAGGTATGCAGCAAAGCATTTGTGAAGCCACAACACGCACAACCTTGGGGCGGATGGGCTACAACAGCAGAAGACCCCACCGGGTACCACTCATCTCCACTACAAATAGGAAAAAGAGGCTACAATTTGCACAAGCTCACCAAAATTGGACAGTTGAAGACTGGAAAAATGTTGCCTGGTCTGATGAGTCTCGATTTCTGTTGAGACATTCAGATGGTAGAGTCAGAATTTGGCGTAAACAGAATGAGAACATGGATCCATCATGCCTTGTTACCACTGTGCAGGCTGGTGGTGGTGGTGTAATGGCGTGGGGGATGTTTTCTTAGCACACTTTAGGCCCCTTAGTGCCAATTGGGCATTGTTTAAATGCCACGGCCTACCTGACATTGTTTCTGACCATGTCCATCCCTTTATGACCACCATGTACCCATCCTCTGATGGCTACTTCCAGCAGGATAATGCACCATGTCACAAAGAATCATTTCAAATTGGTTTCTTGAACATGACAATGAGTTCACTGTACTAAAATGGCCCCCACAGTCACCAGATCTCAACCCAATAGAGCATCTTTGGGATGTGGTGGAACGGGAGCTTCGTGCCCTGGATGTGCATCCCACAAATCTCCATCAACTGCAAGATGCTATCCTATCAATATGGGCCAACATTTCTAAAGAATGCTTTCAGCACCTTGTTGAATCAATGCCACGTAGAATTAAGGCAGTTCTGAAGGCGAAAGGGGGTCAAACACAGTATTAGTTTGGTGTTCCTAATAATCCTTTAGGTGAGTGTATTTCTAAACTTTAGAAATGACTAAAGTCCACAGCTTCACTATTAGTAGAGAGACTAGGTAGAATTAATTCACACACAATCGCTCTCTCACTAATACAGTCATATAAATGTAGTCTTTACTGTGCTGATTTAGAACGAGCAGAAATCTGTGAGAAATATAACAACCCTAGGACAAAATAACTGATAAAAATAAGCTGTTATGTAGGAGCAATAGCCTTGTGGGCAGCACTGTGTCATAAGCCATAGCTGTGCACAAGGCAACCCGCGATCGTGTCTCAGCTCAGTTTATTTATCTAGTATTAATGCATTTATTTTTGCATTTATCTGAAGTACAATTTAGGCTTATTTATCATCCGTGTCATCTTTTAAAAATGCTTTCCATAATCTTTTCAGGGTGAGCTGAACAGTGACCATGATGTGGTGGATTTTATCATGAATCAACCCAATGTGGTCCCACGAATCAATTCCAGAATCCTGAGCACCAGCAGGAATTATCTGGACCTCTCCGCCACCAGTGAGTATTTGTCTCGCTGTGTTCATAACAAAATGTGTTTCCTCAGTGTTCTGCTGCTAGCTTTTCTTCCTGTAAATTAGTTAGGTTGAGGTATACAACACGTATGCTCTCACAGGCACTCGGGAATGAATATCTACCTCACTGGGAATTCTGTGCTAAATGTCTTGTTTGTTCTTGAAAACCCATTTATTTACAAAGACGTACAAATGAGACTGCGTCAATGATATTCATAAACTGCTTTGTTTTTGAGAGGAATATGAAACTGAATTTTAATAGCTTTTGAATAGTATATTTGCAGCCTTTCAGGAAGCTGAGAAAAAGACTCATTTCACTCTGAACTCAAATAGCACTCGATGTTCAGAAATAGCATCATTCGAAACGACTTTGTTTGGATTCAATTATGAATGTGAATGTACCTCTAACTGAGAACAAAGCACAACCTTATTTTCAATTTCTCCCCAAGTGTTTGGCATCACTTGACTTCCAAAAAACAAGACTTTTCTTTTCCAGACAATCATTTTATCGACGAATATGCACGTTTCCTCTTTCTGGGCACCAAAGACAAGAACGCAGCGGTGTCCAACAGCATGAACTACATGACAAAGAAAGGTGAGGTGATTGCTGCTATTGATCTCAATGTGAAACACTATTCCTCCAATCTGCTGCTGACCTCTGACCTATATAAACAAGAACAATGGAGGGTTTCTCTATGGGGCCTTTAATGAAATCTGTAATTCTGAAACCTTAGTTCCCTGGTGAACACTGGTTTTGCCGTCTGAGAAAAAATTCAAAGAATTTTGTCATAAGAGAAATTGGCAGTCTCGTTTTGCTAAGTCTGTCATGCTCACTGAGAAATAGTAATTTATACTATTCTGTTTTTTATGTGATATGCAACAAATATAATTTAGTTTGCTTTGAAGAATGAGCAGTCACATGCAAATGAATACAACAGACATGGATTGGTGACTTAAATCAACCAGTCAACAATGTCTATCGTGATCAAAGTCTTGACTGACATGTATTTCACACTGTCTGACATAAAAGACAGTTACAGGGGGGGGTTCTAGTGCTATGTTATGCATTCTGACTTTACATTGTTAAAGAGTTGGATTCTCATGCTTAACATGGCCAAAATTTCAAAAAACGAGTTGGATGTATTTCTGTGCTAAACAGGGGCGGACTTACCATTAGGCAAAGGTAGGCAACCGCCTGGGGCCCCCGAAAGCCAAGGGCCCCCTAAAATGCTTTTTATATACGATACACGTTCAGCGCGGATGCACAAGCGGTTGCTGTGGTATTCATTACCACGACAACCACCTTTGCGTCCGCGTTGAACGTGCTTCTTGTAGAAAGTGTAGGGCCATTTCCGCGATTCCGAATACAAGCACAGGATCACGTAATCCATTCTTAAAACCGGCATGAATGGCGCCTACGTGCGGGTTCGTTTAGTAGCCTACTGCAGAACGTGCAACGCTCGCCTTCTCAATTCATTCACACAGACATGCAGGATTCATATTTAAATGACATTTTTGCCGTTTAATATTTACATAGGCTACACTAGTAGTCCATATCACGATCTGATTGAAGTGTGCTGACTTTCATTGGATTTATTCATCCAAAATTGGACAAATTCCTTGTTAAACAGTAAATTCCATTTTTATGACTGGATTCCGGGATTTACGGGAACAATTTAAAAACATGAAACAAATAAATATATATTTTGTTAAACGTTTAATAAATTGCTGTTAAATTAAACAAGTTTCATGATGCTTCATGATGATTATCATGCTTTTTGATTAATACAATTTAATATAACCATCCAGAATAAAAAAATTAAAAAAAGGAACCTGGAATAGTTTTTTTTTCTGGAATTTGGAAAAAAAATTAAACTGATTTCATAGGGCCCTACAAATGAAAATATCATGCATCTGAAGTTATAATTAAATACGGAGCAACAGTGCATATTATGTTGATCGTTTTAAATGGCGCTCACTCGTTCCTGTGAAGGACCCGAGTAGATGACACTTTCCACACAGACACACTTCATGTTTGGTTGAAATAATTCTTATGCGTGTAATAAGTTCCTTCAGTCTGATTTACATTTGTGGGGGTGGAGGGGTTGTGCAGCAGCCATCATCACAACAGTGAAAATAACCTCAAGGTTGTAAATATGCAGTTGTATAGGGCCCCATTCCTGCATTTTGCCTGCGGCCCCCAAATCGCTAAATCCGCCCCTGGTGCTAAATACACTCCTTCAGGATTTGAATACGTTTCGAAAAGTTTTTTCGAGTATGGCCCGGAATGACTTTATAAAGGGCAGAATTTCTTGTATAGCCACTTCTCCCGCATGAGAGAGCGCACACACACACACACACACATCAACCAGAGAGCAAGCATCAAATGTCTGTTTTGTTGGCAATCGGTGCGTAAGTGCATATTATGTAAACAACACAAACGTTTACTGAATCGAAAGTTATCCAGGGATAGTGTGTGTGTGTGTGTGTGTGTGTGTGAGAGAGAGACTCTTTAACCCCAACCACTGCATGCCTTCAGGAGCTCGGCTGTTTTCGGAAAGAATTGGTACAGCGTATCTGTCTTTTATAAATATAAAAAAACTAAAGACTCTTCGGAGATTTGAAGGATGCAATACTACTCTATAGGTACTCAAGATTAACATGAGATTGACAGAAAATTTGTGTGTCATGTTCCCTTTAATATCATACAATCTGTTATGGCTATTAACCAAGGTTTCACCAGGCCTCGTATAATCTGACAGCAGAATAGAAAAAATTGCAGCCTACACCTGGCTTTAGACACCGCAAACTATCTCTGTACCACTAAATGTATCTGTCTGTCTTTATTTGTTTCTTATTTTTCTTTTTTCTTGAATGCTGTTTTCAGGGATTTCAACCAGGGATGCTTCTGGTAATTGCATTGAGCTGTTATAGTAATTTAACTGACAGCAAACTTCACATAGATCTCATCTAAACATGTAGTGCTGGAATGCAAATCTTGTTAGAAAACGCCTACATTACCGCCATTAACATAACGCTCTCTGTTGCTTGAAGGGATATTCTGGGCTATTTAAAACTTAATGTCTGTGTACCACATCTGCGGCATGCTGCCGATTACCATAGGAAATAATTTTGACTCTGTCTCAGTTTGTGTACACAAATGGGAAATACATTTACAGGAATACACTTATGGTGGAAGCCTAGCAGTGTGCAACAACTTTGGAAAAAACATCTATAAATATTTAAAATATCTATTTTACTATCACGCTGTTTTGACAATATAAACATGACGCAGTGGAAGTCTAGAAGTAGTGCTTGCTAGACTTGCATTATAAGTGCATTCCTGTAAATAACTTTTTGTTGTTTCAAAATATACTGAGGACGAATCTATATTATTGACAGCACGCAACTCATGTAAATGTCCCAGAATATTCCTTTTTAAGTGTGCCTGCAAGTTTTCAGATTACCATCTTATTTTTTCTTTTTCTTTTAACCAAGTGTAGAAGTTTTCTGAAGCTTGCTATTGATTTACGCACAGCTGTGCATTTGTCATCTGTCCGAACTGTCACTGTGTGATGGATGAAAGAGAATCTCTTTCTATCCTGTGGTCCCTTGTAATATCTTTCTTTTACAAACGTTTACAGGTTTATATCTAGGTTGAAATTGCCTGTCTGTCTTTGTGTGCCGCTTGGGCACTTCAGATACACCTTTTTGATTGTTAAAACCCAAGAAAAGCGAGAATCCTTTCAGTTCCTCAGATCATTTTCACTCACCATTTTAGATTGCATGAGGAAGCGGCATGTATCAGCTGTGTAATTTCCTTTAGCCCATGTGTCTGTTCTTCACTGACTTGCAGATGATGGCATCATCCGTCCAGTGACTTTCTGGGTAGTAGGAGACTTTGACCAGCCCTCGGGACGACAGCTGCTGTATGATGCTATACGTCACATGGTAGGCAATGTAACTGAGTTCCGTTAATGTTAGCTGTAAAAGATAAAAACTCATTCGCAGGTTACTGTTTTTAACTTATTGTCACAGCTGCCAGTTGCAAAAAAAAAAATTATTTGGCACATTTCAGAACAAATATTTTATTTTATTTTATTTTGTGTGTGTGTGTGTGTGTGTAATTAATATTTTTTAGGGCTGTAAACCGATTAATCACGATTAATCGCATCCAAAAATAATAGTTTGTGTTTGCATAATATATGTGCATGTACTGTGTATAATTATTATGTGTATTTGAATACACACACATACATGTATATATTTTAGAAGAAGAAAAAAAAAAAAAAAATATATATATATATATATATATATTTTTTTTTTTTTTCTTCTTTTTTTTTTTTTTCTTAAATATATACATGTATGTGTGTGTATATATATATATATATATATATATATATATATATATATATATATATATATATATATATATATATATATATATATATATATATATATATATATATATATATACACTCACCTAAAGGATTATTAGGAACACCATACTAATACTGTGTTTGACCCCCTTTCGCCTTCAGAACTGCCTTAATTCTACATGGCATTGATTCAACAAGGTGCTGAAAGCATTCTTTAGAAATGTTGGCCCATATTGATAGGATAGCATCTTGCAGTTGATGGAGATTTGTGGGATGCACATCCAGGGCACGAAGCTCCCGTTCCACCACATCCCAAAGATGCTCTATTGGGTTGAGATCTGGTGACTGTGGGGGCCATTTTAGTACAGTGAACTCATTGTCATGTTCAAGAAACCAATTTGAAATGATTCGAGCTTTGTGACATGGTGCATTATCCTGCTGGAAGTAGCCATCAGAGGATGGGTACATGGTGGTCATAAAGGGATGGACATGGTCAGAAACAATGCTCAGGTAGGCCGTGGTATTTAAACGATGCCCAATCGGCACTAAGGGGCCTAAAGTGTGCCAAGAAAACATCCCCCGCACCATTACACCACCACCACCAGCCTGCACAGTGGTAACAAGGCATGATGGAACCATGTTCTCATTCTTTTTACACCAAATTCTGACTCTACCATCTGAATGTCTCAACAGAAATTGAGACTATTGAGACTTGAGGCAAAATTTTTCCAGTCTTAAACTGTCCAATTTTGGTGAGCTCGTGCAAATTGTAGCCTCTTTTTCCTATTTGTAGTGGAGATGAGTGGTACCCGGTGGGGTCTTCTGCTGTTGTAGCCCATCTGCCTCAAGGTTGTGCGTGTTGTGGCTTCACAAATGCTTTGCTGCATACCTCGGTTGTAACGAGTGGTTATTTCAGTCAAAATTGCTCTTCTATCAGCTTGAATCAGTCCGCCTATTCTCCTCTGACCTCTAGCATCAACAAGGCATTATCGCCCACAGAACTGCCGCATACTCAATGTTTTTCCCTTTTCTTTGTAAACCCTAGAAATGGTTGTGCGTGAAAATCCCAGTAACTGAGCAGATTGTGAAATACACAGACCGGCCTGTCTGGCACCAACAACCATGCCACGCTCAAAATTGCTTAAATCACCTTTCTTTCCCATTCTGACATTCAGTTTGGAGTTCAGGAGGTTGTCTTGCCCAGGACCACACCCCTAAATGCATTGAAGCAACTGCCATGTGATTGGTTGATTAGATAATTGCATTAATGCGAAATTGAACAGATGTTCCTAATAATCCTTTAGGTGAGTGTATATATATTAAAGGTGTCATGAACTGGCTTTTTAGAAAAATTTTATACTGTTGTCTGAGGTCAACTTATGACGTTAGTGTGGTTTTTACATTCAAAAACATCATAATGAATAAGTAATAGGCTATTTTCTGCCTTGGTTTTGAGGCTCTCTGAAAAACACTCTGATTTGATGGGCGTGCCGCACTGAACACTTGGAAGTAAACGCCCACGGCTAGGATTGGATAAGATTTGCATATTTAATGAGCTTCAGCTACCGTCAGTCCCAGGAATCGTCTGGGGGAAATGCTCAGAGGACTCGTAAAATATCAAACAAACACAATGATTAAATCACACGCACGCACACACACACAAACTCGCGCAGACACGCATATATCACTCGCGCGGACGCGCACACACACACACACACACACACACACACACCCACACACACACACACACACACACACCCACACACACACACTCGTATGTACTATTTAAGAATAAAAATAATAACAATTATTATTATATTTTACAGAAAACATAAATCATTAGAAAGGTCTAAGGTTTTATAATAAAATATTAATTTATGATCAAAAAATGTGTGACTCTAATGTCTTAATTTTTGTCTTATTTTATGTATTCACTGAGAAAGAAAAAAAGTACTGTACACGTCTCAACACCGCAAATCTATCACTGTACTACAGAATATTATAAAATAATATAATTGCAGCCTCATTCTATGATGTGAAGCCTGTCAGATTACAAAAGTAAGTTCTTTCAAACACTCAATTAAATGTTCTCTTTTGTTAGACAGCAGGTTTGTAAATGCTTCTCATTACAAGTTTGGAAAGAGGTTGTTGCTTTTTTCTAATGCACATTAAGGGGGCTTTAACACTGGGCACGTTTGCTGTGGTCATGTCCAAACGCGATTGTTCCCGGCGTCCCCCGCAGCGCTGGTCTGGTTTCACACTCAACTTGATTCAATCGAACCCTGGTGCACTTGTTCATCTTACGTCATCAAAAATGTGCACGGTGGATGATAGGAAACACACTGCAGTAAATATTGTGTTTTTATTAATTTGGTGCTATTATGCGCAGCTGTGTAAACAACTCTTGGATTTACTGTGTGTGCGTCGCATTAAGTTAATTTGTTACCCTGATTACACGCATATGCGCGCACTCTTATCCAAGGTAAATCATCAACACCATCATCCCTTACATGTGTTTTATTGAACTAAATATTCAATATGCTAAACTAATATGCTAAAACACATATGCAGGTTATTTTTCTTCCTGAACAAGTGCGCACCCGAGTCCGTGTTGCTTTCACATTCATGTGAATCGCGGCACAGTTCGAGGGCCACCTCCTTCAGATAGTCTCGGGTACCCTGATGCGCACCAAGCCTGAGATTGACAGCTGTTACATTAGCAAATTTTTTTATGCAAACCATGCCCCTTTTCGATCTAAAATGCCAATGACTCCATCTCACAGTGTGTGCAAAGATAGAGCAGCATTTATTGCGAACCGATCGCCCTGAACAGTGCTGCGCTTCATCTGCACATATATTTATTTATTTAAAAATTGAAGCTATTTTTATAATTTCACAAAGACAAATCTCAATTTTGGTTTAATCTCAGTCAATCGTGCCGCCCTAGATTAACCTCACACGAGCACAAAACAAATTCTCCCTTCACTCAAACAAGCTCTGTCTCACATGCTAAACTAAATCGCACGCGTACTACAGGGGTAAATGTATTCATCGCACAGACCGATTTTTTTGTAGCACGTGCGACATATATTTTGCACTGTACAGCCCTGCACACACACAAACACAAACTCACTCGTGGGGCGGACACACACTCACTCACTCACTCGCGCGGACACACACTCACTCACTCGCGCTGTGCGGACACACACACTCGCGCGGACGCAGAGACACACACACTCGCCCATAATGTTACAAGTCCAATCACGAGTGAACTAATTCAATAACACCTTCTCCACCCTGTGACAGCGTGCTAAGGTATATAATCAATAGATTTCAAACGATCTGTAATGTTATGCAAAACTAAAAAACATGTTTTAGCCTACTCACATAAGTGTGTGTTCAGAAGGAAGCTTATGCAGGGACGATCCTTAGCTCACGAGTCGGTGGGCGGGGCTACAGAAGCATATTTATCTGTAGAGGCGGCGTCCAAGTCCTGTTACTTAAGCTCTCGTTTTCTGGGCCTGGTGTCAATAAAAGCTTTTCTTTGACTAACAAGGAAGTTTTCAGCTCTGAAACTTACAGGATATTCTTATATTACCATGAACTTTTTATATATCAAAAGCTTAAGGGAAAGTTGATTTCTCAGTTCATCACCCCTTTAAATATTTGTATGTATATACAGTCATGTGAAAATGTTAGGACACCCTATTGAATTCCATGGTTTTCTGTATCAGGACATAATACAAAAAAAATCATCTGGTCCTTGGCAGGTCTTAATTTGGAAAATAAAACCTCAGATGAACAACAACAAATAACATATCACACCGTGTAATTATTTATTTAGCAAAAGTAAAGCCAAAATGAAAAAGCCATGGGTGACAAAGTTAGGACCCTTACCATTACCAAAGGAATTAAGAGGTTAAGTAACGGTCAGGCACTGCTAATCAAATGCTTTGCATTAACTCTTTGATTAACTGATCACCAGCAAGTGTGATCACCTCTATAAAAGCTGAAGTTCTGTCTATTTGCTGGTCTGGAGCATTCAGGTGTGTGTTAACACAATGCCAAGGAGGAAAGACATCAGCAATGATCTTAGAGAAGCAATTGTTGCTGTCATCAATCTGCAAAGGGTTACAAGGCCATTTCCAAAAAATTTGAAGTCCATCATTCTACAGTGAGGAAGATTATTCACAAGTGGAAGACATTAAAAACTTCCCACGAGTGGACGTCCCAGCAAATTCACCCCAAGATCAGACTGTGTTATGCTTAGAAAAATTGCAGACAACCCAAGAACTACGCCTCACGCTCCACAGGCCTAACGTTAAATGTTAAAGTTCATGACAGTACAATTAGACAAAGATGGGTCAATATGGCATGTTTGGAAGGGTTGCCATGAGAAAGCCTCTTCTCTCTGACAAAAACATGGCAGCACAGCTTAGATTTGCAAAGTTGCATCTGAACAAACCATAAGGACGCGTGTCCGCCAAAGCGTTTTTATCCAGCTGAAAATGCTAGGCGCTCTGCTAAAAAAGTCTAGCTGTGGGCGCTTGAGAGCGCAGCTTTTTTCAGTTGAGACTCTTTGCTTATGATACGCAATATCTGCGGAAGTGTTACTAGTATCTAATCCACAGATAGTTTGTTTCTGTATTGATTCTATATAAAAATGCAGATGCAATGTAAAGTATTTGCTCTGGCTCTTATTTTAAATTATTTTGTTCCGTTATTATGCTGCTTGTTTTCATCTGTTGACGTTGTACAAGCAGAATGTGGCAGTTGGTCGATGTTGTATTTGTCCCGCCCCTCCTCCACTGTGGACGGCTTGGTGAAAAGTGTCAGTGATGAGCGCTGCATTTTACTCAAAGTTGAACATTCTTCAACTCTCAGCGACCAGTAAAAAACGTTCAATGCTTGAGCGTGAAATACTCGCTCAGCGCCTCGTTATGCTCGTGGCATTCTTAAAACGCGGCGCTCCCATTGAAAACAATTGAATACGCCAGCCAGCCGCGTGAAAAAAAGTTTTGATGGACACACAGCCTAAGACTTCTAAAACAATGTCTTTTGGACAGATGAGACCAAAGTGGAGATGTTTGGCCATAATGCATAGCGCCAATTTTGTTGAAAACCAAAAGAGCATATCAGCACAAACACCTTGTACAAAAAGTCAAGCATGCTGGTGGAGGGGTGATGATTTTGGGCTTGTTTTGTAGCCACAGGACCTGGGCACCTCACAGTCATGGAGTCGACCATGAACTCCTCTTTATACCAAATTATTTTAGAGTCAAATGTGAGAGAATCTGTCTGACAGCTAAAGCTTGGCTAAAATTGGGTCATGCAAACAGACAATGATCTGAAGATCACCAGCAAATCTACAACAGAATGGCTGAAAAAGAAAAGAATGAAAGTGTTGCAATGGCCCAGTCAAAGTCCAGACCTCATCCTGACTGAAATACTGTGATCAGAGCTGTGCATAAACAAATGTCCACAAACCTCAACAAACTGAAGCTATGTTGTAAAGAGTGGACCAAAATTCTTCCAATGATGTGAGCGACTGATAAATCATGCAGAAATTATTACTTTAAGTTTTTGCTGCTAAAAGTTGATCTACATGCAATTGAATGATAGGGTGTCCTAACTTTGTCACCCATGGTTTTTCACGCAAAAAAACAACAACTGTTGAATGAACTTAAATTAAGGAAAACTTTTCCACTGAATTGAATTACATTTCTCCAACAAAATCTAATTGGTTTTAAATTATTTGTTTTAATCTTGTTGTATGAACCAAATTCATTTAGTCAAGACTACTATAAAAATTGTCATTCCTACCTGATAAAATATGATAAAAAGGGGTATAATTGATGACCATATGTAGACTGTGGGAACTGTGTCAAACTAATTTATTTTATTTTTTTCTATAAAAACTAATAGTCAATGCAACACTTGATCACATGCTAAGTGTAAAATTTGTAGCATGCAAGTGATCAAGTAAAATCACTGGTTTCTCCTCACCGGCATTAGCAGTTACAGCTCATTGAGAACAGCATAGCCTCTAAACTTCAGCATAATGGTAACCTCAAAAATCGACACAACATAACACAACTTTTAAATGTCAAATATAACTGTTAAATATTACATCAAATTTTAACAGGTCTTTCCCTTTACTAAAAAACACATTAAACAGCACTGGAAACTGGAAATACACTACCCAGTTTCTGTCAGTGCAACAGAAATGATTCATGTAGTCCCAACAAAAATGGTTTAGGTTAACATTTTATACATTTAATTTCATTTAACGTAATAAAAGTGAGTGCAAATGGCAATTAAGCAAAAAACTAAAGATTTGTGTTGTTTAAGCTTATTTTATTTAAATAAACTGAGCAAACAGCTAAAATATTTTTGAGTGTAATATGTCGTGTTGTTGTTCATCTGAGGTTTTATTTCCCAAATTTTAAGACCTGCCAAGCACTAGATGATTTTTTTTTTTTTGATTATAGACTTGGTCGGTTGTTTCATAGCTGGGGGCGTGGCGTGAGGGCGGAGTCGACGTGGGGGAAAACAGTCCATTCCCCCACAATGTAAATGCATGGGGTTAACCCAGTTTGGCCTGTGTAGAATCACTTTTGCCGCTTGACAGAGCAAGATGTATAGAAAAACTGAGCCCTATTGGTTCAGATTGTCCGTACAGTATCTGTGACTGATAAACGACCCAACGGAATCAATGGCCAGAGGTGACATTTTCTCATCAAAATACATGCTGCTCCGCCGACCCCCATATAGGTATGACATGCCTACTTCATAAATCACCCAGTCTTTCGATGAAGACATTAATTCAGTGTTCCTGAATTGAATGGATTAAAAGTATGTATTACATACATTTAAGGTTTTAAAATGATCATAAAACGTGTCTTGTGCTATGAAATTGATATTTGGATATTTGGACGTTTTTTTTAATTTACTTTTTTTATAGCAACCGTCTTCATCAAAAAACTGGGTGATTTATGAAGTAGCCTAGCTATTATGTTGTGTAATATTTGTGGGAGCAGCATGCATTTTGACGAGAAAATGTACAAGTGTCGTACATATAATGTGACTATATAATGAGCCCAGTCCTTCCCATCATGAAATAAAGAAGACTTTTGAATGTTTTGTACATTAATAACCTCACGCATTATGTGGCTATGTGATCGCTCATCGTGAAAAACTGCTTTAACGATAAACACGACTTTATTGGCGTTTTGTTCAACAAACTTTTGCCATTGCAATTAATGAAATCTCTTTTTTTAATCTTTACAATAATACCAGCATCATGTAGTGCAAATGTTTAATTGTAATGGACGTATTGCAGGCTTTCTGAATTGACGAATGGCTCCATCTGTTTATTTGGTAGTATAAAGCTTTTTTTAACTTTTTTGTTAACTTACTAGAGGTGCAGAACGCCACATGACAACTTTTCGGGACTGCATCATCAAAAATAAATTGTAAACATTACAAAGAGTAAAGATAAAGCATCTAACAAGGTCTACGTGCATTCATTCTAATGGCTTGTTTTCCCCCACGGCATATGGCGGATATGATGTTTTGTGGGCGTTCCCAGTAATGCAGACCAAGTCTATATGTCCTGATACAGAAAACCATGGAATTCAATAGTGTCCTAAAATTTTCACATTACTGTATATATTTATATAATTTATATTATACATAAATCTAAATATTTTATTTTGGAAATATTTTATTTTTCTTAAATATATACATGCATGTGTGTATTTATATATACATAATAATTATACACAGTACACACACATATTATGTAAGCACAAACTTTTATTTTGGATGCGATTAATTCTTTGACAGCACTTATTTTTTTTATACATGCTGCATGCACACTGCATGCACAATATTTTTCTCTTGGCATTTGGTGAATGTTCGTTTTGGACTTGCAAATGTAGTGTAGACTCAAGGATTGACATGTTTTACAGGGTCATTTTTTAAATAATTTTTTATATTTTTGTTTAGCTCTATTTTGTTTTGTTTCAGATTTATTTAAATTAAAACCAAAGCAATTAAAAATAATTTTCATTAGTTTCAGTTATCAGTAACAACACTGGATATTTCAACCTAGCATGCTATTAATATGGATTTACATAACTCGATTTATATTTTTTTAACAACTCTGTGTGTCACAGAGCGGAAAAACAAGTCTGAACTAATCATAATTTGTTTTCTTTTTTTACTTTAGAAAACCAGTAATAATGTACGATTAGGAGTGATCAATAATCCCAGCGAGAACCCGTCTGAGAAGAGCCTGATTGCTCGAGCCATATGGTCAGCTATGCAGACCCAAACCTCCAACAATGCCAAAAACTTCATCACCAAAATGGCTAAAGAAGAGACGGCGCAGGCTCTTTATGGAGGGAGTGACATTGCGGAGTTTGCTGTTGGGGTAAAATAAGCTCTCCTGTAATTCATTTACAGTTGTGATGGATTATTTGCTCTGGGTTATTTCACTGTTGCTGCTGCGAATGTCACTTTTAAACTGCTGAATTTAATATAGAACCAATTTAACCAGATCCTTCTGCATTTTTCTGCACTGCAGGGCATGGATGTTCCTCTGTTTAAGAGTGCATACGAGTCCCCTAATGTGAACTTCCTATTGGCTCACTCTGCCTACTGCCAGGATGTCCTCAAACTGAAAAAGGGCCAGAGAGCTGTGATCAGTAATGGAAGAGTAAGTTAGACAATTGGCCGACTGTATAGCAAGACTTCAGATACTGTGAAAGCTCTTCTTATTTTGCTTCCTGCTTTTTTCCCTCTGCAGATCATTGGTCCATTGGAAGAAGGGGAGGTCTTTAACCAGGATGATTTTCTGCTTCTGGAGAATATTATCCTAAAGACATCAGGGGAGCGCATCAAGGGCAAAATTCAACAGCTGGGGATGGTCGAGGACAGGTATGCTAGACCAATTCAGTGCTAAACATGTTACAGATACTTTCATTGATGTATTCAAATGATTGCTGTTTGCATGCATAACCAATAGAAGAGCTCCAGACCTCTTTCAGTACAGAACGTCGTCATGGCAGAACTGTGAAAGGATTACGATGCATTACACATTACCAACACATGTACTCTCTGCAGTAATTACTTTCCTCTTAATGAAGTGTGTCGGTCTGCCTTGAAGACGGAGATGTAATAAGCGTTGCGTTTTATGCATATTTACTGGAAGAGCAGACTGAGACAGTGACACCATGTTCATTATCCTCTCAGTAAACCTTTAGAGGGCTGATTATTGAAGTGTTGGCTATAATAGAGGAGGCAGTCATTGTCTTTATCAGCACTTGAATCTGGCACTAGGCCTCAAACTTTGCCTTTTTCTTAGCATTGGTTAGCCATGGCGCTTGTTAGAGTTTAGATTCCCTGCCCGGGCCAGGTCGGGCCGATATTTTCAATTTATAATTTTAAAAATAACATAATATTTAACCATAAATATGATACAAAATACATTGTTTAATGGCTACAACAAGTATAGTAGGCTACAGTACAGATAAATGTCATGTCTGAGCGGGATTTGAGTGAACGTCATTTTACCGGTGAGCAGTTCATGAGTGGAGCGCTGGCATAGAGCGGATTATTGAGCTGAGCATCGCACCGCTCCGCTTCACTCATTACAGGCACATTCTCGTCAGAACGCCCATGTAATAAAAAATGGTCGGGTTTAAATCGGGCTCGATCTCATAGTTACAATTAATGTGTCTGGCCAGTCCGGGCCGGGCTCAGACACAACGTGCTCGGGTAGGGTTGGGCTTGATTTTTTTTGAGCCCGATCTAAGCTCTAGCACTTGTGTGGGCAATAGCGGTTCGAATCTGGTTGCTGATTCTCTCTATATTTTGTGTCAATAAAAGTGACAAAAATAAAAAATGCTCTACAAAGAATTAAGAAATACAGATTCAAACACTTCGAACAAGTCAAACTTTTAAATGCCTTTGACAGAGTGAAAAAACAAGTCTGAACTCGTAATTTTGGCTTTTTTTTTTACTTTAAAAAACAATAATAACATATGATTAGGAGTGATCAACCCCAGCGATTTGTTCTCAAACACCAGCACAAATACTTCTGCTTTCTACTTCCTGATTGTGCATTCTTCTCTTCCAAGGTGTTTTATTTGTTCCAAATTAATTGAATGTAATCAAACTGCATCAAAATCAGAAGGTAAAGAATATTAATCGAATCAGAGAATATATTCACACCTCTACTCAGTCGGGCAAAAAGGTGTGATCAAATGTTTGTGCCAACAAAATGATTGTTATTAATCAGCTATCTAGCTATGTACATCTCCACATATTAACAAAAAAGAACGAACTTTTTAAATTGATCCATGTTCTGACATTTTTGATTGCGACGACATGGGAAAAACACATTTGCATTCATTCTTGCGTAGAGTAGATTTTGGGCCTTAGCCTCAATTTGTTTGTTTTGTATGTGTTGTGATTTAGAGCTAGTGATCTGGTGATGAAGGTGGACTCCCTGCTGTCCTCCCAGCCCAAAGGTGAGGCAAGGATCGAGCACACTTTTGCAGAAGACAGATACAGGTGCGTCACTCTTCTCATACCAGGACTTGCTATCTTTAAATCTTCAGAATTCCTTAATTTCAACTTTTTCCTCTCAATTTCTTTTTACAGTGCCGTGAAGATTAGACCAAAGGAAGAGGAAGTGTACTTCGAAGTTGTAGCTGTTGTGGATCCAGTGACCAGAGATGCTCAGAAACTGGCTCCCCTCCTCCTGGTGAGAACATGGGCACACCTTGACTTAAAAGGATAGTTTACCCAAAATTAAAATTCTGTCATCAATTATTCACCCTCATGTTGTTCATCTTCAGAACACAAATGAAGATATTTTAATGGAAAGTCTATTCACCCCAAATTCTGACAGTTCATAAAGAGATCATAAAAGAAATCCATATGAATCGAGCTGTTTATTTCAAGTCTTTGCAAGAGACACGATTGCTATGATGAAAACATTTAATTTAGGCATTTATTTACATTTAAACATTGATCAGCGAACATGCATAGAGCACTGATTCATATGGATTTCTTTTGCAATCTCTTTATGAACGTTTTGACTTTCAATGGAGGGACAGAATTCTCTCAGATTTCATTAAAAGTATCATCATTCGTGTTTTGAGTCTGTTTATGGGTTTTGAAAAACATGAGAGAGTAATTGACAGAATGTAATGTGAAAATCAAGCATTCTGCTTTAGTTCAGGCAGGCCATGTAGTCAAGCTCCGCTATCAGCTGATTGGCAAAATGGGGGATTTTGCTGCCCTCCCAGTTTAAAAATGTGAGGTTGTCCCCAGAATCTGCTGCTGTTCCCTGTCTTGGCTTTTGATGGAGCTCATGAAAAGGATGGGGAATTTAGAACAGAGCCATATCAAAATATGCCAATAAAAAGTTGACTAAAAGTTTGTCTATGGTGTTTTTGACTTAAGTGGACCTGACTGAATTATCCCTTTAACACGAGTTAGACAAGTAGGACATGTAGCTATTGGTATAACCAAATGGTTGAGTTACCTAATCTACCTGCAGGGGCTGGATTGGACCATGCTAACCAGCCCAAACTTGACCCCTTGGTTATGGTAGATCCATTATTATTCGACAGGAATGTTAACCAAAGGATGATGATCCATGATCATGTCCTGCTTGTCCTACATGTTGTGTATATACCTGCATTAGTCATCACAGGACATCTGGTCCCCTTCTATGACATTTCACAGATACAGTCAATCAGCAGTCAGTCTGCATTGGCTCTGCATCCGAGACCAGCTGTCGGTGAGAGCCGGTTCATTTGGTTGTTTGTACCTTGACTCATGCCACTTCCTGTTTGCCCACTCAGGTATTGAAGCAGCTGGTCAACGTCAACCTGCGAGTGTTCATGAACTGCCAGTCCAAGCTCTCTGACCTCCCACTGAAAAGGTTAGAGGGGAGAAAACTGTCTCTGTGACGACACATAGAGTCACCTTCACATTTCACTGTTTACTTGAATTTAATTTAGAAGCTACAGTGACGAGGTACAATTCACTCTGAGGCACTAAACCTTCCGGTTCATATTTCAAAATGTATCTTTTTGTGTAGCCTTTGCTGTTTTGTATAGTATTATGTTTGTGAAAAAACAATGGCATGATTTGTTTTTTTTTCCTCAGTTTTTATCGATACGTCTTGGAGCCAGAGATTTCATTTTTAACAGATAGCAGCTTTGCTGCTGGTCCGATGGCAAGGTTCTTGGATATGCCTCAGTCGCCATTGTTTACTCTCAATCTGAACACTCCTGAGAGCTGGATGGTTGAGTCAGTCCACACACGCTACGATTTGGATAACATCTATCTCGAAGAGGTAAGAATCCTCATCACTCTCATTAGCCATTGATCCATCCACCTATTTTTATGGGCATTTTGGGATATTGCATAAAAAAATGGCAAAATGAGCATTAATTCTAAAAATGTGCATTAAAAACGTATGCTCTCAATTGAGGCGGATAATATTTTTTATCCGATAAGACCTAAACTATGATAGAAACACATTTACCTAATAAATCCTTCAATGCGCAACAAACAACTGATGTTACTTTGCCTCGTTAGAGGATGTGATTGGATATTGGTTTGATCTTTCTGAAATGCCTGAGCCGAAGTCTGTCATCAGAATGATTTGATATAATGTTGCCCAAGAAGTGTCTCACATGATTGCATTCCCAAACTCCAGGCATCACAAAATAACATGACAGTGTTTATTGCGTTTTGTCTGCGCAAGTCATTTATGATATTAGGCTGCAAGTGAACATTTTGTCCTCAAAGTCGATGTGTTAGAAGCAGGAAAAATGGGCAAGCGTAAAGATTTGAGCGAGTTTGACAAGGGCCAAAGTGTGATGGCTAGACGACTGGGTCAGAACTTCAAAACTACAGGTCTTGTGGGGTGTTCCCGGTTTCCAGTGGTCAGTATCTATCAAAAGTGGTCCAAGGAAGGAACGGTGGTGAACCGGCGACAGGGTCATGGGTGCCTGCCAAGAAGTTAATGCTGGTTCTAATAGAAAGGTGTCAGAATACACAGTGCATCGCAGTTTGTTGTGTACGGGGGCTGCTTAGCCACAGACCAGTCAGGGTGCCCATGCTGACCCCTGTCCATCGCTGAAAGCGGCAACAGTGGGCACATGAGCATCAGAACTGGACCACAGAGCAATGGAAGAAGGTGGCCTGGTCTGATGAATCACATTTTCTTTTACATCACGTGGATGGCCGGGTGCGTGTGCGTTGCTTACCTGGGGAACACATGCACCAGGATGCACTATGGGAAGATGGCAAACCAACGGAGGCAGTGTGATGCTTTGGGAAATGTTCTGCTGGGAAACCTTGAGTCCTGCCATCCATGTGGATGTGTGCGTGTGGTGTTTCCTTTGTAGTTCCTTTCATGGAAACGGTATTCCCTGGTGGCTGCGCCCTGCCTCAAAGCAAAAATGGTTCAGGAATTGTTTGAGGAGCACAACAACGAGTTTGAGGTGTTGGCTTGGCCTCCAAAATCCCCAGATCTCTATCCAATCGAGCATATGTGGGATGTGCTGATCAAATAAGTCAGATCCATGGAGGCCCAACCTCGCAACTTATAGGACTTAAAGGATCTGCTGCTAACATCTTGGTGCCAGATACCACAGCACACCTTCAGGGGTCTAGTGGAGTCCATGCCTCGACGGGTCAGGGCTGTTTTGGCAGCAAAAAGGGGACCAACACAATGTTATGTTATGCCTGATCGGTGTATATAAACACACAGTATGTGTGTGTATGTATATCAGTATATCATGTATATGTATATCAGCTGCCACTTCTTTGAGTAGTTTTCTTTAAAGCACAGTTATTGTATTATAACAAACACACAGTAGTTTTCTTGTATACTACCAAATACATTTTATATAGTATAATACATTATAAACCATAGGCAAATATTCATTATTGTGTTCATTAATAATAATGCCACATCCTCTTCTGTGCAGGTTGACAGTGTCGTGGCCGCTGAGTACGAGTTGGAATATTTATTACTGGAAGGGCATTGTTTTGATGTAACAACAGGTCAGCCGCCTCGTGGGCTGCAGTTCACTCTGGGCACTGCCTCCGACCCCGTCATAGTCGACACCATCGTCATGGCCAACCTGGTGAGTGGACATCACAGACTCATTTGGGAAATAATTGCCTCAATAATTGTCTGAGACGTCACTGTCCCTTTCTGTGATCATATTTAACAGGGTTATTTCCAGCTGAAAGCAAACCCAGGAGCCTGGATTCTCAGACTGCGGAAAGGCAGGTCGGATGATATCTACAAAATCTACAGGTACCCTATTATGGCGTGTCAGACGTCTGTCTGTCTTAATAATCTCTTCACTTGATTTGTCGGTTCACTATTTTAATTCCCCTGTCACAGTCACGATGGCACAGACTCTCCAGCAGAAGCTGATGATTTAATCGTTGTCCTCAACAACTTCAAGAGCAAGATCATTAAAGTGAAAGTAAGTAATGGCTGTCTGAATAAGATGTCGGGGCGAGGTCACATAGTTTGAGGGTATTAGCGGAGATGAATGTTCTTGGGGCGGCTTTAGACAAGAGCGTGTGAGATATTCCTTCCATTTCTGCTCGACTGGAGAGCGAGAGTGTCTTCACTTTTCCTGTATATACTCTAATATCTGACAAGCTGTCACATGTCAGCAGGTGTGTGGGTGTGTGTCCTATGTGAGGTCTGCTGCTTCCTGTGGGGCTGTGGGTGGATTAAGAATGTGGACTGGGATGAGTGTGTGTTTATAAATATCTGCATTTTTGACACATTGTCGCATTAAGTATACAGCATGGGCCGTAGGGAATGTGTTTGTTTATGCAGCAGTGCTTGTCTCAGGGTTAGGATTATTGGTTCCTCATCAAAAGTTGGCAGTGATGTTCACTACATGTAAAATTAACCTCACTGATTTATCCTAATGGTTGCAGAACATTTAGCATTTGCATAACATTTTTGTTTGTGGTTATAACAAAGAATTTAGACATGTTTTAGAATGTCGTCACATGGAGTTCTGAAGTTGCAATAGTACAGGACACAATTTTCGCTGAGATAGAATTGATTCAATTATGTACACTACTGTTTAAAAATGTGGGGTTGGTTAGCATTAGTATTCAATTCCAAGCTAGCTAGTAACTTTTTACTAATACATTTTTTTAGGAACCTGTCTGTCACCCTTGTCTACACCAAAACTCTGAATGAAGCTTTCATTTCTTAAAGGGGTGGTAAACCACAATTTCACTTTTCTAACTTTAGCTAGTGTGTAATGTTGCTGTTTGAACATAAACAACATCTGCAAAGTTACAACGTTCAAAGTTTAAAGCAAAGGGAGATATTTGCTTTTAAAGAAATCAATTTCTAAGAACTACAGCAAACGGCCAGTAGGGACTACTAGACATTCCTCCAGGGTCTCTGACATCACCAGCCCCAATATTTACATAAACCCCTCCTCCGAGAATATTAAATAAGGGGGGGGCGAGGCCATTTTGTATCGCCACGGGGAAGCGTTGTTGTGGTTAGTAGGCTGGAGTGTTGTTGCCGCAATGCTGACGAAACGCTGTTATTTCCATCCGTATTGCAGGTCCACTTTGTTCAGCCTTCCTAGGGACGGGGGTGCGTTGCAGTGCTTTTAACATACAACATCATGTTATATGCATGTGTGTAGAGAGGGGAACAGGTCGCATTTGCAGCAGATATATGCTGCCCATCATAAATCAAATAAGCACGAGACAGACAGGGGTCGGAGGAGAAGACCGGAAAATGTGAAATAATGGACAATATTCATCTGTATTTGCAATACACAAGCCGCGGTTCAGCTGCGCGTGACAAACAGTGTGAATGCACAGCGGGCGCGTGCGGCTCTCGCTGCACATTTCACAGAAGAAAGCTTCCACAATCTTCACGAGTTCAATGCTTGATTCGCACAACAGCTTGTCCTGAAAGATGGATTTAAAAACAGAAGCTGTTTACGGGCCACAACCTGTAAGTATGATTTATTTTTCGTCAATGTGTTTTCCTGTAATAGTTTGTATTGTTAATTGTACGTTGTAGCAAGGAAGTAAACATGACAACGCTGTTTGGCTCTGCAAACCAGTTTGTTAAATGCTCATTCATACTTAACGTTATCCGACAAACGCCTAACGTTACAAACTTTTTTTAAAACCTCAACAGCGAACTAGGCATTAGTGTAAATTATTCTTTGATTAAAGCTTTTATGTATTGTTTATCTACAGGCATGCTTCTGCGATTGATTTGGCTACTAGTAAAGCCAATGTTTAGTGTTCGTTTTGGGTTAATAGTTCTTGCGACAGATATTTGGCTATAATCGTTCTAAAAATACAAAAGTAACAGTGCCATTCAGTAGCGATCACTATAGATCCGCAGTCTTTACTCTTGAGGACTGAACAGGTTCTGCTCGATCATCTTCACTAAAATTGTCTGGGTCTTATTCGGGCTCAAATTGGTATCGTTTTATTGACGCCATTGTTTCTAATACTACCCAAAGCACAGTCTACTGGTAAAGGTAAGGGGCGTGACGTTTCCGACAAACGTGCACTAGGTGGTTAGCGAATCACAACACACTGGGCCAGCTAACCAATCTGAGCCCATTGCGTATTTTTGAGGGACCGGCTTTATACAACCCGGAAACCATCAGACCGTTTTTACAAGGAGGGACAGAGCAGTGTAGAATAAAGGTAAAATTTATGAAAAATAATGCAATTTTTTTTAAACGAAGCATGAACACATGTTACAGTGCACCCCACAAACACAATCAAGCCTTCGAAAGAATGTCTTTTACCACCCCTTTAATCAGAATAACAATTTAGTCTTAAACCACAAGTGGCTCACAGAGTGTTGAAATTACATGTGCTCCACATTAGTGCAATGGGATTTAATGCATCGATTCTGTTGCCCTATTTCATGTTCACAGGTGCAGAAAAAGCCTGATATGATGAATGAGGAACTTCTTAGTGATGGTGCCCATGAGAACGAGTCTGGATTCTGGACATCTCTAACCAGGTACAGCTCTGTTGCCTGTTCAGTTCTACTTTAGCACTCACTTACAATATTTGCCTATTCAGTTATTCTTTCTTTCTCTCTTTCAGGGGTTTTACTGGTGCTTCAAAGCCAGAAGAACCCAAACAGGAGAAAGACGATGTCATCAACATTTTCTCTGTGGCCTCTGGTCACTTGTACGAGAGGTTCCTCAGGTAAAACAACTGCTTTTCAGAAGGATTTTTTTTACAATGCCAGCATTGCAAGTGAAATTTACTGTAAAATGTGAAGAAGTGATTTGGTCACACCTACAGTATGCAAGTGACTTGCATACACTTAATACCATAGGCAGAGTTTCACTTTTGTGCTTGGGGGGGCACCTTGGGTATAATTTATATTATTATTATTATTATAAATAATAATAATAATGACCCCCCCCAACAATAAAATCAGAAATGGACTTTAACTGTTAGCGTTCGCATCTCCTGTTTCACGTGCCTCAGTCCATGCAGGGCTTTTCAGAAAGTCAGCACGCACCATTAATCTATTTCAGAGTGCCAGTATGAGATTAATGCAATGTTTCTGCTCAAAACTCACTCTATTGCGACCTTATGCAGATATTATATATAATAACGGACGCATAAATGTATAATGAGACAGAACGCTGAAATTTGCAGACACGGTAAGGTAAATTATCAAGCAATATTGACTAATGGATCGGCTGAGAATCGTCTTTCTATGAGTCATTAAGAAATTAATGGTTCTATTCTATCTAAAGAAATATGAGGTAAACGTGTGAATAACCTACATATTTCTCCAAATGTGGACTAAAAGTTTGTAGCCTTGTGTACTGAAGCACTGTGATAAAAAATAAATGGGAGCAAATGCGATTGAATATGTACAGGTTTGTGTCTCGTTATTGTATTCAAAATATTAATAACTAGGGTACAGATTGATTTTACATTCCTATCAAATTAAGAATTACGTCATTGTAAATAGTGGTCAAATATTGAAGCTAATCTATTTAATACTTCAAAGCTCAAAGTTAAATCAGAATATTTATTGTAAAAAATAAAAAATTTAACAGCTGCCAAAAAATAGGCTATAGCTCCACTGTGTGATTTATTTTTAAAGAGGAAAAAAAGCATCCCCCTTCTGTTTTTTTCCCCCCACAAATCGCACCCTGATAATAACAATAATAAAGGAATTGAATGATTTAAAGGGATTTATGGGAATAAATAAATATGAATAGTAAAGTTCTTGGTCTAATTGTAGTTTTTGAAGTAATCAATTTAAACTATTTGCAAATGTTTTATTTTAAGAGTTCACTCTTATTTGTATGTCTGATAGGCTTGTGTAGAAAATGCACGCAATTTTTGCCTCGTCATCAGATTAATTTATGAATTACATGAATCATGATTGCATTTTTTCAATTCAGAGAAATTTCACAAAAAGTTGAGTAGTTTGCAGTCTATTACTGTCAGTAGCTGAACATTTCTCAAATAAAACAGTTGTCTGAGACTTGCATCTACTTACATCTTCCACAAACTCGCATTGCGTGTGTGAAGGCCAATTTATACTTCTGCGTCGAGTGTACGCCGTAGGCTGTGTGATGCGCGCGTACCCTACAACGTACCCTGACGCGCACCTCTCCAAAAATGTAACAACGCGTCAATTCTACGCGGGCCGCAAGCGCCGTGATTGGTCTGCCAGAACCTCTCCCTCAGGTCAATAAATAAACACAATATTTTGTAATGCAGAGATTCTTTATGTTAGTAAATGGTAAATGGTAAATGGACTGCATTTATATAGCGCTTTTTAACAGACCAATGGCCATCCAAAGCGCTTTACACATTGCCTCACATTCACCCATTCACACACCGACGGCGGTGTCAACCATGCAAGGCGCCATCCAGCTCGTCGGGAGCAGCTGGGGTTAGGTGTCTTGCTCATGGACACCTCGACACTTGGTCAGGTGGAACCGGGGATCGAACCACCAACCTTCCGGTTTGTAGACAACCTACATGAACCACTGAGCCACTGCCGCCCCTAGTGAATAAATACATAGATCCGCTGTGTATAGTTTATTTATTTTCTCATTAAAACCAAAGATGTTAATCAGTGATTGTATATCAAGAACAGAAACACATTAGGGTGCATTTCGTTTTGTGATTTCAACGGAATGAATAGTCTCCGCAACAGCAATCGATTGAAGCGCTCTTCCACGAGCCACCGATACTGAAAACAGCGCCACGAGCTCGGCATGATTTCAAAAACGTATTCCAGCGCCAGATCACCTCTTATTTAACTCTACTAATCAACTAGAGATGCTTAATTTGTATTACATACAACAACTCAAGCTGCAAGAAAAGCCGCTATCTGTCGCCATAACGGCTGCTGATACTCCGTCAATGTAAACATGCTTCTTCTTCTTAGGCTTTTGCCTTGATACTGTGGGTTACCATCAACATGTCCGTGGACATTGCCTCCTAGCAGTCTGCATGTGAAATTGCACATTGACGCAGATAACAACGCAGAAGTATAAATTAAAACAAATGCTTAACTTGTGCCGTAGAGGATATGGCGTAGGTCCGACGCAGAAGTATAAATTGGCCTTGACAGTGACCGTATGACAGTAGGCCCCGCGTTCTTTGATTTGATTGGCCATCTAGATCATTTTGACATTGACGAGCGCTGTTAGGCCACTGAGGTAGAGCAGCCTAAGAAAATTAATCGGCCTAAAAATGTTACTTTTTACATTTTTTTGTCATCCTAAAAACAATCAGCTTTACTCATTCTACACTAAAAGGATAAGATAAGACAAATAAAATGAGAAAATATGAATTGTATTATTTTTAAAAATTGTATTCATAGCTCAGACAAAATCATTGGCTCTGGTCTCGGGGGGCAGTACCCCATCTCCCCCCTCCGCTGCATTTATAATGGCATCAGAATAAAATCTCACTGCGTTTTTGTGAAAGTTTGCTTCTGGCCATTCTCTTTAATGCCATTTGCTCTTTTTTAATTGTTTGGGTTGGATGGATGTCTTAGTCCATTCTGGCATATCCTGCTATTTGTAAAGCAAAAAAAAAAAAAATTTGAATGTACACCCAATGTGAAATTAAGGTATTCTGCTTGAATATAATAATTGGGTCATGCAACCGTTGCTTGGTAACCTTCTGGGAACATCCAATCAAGTAATGTGGAAGTATTCACGGTTTCTTTGCTCCTGTAGGATTTATGAATTTGACTGCAGAGTAGTGCACTAAACACCTGTATTTAAATCTGTAAGTTAGGCCTACTGAGTAAACTTCACAGTGGTATTAATATTCATGAGTAAAGCCTTTGCCCTTTTATTTAATAAATAAATTCAGACCTATCCAGTAAAATAACTTTAATCAATTTAATCAGTTTAAACTTTAAACATTATAAACGTATAGGGCCAGATTTACTAAACAGGGCAAACTGGCATAAGAGCGCAATCCCATGAAAGTGCCAATGGGAGTGGAAAGTTTGTAGCCGGATCATTTCCATAATGACCAACGCAATCTACCAAGATGCTTTTTTTGGGTGGTAAAAAATGGCACAAACACCAGTAAATTGATGAACGCAAAGCTTTGTAATTTGTGTTGCATGATTCATTTAAATACTCACCTCCTATAAATTGTGCATCTGAAAGGGAAGCACCTACATATGCATATACAATAAAGTCAGCCGCAAAATAAAAAATGTTTTCACTACGTGTCTTTTAGTGAATCCTGACAGTTGTTTTTTAACAGTTATTAAAGGTTGATGCATTTATTTTAATGTTCCTAAACTGCTTTTATCAAATGTTCATAAATTGATCTCTCATGGCTGCCCATGTTTGCATAGACCAAAAATGTTAGTGTAGAGCCCTGTTCATGTTCTCAAATGGATCTCGACATTTCTGCTATGACAAATATATGATTTTAATATAATTCTTATGCAATGGAATCTTATTGCTATAGCTTTGACATGTAATACAGACAAATCCTCAGTGTATATCCTTATGTGATACTGAAAAATGACACGCATCTTGTAATTTCACATGTTAAGAAAATGCAATAACTTTGTGACCGCCTGGCTTGGGTCACATCTTGACTTTTTCTGACATTTTCCTTTTTATATATTATAATTTTTTTTTTTTTTAAGGGAATAGGCTTCTTTTGAAATGCTGATCTCTAGACTTGCCGTGTCTTATTAGCGGCGATGTTATTGGTTGTGTAATGCAGTTTAGAAGGTCACTCGCATAACTCTTCTGTGGCTTGTCACTGCAGGCACACTGTGTTGAGCTTTGACCTCTCTCTGTCTCTGCAGGATAATGATGCTGTCTGTGCTCAAACACACCAAGACACCGGTCAAGTTCTGGTTCCTCAAAAACTACCTGTCTCCAACTTTTAAGGTACTATATTCAAGATTTAGCATGCCGGCATATAGGCTACAAGTTTGCATTTATTTGTCAAATACAGTACAAACAATATATATATATTTAGAGATTAATCTAGATTTAAAAAAAAATAATCTATACCCACCACTTATATATTTAAATACAAGTGTTATTTTATATAATGTAATTTATTTCAAAGCTGAATTTAAAGTAGCCATCACTCAATATTATGCTGATATGCTAATTTGCTGCTTAAAATCAGTTCTATGATGAATAAAAAGTTCAAAAGGACATTTGTTTGAAATAGAAATTTGTTTTAACATCATAAATGGCTTTCGTTACTCTCACTTTTGATCAATTTAATACATCCTTGCTAAATTAAAAGTATTAATTTCTTTAAAAAATTAAATTTGAACGGTATATACATTACATGTGTTTGTCTCTTGCAGGAGTTTATTCCATATATGGCAGAGAAGTATGGTTTCCAGTACGAGTTGGTGCAGTATAAATGGCCACGTTGGCTTCACCAGCAGACGGAAAAACAAAGGATCATCTGGGGATATAAGATCCTGTTTCTCGATGTGCTCTTCCCTCTGGCTGTGGACAAGTTCCTCTTTGTAGATGCGGATCAGGTACAGAAAAAGAGCAATGCAGTTGTGCGGCATGACCTCCCGTCTCTAGTGAGCAGAGCACCAAGCACCAGTCTGCCCTTATGATATTATTTTTGCACGTTTATGTACAGACAGATCGGTGCACAGCAGTTGTAACCCTGGGTGTTTGTTATGTAAAATGGAGCGAGCACATTGCACATTACACACTGGATGATGAACTGCTGCCACCTTTGGGTAAAGAAAAATACAGTTGGAGTTTAAATATAAGCACTAACAACAATAAATACAAATATTATATTTTAATATTTAGGTTCTTGTGAAACATTTAAGTCATACCGCATCATGTCCTGATTCTATTTGCCCCTTCATTTTCATCAACCTCTTAATTCTGTCTGTCAGTCTAGGATTGATGAATGTTTTTGTGTTTTATCGTACAGATAGTTCGAACAGACCTGAAAGAGCTGCGGGACTTTGATTTAGAAGGGGCGCCGTATGGTTACACGCCTTTCTGTGAGAGCCGAAGAGAGATGGATGGATACCGTTTCTGGAAGTCTGGCTACTGGGCCAGTCACTTGGCAGGACGTAAATACCACATCAGGTAAGAAGGGCTTTTCCATCTACCTTAATTTTAAACGATGACACATCAAACTAACTCATTTTGTCAGTTTAAAATGGCCCGGTAGAGTCATGATAGCCCTGTCCAGTGCCTCCAGTGATTTGTCTACTATAGAGCTGCTTTGTAGCTGAAATGGAATTGGTTTCATAATTGAAGAATTTTTCAACAATAAAGGGATAGTTAACCTACAAAAAAAATTATTAAGTAATCATTTTCTCACCCTGGTGTTACGCAGTATGCCATTCATTCTTTTTCGGACCACAAAAGGAGAAATTTTAAAAAATGACCATATAATTATATAGCCACCAGTAGTGCTGGGCGGTATGACCAAAAATGTATATCACGGTATTTTTCTAAATTATATCGGTTTCACGGTATATGACGGTATTTTTTCCCCTATGCATGACCGGGTGTTAATCACATTTTCTACTGATTGAGAGAGGAAATACTGCAGGAGATTGACTAGAATACCCTGTTTTACTGTCATGATGAGTGAATAAAAATTCCACACTAGAGTTAATACAGGTTAACAAAGCCTCACAAAATGATGCTGTGGAGAGACAACAACCAATAAAACACAGACCTGCAACACACTCAGAATCATACTTACAGACACCTGAATATTAAAAGTTGAGTTGAGGGCACCTTAAGCATTTTAAAAATCTAACCCTATATAACAACAAACTGCGAAAACGAGGAGAAACGCGGATATTTGCAATAGCCTACATTTAAGAGCACTCGCCGAACGAATGACACACATCAGTTTAACACAGAAAGAATAAAGCAGTTACTTTTTGGCCCATTCTTCTTTGAATTGTCAGTTTATTTATTCATTTACATCATTGTCTTTTGTGTAGCAGAATAATCCATTGTGTCAGCGCGTTCGTGATCAGACATACGGTTGTATCAGTGTAATCAGTGCATACATTTCATTTTAATAAGACGTGATGAAATATGCGCGCATACACGCTTCTGGTTCATGTCTAGACTAGAGCAGAGTATATGAAATATGTCCATTAAAAACTTAAACGCGCTGGCTCCGGTCTATATCAGTGCTATATGATCCATGTGGAGAACGCTGTTAATCTCATCGCGGCGCTCCGCGCAGAAACCGCTCTCTCTCGCGCCGCGTGTAGTTTGAATTCCTCGCTGTAATCAAGGGCTGAATCCGAAATCGCCCCCATAACCTCAAATAGGGCATTATTTGGAGGGGACAGCGCTTTGTAGTGGTGTCCGACACCCTATTGGACGTTATTGAGTGCACTCATTCTACCCCATTGCACCGCATTAACGAGTGTACAGCCGATGTACACACAACGCTGTCAGACTTCACGCACGCTTTCATTCACTCCTTCAAATGTGATAACGTAGGGAATAGTGAATGATGGTATAGGATTCAGCCATAGGCTGTGCTGTAATGCGATCTCAACTGTGCTCTGACTGCTCTTACTACAGCCCGGCAATGAAATGGGTCCCCTCTCCAACAATGACGCGCTGCGCCGCGTTCCGAACGTTGTTAAAGCGACATATACCGGTATTGCGGTATCATCAAAATTCATATCATAAAATAAATAAATACCGGTATTCGGTATGAACCGGTATACCGCCCAGCACTAGCCACCAGCATCAAGTTTTTAAAAAAGTATCACAAAATGGTCCCATGCAACACCTGTCATATATTTTTTGGGCTATATGATAGGGTTTTTGGTAAAAAACAAACTTTACGAAGATTCTGACATTGACCACTTGTTCATTTGACTCTATTAACGCTGTAGTTCACTCTGACTCACCCAGAAAAATAAATCAAGAATAAAAATATAAGAATAATAAATCAAGAAAAATAACAAATAAATCAAAATAAAAACATGATGAAATACAAGGCCTAGAAATCCCTAAAAACGTATCTGTGCACTTTCATCACTGTGTTGAATATCTCCGGAATGGAACTCCAGTTTTCTGAATGACAGTTGACAGATGTGAGCTCTAACTTCTTGTTGCAACAAACACAACAGATATTTTCACCTCAGAGAAGAAAGTACATGGATCGATTTCATGTCGCATTTTTAATAATCTTGATTTCTCCCAACTTGTTCTGGGTAAGTCAGAGTGAACTGTGATTCTAATAGAGTCTCATAAACATGCAGTCGTTCACAGAAGACCAACGGCCAAGTTGAAGATTTTCATTAAATTATACATTACATTTCGGTTTGTTTTTTCACTAAGCTCTATCGTATACTTCAGAACACTTGGAATATATGGCACGTGTCATATGGGATCATTCTGTGATACTTTAACATTTTTTTCACTGAAATCACTGCCATTTATATGGACGAGCACGAGCAGGACATTTTTTGTTTTTTTTAATTCCCCTTTTTCGGTCCATGAAAGAAGAGGAGCATATGGCATTAGAACAACATCAGGGTCAGTAAATTTCACTTAAAGTGATAGTTCACCTAAGAATTCAAATTAGCCCATGATTTACTCACCCTCAAGTCATCCTTGGTGTATATAACATTCTTCTTTCAGACGAATGCAATCGGAGTTATATTAAAACAGTCCTGGCTTAAGTCCATAAAAGTGCATCTATCCATCATATAACTGCTCCACACGGCTCCGTGTGTTAATAAAGGCCTTCTGAAGCGAAGTGGCACGTTTGTGTAAGAAAAATATCCATATTTAAAACTTTATAGACTAAGATAACACGCTTCCGGCAGTCAGCGGAGGTCGACTTACAGCGAAAGAGTAACCCCCTGACACGATGTATAGGAGCATTGTAAGCTTTGACACCTCTTGCGGATAGGGCTGGACAACAAACTCAAGCCCCTCTTCTCTTATATCGAAACCCTCCGCCATTTCTCTTAAAAAATTCTCGTTTTAGACTTCTAATTCATGACCGGTGTTTTGTTTTGCTCTATCCTCTGCGTTTCCGCGTTCATCAATACACATGCTTTAAGGGTCAAGGGTTACTGTTTCGCCGTAAGTCGACTTGCGCACCGCTGACTGCCGGAAGCTAGTTATTTTAGTCTATAAGGTTTTAAATATGGATATTTTTCTTACACAAACGAGCCACTTCGCTTCAGAAGGCCTTTATTAATCCCCAGGAGCTGTGTGGAGCAGTTATATGATGGATAGATGCATTTTAATAGACTTCAAAAATGACCCAACAAGTCATTGCCATTATAAAGATTGGAAGAGCCAGGACTTTTTCAATATAACTCCGTCTGAAAGAATAATGTCATATACACCTAGGATGACTTCAGGGTTAGTAAATCATGGTCTAATTTAAATTTTTGGTTGAACTAACCCTTTAATTTTCATTTTAGTGTGAACTAAACCTTCAGTACTGTTATTTGCCTGTTTGCTACTTTGAAGCTGCTTTGAAGCAATCTGTATCGTATAAAGTGCTATACAAATATATGGACTTGATTTGGTTTTGTGTGCTCCTCAGTGCTCTATATGTGGTCGATCTGAAAAAGTTCAGGAAGATAGCAGCTGGAGACAGATTGAGAGGCCAATACCAGGGTCTGAGTCAAGACCCCAACAGCCTGTCCAACTTGGACCAGGTGAGACGTTCTTTCTTAGATTGTTCTCCTGTATCGGTTCCCACATAGAAAAGGCTTTATCAATGTGGAGTACAATCATTGATTGTTTTTTCCTTTTTCAGGACCTGCCCAACAACATGATCCATCAGGTGCCAATCAAGTCACTTCCTCAGGAGTGGCTTTGGTGTGAGACCTGGTGTGATGATGCATCTAAAAAGAAAGCCAAGACTATAGATTTGGTAGGTCCATTGCTTTCTGAACACAATGGGTCTCATTCACTAATAATTGCGTACAATATTCGTATTTATACACACATTTTGAAAGTCTCAGAAAAACGTTGTGCCTAATTCACAACACGTGCGTACCAGAGACGCGCGGGTTGATCCAAAATGAGCGGGGGCCTGCGGTCACCCGCGGTTACGAGTCAAATCAAAATCAAAAATATTTTTAATGATATTCGGGTTGCGGTCGGTCGGGTCGTCAATAAATCCTTATTTACCTTTTGAATGTTGAGCGTTATTAACTTTTGAATAAATGCTGAAGCGGGACAAAATGCCCGATTTCCCTACACGTTGAACTGAGCAATGCCATTGTACCATTTTAATAGGCTACTTTTAAACGCATATAGCTCAGTAAAGTCAGATTTAAGTATTTTCTGAGAGGGGGCGGGATTTTTGCTGGGAAAGTCGGGGGAGAGACGCACACTTCGATTAGACTGGATAAACACATGCAGCATCTTAATTGTTAAGAAAATGAAACGAAATAAATGAATAAATCAAGCCTGTATTACATAACACTAGGCTATATCATACAGAATTCAGAAAAAGAACAGTTTGCGCTCCTAAGGGCTTTCACACTTTTCCAAAAGTGGGCCTTCTCTCAGTTGACTAACCCGCTGATGAATTCTTCAAGCAGGGTCGAAATATAGACATTGCGTTCATCAATAATATGCATCTAGACAGCTGAAATGGAAAACGATGGGCCGCCTCAAGAACTGCCTGCTCTCGCCGCTGCACCTCTGAGCTCACCACATCAGGGCCTGAAACATTTTCTCAATGGCCCAATGACGCTACGATGAGCATTTACTACTATTAAAAAATGCGGGTCGGGAAGCAGGTCGGGTACAATATTTTTCTTCTTTTTTTTAGCGGTCTGAGTTGCGGGCGGGTTAGTTGAAAACGTTGGTCGGGTGCGGGTTGTTTATACATTGACCCGCGCATCACTGGTGCGTACGCACTTGAATTTGTTCGTAACCTCATTCTAATGTTGATTAATTCGGGGTATTCTAAATGAGTGACCGTGTGCCCGAGGTAAGTCATTTACATAAAACATGCCCAATCCATGTCTATATAAAGGCATTCCACACACCCTTTTCTTCCGTCACTCTCAGCGAACATGACGCTCTCTACAGACGCATTCTCGCCAAAGAGCATGCACAGAAAGATCCTGAGTTTCATCCTCAAAACAAGTTCAAATGCAATAGACACCTTTTATACAGACATTACAGACCACTGATTGGCCAGCTTTACATGCACTTATCTGCGTTTTTATGCAGAGCTACCTCGCAGCTTGAACTAATGCGCCATTTCTTACTATACTTTTCTTACTATACTATTTGCAGTATACAGTATTAGAGGTCGATCGATTCATCGTTTTTGCCGATTAATCGGCATCGATAGTTGATTGGTGGAACAATCGGTTATCGGCAAAAATCCACACTGATAGTTTTTCTGAGAAGGCTCCGCTGTCATTACACAGTACAAGAGCTCTGTGAAGAATCTGCTGCCATTATATAGCACGAGAGCGGCCTCTAGAGGTGGAAAAAAACTCACTGACGCCTTGTGTTTACATTCACACATGAGGCTGCTCGCTGCACAGAGAGCGCTAACACATCAGATGCACGTTTAAAACACGACAGCGAAACGGTATGAATACTGAACACTACAGTACTTGTTGCCAAATCATTATAAAGTAATTAATTTCTTGACTAGATGCTGCATTAACAGGTTAAGAACAGCAGTGTGTATGTTTGTCGACCAGGCTGAGAGGACTAAAGAAATTGCAGTACCTCAAGCAGTGAAAACAATGTGATTTAAAAACACACACAAGTCCGACCCAAATGTTGCATATTTAAAATTAGGGATGTGAGAAAGCAAACTGTATCGTCATGTTGCCGACAGAAACATAAAGCAGAAACGCATTTGTTTTTTATTAGATAATCTCATTCTAAAAAAGCAGACAGTTTGGATTTGTATGAAATGGTAACACTGCAATAAGATTACATTTGTAACATTAACTACGGTTAATAAATGCTATGGAAGTATAGTTGTTAGTATGTTAATTTCAACAATAAATTGAGTTTGAATTGTTATTTTATCTGGTAACCTTGGTTATGCACTATGAACTAACATGAATGATCAAGGTACAATATTGCTCATATTAAATGCTGTAAAAATGTATGCATAGTTCATGTAAGCTAACACATCCTTGTTGCATAGGGACTTGCATAGTGTTACCTATGATATATACATGCATGTTTCTAGGTTATAGATGAAGAAACAAATTTGACCTGTAATATTTAATGTTTAAATTATTTTCTGAAGAATTTGTTCTGTTAGAACTTCTTATTTTTAATATTCATATTTATAGTTTTTAATTTAGCACATTTTCATGAATCAGTACTGTTTTTTATTTTTTGTTATAAAGTTCAGCACTGTTTTACTTATGTTTTTTTTATCCAGTATCCATTTTAAAAAGTACCGTTCCATTAATCGGTTATCGGCAAGTGCGGTCCAACCTAGTTATCGGTATCGGTAAAATCCACTATCGGTCGACCTCTATACAGTCTAGATCTATATCTATCTATGTTTCATCTTATCATCTTTATAAGGCCAGAGGTTTTAGTTGTTCTTACATTTTCTCGCACATTTACAATACATTTTAGAATGAAAGTTATTGATGAATCATGATTTGTTTAGTGAAAACGTTCGTGCGCAGAGTTCATGCACAAATGTGTGCGTACACATGCTTCGTGAATGAGACAAAAAGCAACTACAACTGTTTTCAGTGTTGTTTTGTTTTCCATGTTATGTTTGTCGACATTGACACTTTGCATTTGTCTGTCTTTAGTGCAACAACCCACAGACAAAAGAGCCAAAGCTGAATGCTGCAGTGCGTATAGTAGCCGAGTGGAGCGACTATGACCAGGAGTTAAAGAGAATCTACAACAACTTCCTGGGCGAGAAAGAGAGAGGCACTACAGACAGCTATCAGCAAACAGACAGAAAACACCCAGGTGAGACCAGTCTGTCCTTTTCCTTTTTCTGTCTTGTGGAAGTGATTGTCACTGAGATGCTTTAATCTGTTGAATGGCACTTTCCACGATTATGGTACAAAATAGGAATTTAAATTCTTAGAAATGTTCGTCAACTTCATGAGTACAAGCTTATTTTTTTCAAATAATGTTTCTTTAAATCTTTTTTTTTCTTTTATGCAACCCTGTTACCAAAGTTTGCGGCAAGTCTGCACAATTTAAAATGTGTGATTATGTGTTTTTAAACATGAAATAAATAGCTAAATTAAAATATATAAAATGTGAATATTACATACATAAATACATTTGTAAACATACATAAATACATTGCTTTGTATTTTTTTGTTATTATTTTATGAGTTTCAGGGTCTACGTTGTGTTATTGGTGTCACAATTAAAAATAATGTTGCTTTGTTTTGATGGAGGAAAATTGTGCTATTAACTTTTTGGTAATTAAAATGACTAGAATTCAACAATTCAGTAATTCAACTCAGTTTTTCCTTACAATGAATTGAATATCTATTCAACATAAATCAAAATGATTGGATATTATTATTATAAACTACTGTTTAAAAGTTTGGAGTCTGTAAGATTTTTTTAAGGTTTAAAAGAAATGTTGCTCACTAAAGCTGCATTTATTTGATAAAAATACAGTAATATTATGAAATATTACCATTTTAAATAACTTTCTATTTAAAAAAACAAAACCAATTGAAATGTGATTTTTATTGCTGTGATGGCAAAGCTGAATTGTCAGCATCATTACTCCAGTCTTCAGTGTCACATGATCCTTCAGAAATCATTCTATGCTAATTTGGTGCTCAATAAATATTTCCTATTGTTATCAATGTTGAAAACAGTTGTGCGGATTAATATTTTGTGGAAACTGTGATTTATATATATTTTCAGCATTCTTTGATGAGTAGAAAGTTCAAAAGAACGGCATTTATTTGACATAGACATTATTTTGTTTCATAAATGTCTTTACCTTCAATTTTGATCAATTGAATGTGTTCTTGCTGAATAAAAGTATTAATTTCATTCAAAAAACAAATCTCACTGACCCCAAACTTTTAAATGGTAGTGTATAAATGTTATTTTAATGTTTATCTAACATATATCTAGTCTTTAAAAATGTAATGGAACAACAAAATGTAGCCTAATTGTGGAAAATACCTTCTTCTAATTATTTTCATAATTTGTGCCTCTTTCTGCTCTTCCTCACTCTTTCTCTCTGTCAGGTGGTGACACACACATAGAGCTTTGAGCTAATGCTCTGCGACCGAAGAAGAGGGGACTCTGTTCAAAGAGTCGTCTTTTCTTCACCCTTTTTAAACCAAGCCTGTCCTCCAGGAATGGGTTGACATTCGTGCTGAACTTGACTTGAACAGAATTAATGCAAAATTCCCTCTTTTGTACCTGAATGTTTGTGGAGGTTTTGGGTAGACGACACAGACCGAGGACATCTCCCCTCTCTAGGCACTTTGGATGTTTACTGTCTGGGCCTGATACAGTTGCATTTGCCATAAACAATACCAGTTCCACTAGAGCACTCTGATTGGTTAAAGTAAGTACCATAGGGAATAACTTAATTGAACAAGAAAACTGCATGTGCGCAATTTTAATATTAAAACAGATTTGATAAACGTCCCTCTTAGCTGTAATATCAGGCACTGACTCGATCTCGTGAAAATGATTATTAAATCATGAAACATGAAATGCAGACTGTTCATTTAAAAGCCACCCATGGTGTCGAAATGCCACGGGAACGAAGCGATGTCATAATAGTTAGACTTTAAAGCACAGCACAGTTCAGTGAGAGAATCTTTTGCTAAAAAAGCCATCTCTGGTCTGTTTTTGTGGTGTTTCCATAATGTTAAAATCGCATCACTCATCAAAAGACCTTTTAACTCAGGAACAAGCTATTCTGTCGATTTAATCACCGCTAAAAAAAAATGTTTCTGTTCTGCAGAAGGACATTTTTAATTTACTGATAAATCTCTGTGGGCATTGAAAAGCTCCAGTAGTGTTGTCACAGCCTAATGTTTGTTCATGCCTACTCCACATTAAGATGATTCATAATGGCATTCAGTTAATGAAAGTCAGTCAACGGTCCTTGTAGCCCTACAGGATTAAACTGATGTTTTTAGAAGATCACGAGAGGGCAAAGAAACACCAGAGACGCTGCTAGCCGGTAATTACAGGCTGTTGTTAAAATTTAGTTTTTGTTAGTTTTCTTTTAGTATCAATGGATTTCAATAACTCATTGATGCGGTTACCTTTTTTTTGGGAGGGCACGTCCATTTCTGTGGTAATGCTCTTGTAGGTTTGAAAATGACCACTAGCTTCATACATTTGATCATAATCCATGGGCCGGGGTTTTTCTCTCTCCTGCATTCAGGTAATATAGATGTGCGCAGACTTTTTCATCTCTGGTTATTACCTGGAAATCGCCATTAGATCCCACAGTCTGTCAGATTTTAAAGTGAAAAGCGGGGCTTGTGCAGTGCCTTGTGCTTCGTTCTGTTTGAGAGGTACATTACAGTGTCTTGTGGTTTATCTACTGTTCTTTTACAGAGTACACTCAATATGGGGAAAAGGGACTGATTCAGTCAAAACTATGATCCTTTGGAATTACTGTAAGATTAATTGTGGGATGACAAAGTTTTGTAATAAAAGATTTACCAAGTGGATTCAGTCTGGTGCTAATAATTCAGTTATTTCAAATACTATAAAACAAACAAAACAATTATATTATTATTATTATTTAAAGATTTTTTTCTTTCCACTTCTTTTGAACTCTCTTTAAGAAATAGAGAAAAAAATCCACTCACTGCAATGCATTATTCTACCAAGTGATGGCAGCACAATCCAGTAGTAAAACTATGACCATAGAGAGATTGATGATTGTTACCTTGTTTTATTTAGATGCTCTGTCTCTGGCACATTTAAAGGGAGCCCCAAAAGACAAAAATGAAAATTTTGTCATCATATACTCACCCTCAAGTTATTCTAAACCTGTATGAATCTGCTGAACACAAAATAAGATATTTTGAAGAACGCTGATAACTCAAACGTTTCTGCTCACCATGACTTCCATAGTGTTCTTCTCTATACTATGGAAGTCAATGGGGACCAGCAACTGTTTGGTTGTCAGCATTCTTCGAAATATATTCAATTTTTTTCAACGGAAGAAAAAAACGGCATGCAGGTTTAGAACAACTTGAGGGTGAGTAAATAACCACAAGCAAATCCAACCATTTTTTTCAGCCTTTGCTTGGATGTGAAGAAAAGAAAGATGTGTCCTATCTGTGCCTTCTCAACATCTTATTGCGCATTCAGTGTCAAATATGCCATGGTAACTTTTGCCATTTTACTATGCACATGAAAAGTTCATACCAAACTGTTCATATTTAAAACTTTAGATTTCTCCTGTTTGTGATACAATTTTTTGTTATTTGGACATTGTCTCACATCTGCAGGGGTCCGTTCTTCGTACGTTGCTAACTCCGTTAGCTGGATTTGATTGTTGACGATTTGGCATGATCTTGGATTGTTTGGTTCTTCAACGCTCATCCTGGACTTGCTGCCATAGCAACAGGTCCATAAGCTTAAACCTGCTTGCGAACAGGCTTATTTAATGTAAACAGGATTAGATTGCACCTTTTTAAGCGGCGTTGATACTTAAAATTTGTCCCAACCAATGCTACTTTATTACAAGAGTTCCTTACTGAACCAGGGGCAATACTAATTTTAAAAATATAAATGTAAAATATAAAAATGTATTTGAAAATATTACAATGTTGTGCATAATACTATAGACACAGCCACTTTATTGAGAGATTTATTTTTGATAGAATAATTACTTTATAATGTTATCACAGTCTTACACACGCTGTACATTTACTCTGAGCCGTGCATTAATTTGAGTGATGACGGATATTATGGGATGGCTTGATGCAGCGCAGGAGTTGCAGATCAACTTGATCTTGACCCTTAAGAAACTTTAATTAATGCCGTTGCGTAACAAATCTGCTTCAAATTGAATTAAATGAATTGCTAATTACAACATTGAAATAAAAATGTAAAAGGTGTACAAATACTATAAAATCGTGAATATAAATAATTGTGAATAATGTTTTAAAAAATGTTTCTTGACATTTATCTATTATAACTTTTATGTTGTTTTGGCTGTTTCCTTATAAAGGTCCAGACATTTTTGGGGGTTTTTTGTGTAATTTGTCAATTTTTTTGCCAGGTGGCTTTTTTAATTATATGATGTCATTACGTTGTCTTGAAGCCAGCCAATCGCTGCATTACTGATCGTGGTTTCGAGTATCGATGCATCTGCCCTCTTCAGGGAACACAAAAACGCGCAGTAATCTTAGATAACTCAATCCAGATATTTTAATCCAATCCGCAAATTCGTTTGAAGAACCAAATTAGGAAGAGATCAGTTATCACGGTTAGAAGATCTGGGATCTGTCAAATCATCTCAGATGTATTCAGCGATGTACGAAGAATGGACCCCAGGACAGTGATCTATCCTTGATCATTAATGTTTTTATCAGAACATTTTCTAATGTTTTGACATTATAATATTAGGCTCACAAATGATCTTTAACAATGCAGTTATGTAGACAAATAAGAGCTAATTTCCCCTTAGTGATGAAGTCAATTAAACTCTTCAAACCCTATTTATTGCACTACAAAAGTGTCCTTGACTCCATTCAATGGTTTAATGACTTGTGAAGGGTGCAGATGGTTAGATTTTACGCTTTGACACATACAAGAAGTACCACGGTATTGTTATTATTTGGACTCCGTAATACCATGGTTTTTGGACATGTGCATGATATTGTTTTGAAATACTTTTGAAGAATCATGTACAGTAAAAATGCTAGTATATAGTCATATTTTATCATTAGCACCATGTTATTACACTACTACCATAGTAGTAATAAAAAAGTTTTATTCAGCAGTGATTCATTAAATCAGAAGTGACAGTACAAACATTTATAAATGTTCATATGTATATACGTTACAAAAGTTAAATGTTATTTCCAACAAATTGTTGTTTTAAAAAGTTTATATTCAATAAAGAATCCTGAAAAAATGTATCTCGGTTACAAAATTATTAAGCTGCACATTTGATGATGATGATAATAATAATAATAAGATGTTATATTTGACATATTAGAATGTATATAAATATGTATAAAATATATTAAAATAGAAAACCGTTATTTTAAATTGTAGTAATATTTCGCAATCGTATAATTTTTTTTGTTAAAATCAAAGAAATGCAGCCGACTCCAAACATGTGAACTGTACTGTACAGGTTTGAATCACTTACATTTTTTTCAATGGGTTTTATTATAATGACAGTGATCTAGATTCATCGCGTCATTCCGTTTCGGAAGTGTGTGAGAAGTTTTCAGTTATTTCAGTGGTGAAATCTCCTGACAAGGAGCATATTAGTTACTGTTTCTATTTACAGAGGAAGAAAAAACTAAAAGTCTGTCAATATCAATTGAGAGCGGAGCAGTGGAGCCAGAAAGAGGATCATTTACATGTAGATGATAGTTTTAGCCTGGATCCACTCTTTCTCTCTGTCAGTTCATAGTTACCATGACAACGCGCATGCCATTTATTTCTGTACATTAGGCGCAGACTGCTCGTCCTCTGCTTTGGCCGCTTTTTTTCTCCAGACCTCTTTTTAGGAGGATGAATTTGCATCTAGATGAGTTTGTGCTGTCTGTCCTTACCCCACTCCCATCTCTCTCTCTCTCTCTCACTCTCTCTCTCTCTCTCTCTCTCTCTCTCTCTTTTGTGTCCTTTACTCCGTTGGATAGTCGAGTCTCACTGCTGTCTCGTTCCTCTCTGCTCGCTAGTCATGGTGATCTCCGGCCTCGAGAGAGAGAGAGAGAGAGAGAGAGAGAGAGAGAGGGAGGGAGGGAGAGAGAGAGAGAAAGAGAGGGAGAGGGAGAGGGAGCGTCATCATATTGGACGAGAGAGACTGAGACGGACAGAAAATGGGCAGCCCTCCTGTTGCTGGGGGAGACTCCGTGGCTCCAGAGCTGAAACAGAGGGAGGGAGAACATGTCTCTTCGTCTCTATCCAGATGGCACTGGTCAGCCGTCCCTTACTCTGCGGGCACATTAAAACGGATCACTGATAGTAATGACCAACACCCACATCTGTTAAGCCACGTCCCTTGTCTGGGTATACAGGCATCTTGATGCCTTCTGCCCTCGGTGCTGGCTACTCTTTGATCTCGCTAACGGATGTCGGTCTGGGCGAGGAGGCTGTCCGTGTGCCGCCTGTACCCATGTCATCACCAGCCCAGCAGGAGAACAGTTTTAGTAGTCTTTTGCCAGCTGGGACTGGGCTTTATCTCGTTTGCTGCAGTGAATTCACAGAGTTTATTGATAAATGTTCAACAGCCAAGTAGTCTGCTGAGCTCATGTGGCACGCACACATGGAAAGAGATTTGGACAAATTGCAAGATACAATCTGATTGTCAGGTTTTATGCCATTGTGCATCTTTAGTGTGAGAAAGTCAAAACCAACTGGTTTAAGTTATTGTTAACCAAAACTATTAAAAATAAAAATACACTGCCCAGAGTACTTGACTCTTGCATTTTCAATACAAGATCTTTATCAAAAATAAATATTGTGATGTTATTTCCATCAAGACTTTCGATTTTTGTCAATATTTTGATTTTGAAATATCAGAGTCAAGCACTCTGTCAAGTCTCCTCCAGCACATCCCAAAGACTTTCAATGAATTCTCCACTTTTTTCCCAACTCCCCTAGAGTTAAACAGTTGAGTTTTACCGTTTTCGAATCCATTCAGCTGATCTCCGGGTCTGGCGGTAGCACTTTTAGCATAGATCATTGAATCTGATTAGACCGTTGGCATCTCGCTCAAAAATGACCAAAGACTTTCAATATTTTTCCGATTTAAAAATGCTTGTAGACTCTTCTGTAGTTACAATGTGTACTTAGACAGACGGAAACGTTGCGATTTTCTAGGCTGATATGGCTAGAAACTGTACTCTCATTCCTGCGTAATAATCAAGGAAGATGAAAATGTAAATTAGAATGTAGCAACTAACTGAACTAAGCACTGAAGTACTAAAATTAAACCAAAACTGAAATGTAAAAAAGTAAAATAAAAGCTAAATTGATATAAAATGATAAACACACAATAGTCAAAAATAAAAGTTAATTAAAATTATAAACAAATGTTATTTTGCTTCATTAACATAATTTAAATGTTCATAAATGTTCATATTAGTGCTGTCAAGTCAATTAATCGTGATTAATCACAGTTTTGAATGGTGTAAAACACTTCGATAGAGTTATTATGGATTATGGGGGTTGTTTTTCATGGGTTGGGCTTGACCCCTTAGTTCCAGTGAAAGGAACTCTTAATGCTTCAGCATACCAAGACATTTTGGACAATGTTATGCTCTCAAATTTGTGGGAACAGTTTGGGGATGGCCCCTTCCTGTCCCAACATGACTATGCACTAGTGCACAAAGCAAGGTCCATAAAGACATGGATGAGCGAGTTTGGTGTGGAGGAACTTGACTGACCTCAACCTGATAGAACACCTTTGGGATGAATTAGAGCAGAGACTGCGAGCCAGGCCTTCTCGTTCAACATCAGTGCCTGACCTCACACATGCGCTTCTAGAGGAATTCTCAAAAATTCCCATAAACACACTCCTAAACCTTGTGGAAAGCCTTCCCAGAAGAGTTGAAACTGTTATAGCTGAAAAGGGTGGGCCAACTCCATATTAAACCCTACGGATTAAGAAGTTCATGTGCATGTTAAGGCAGGCGTCCCAAAACTTTTGGAAATATACTGTATGTTTATATTAGTGCTGTCAAATCAATTAATCGTGATTAATCACGACTAACACAAAATCGGCTATTAATCAATTTGACAGCACTAGTTTATATGCTGTATGTTTATGTAGCAAATACAGCTCTTTTTAAATACTGTTTTAGTTAAGTATATTAATTGGTGTATTCATTGAAATACTATGCGTTTCAGTTAACTTCAGACCAGGGGCCCGTTCTTCGTACCTCGCTAACTCCGTTAGCTGGATTTGATTGTTGACGATTTGGCATGATCTTGGATTGTTTGGTTCTTCGACGCTCATCCTGGACTTGCTGTCATAGCAACAGGTCCGTAAGCTTAAACCTGATCGCGAGCAGGCTTATTTCATGTAAACAGGATTAGATTGCATCTTGAGGTGATACTTAAAATCTGTCCCAGCCACTGCTACTTTATTACAAGAGTTCCTTACTGAACCAGGGGCAATAATAATCATTTTAAATAATAATAATATACAAATGTTAAATTTTATATGTATATGAGAATGTATATAATATTATAATGTTGTGTATAATACTATAGACACAGCCACTTGATTGAACGATTTATTTGTGATGGAATAATTACTTTATAATTTTATTGGAAGTTTGCACACATGTTGTACAGTTAATCTGAGCCGTGCATTAATTTAAGTGATGACGGATATTATGGGATGGCTTGATGCAGCGCAGGAGATGCAGAGAATTTGATCTTGACCCTTAAGAAGCTTTAATACTGTCACGTTACAAATCTGCTTCAAATTGAATTAAAAATTGAATTACAACATTGAAATGAAAATGTAAAGGGTGTACAAATACTGTATAAAATCGTGAATATAAATAATTGGTAATCATGTAAAAAACCAACAAAAAAAAAACATTTATCATTGATCTATTATAACTTTTATGTTGGTTTGGTCGTTTAGCTGTTTCCTTATAAAGGTCCAGATATTCTTGTTGTTGTTTTTTTGTGTAATTTGCCAAGTTTTTTGCCAGGTGGCTTTTTTAATTAAATGATGTCATTACGTTGCTGTCTTGACGCCAGCCAATCGCTGCATTGCTGATCATGGTTTCAAGTATCGATGCATCTGTCCTCTTCAGGGAAAACAAGAACACGCAGTGATCTTAGATCATTTAATCCAGATATTTAAATCCAATCCGCAAATTCGTTTGAAGAACCAAATTAGCCAGACATCAGTTATCATGATTAAAAGATCTGGGATCTGTCAAATCATCTCAGATGTATTAAGCGAGGTACGAACCCAGATCCTTTGTTTTGCCAAAACTGGAACTATTTGCTTTGCTGCTCAGTCCTAATGAAACTTGATTTTTCAGGCAGCATGATGTAATGTATAAACAATTGGAACTAATTCAGGTGAACTGTAGTGAATATTTAATGATGAAAATATTTATTTCTATATTTAAAAAAATATATGTAATTTGATTAAACATGATCATATGTAGGGGAAAAAAGGCAATTTCTTAATTTATTTACTTTTATTTAATTGATTCACCGCTCACGGTGAATCACACATGCCTACTGTTTTTCAGGTTTTGGACACAGCCATTAAGTGGATGAATTGTCATGCTAATATAAAGAGCATTTCTGAGCTGATGACTGCCCATTGTGGTAAATCTTGAGGAGCAAAATGTGGCATCTGTTTGCCTTTCATGCCATGACTATCCTGACCCAGCCTTCCTGTTAAGTCTCTCATCCATACAGGTGCCTTGACCTCTGTTTCTAGCCTTCATCTTCTAGCAGGTTGGGTCAGCAGGTGATGGTACACCCTTGCTGCACTCCTCCACAACCTTTCTGTCATTCTCACTTCACAGTTTGGCTCTGTTGGTCCTATTGTCTTTTCTATAGACCTTATGTGCTGGTCAGTTTTCTCTGTTGTAGGCTAAAATGGCTAGGTGTTTTATCCCTTCATTTTAAAATATACCCTTCTCAAAACGCATTGATGGCATTTCTATGTAATGAACGAGCAAACAACATTCTCAGACATTTGTTTTGCTACTTTAGCATGCAGCCATGTTCATGCTGCAGTAATGTGGTGAGCCATTGGGTGGCGCTCTTACTCTATGAGCCACTGACAGCAAACAATCCATGAACATGAAGAACACGCTAATTGTTCAAAGTGACTCTCAGATACAAAGATTATGGCGAAGGGAACAAAGCTATTGTTTTAGTGTACTTTTCTTTTGAGAACATCAATTCAGTCTTTTAGGAGTTCACTGCTGTACATTGACATCTTAGACCGGGTGAAGGATATCTATGTTGTGTCTTTTTGGTTTGTGAGTGGTTAATTCACACATGCACCAGCAAATGCTAACATTTCCAACCTTCTAAGCTGTTGGATTTTGTTTAGTTAGATTTCTGTTTTGTTTTGTGTTCATTGTAGCAGTCTGCCTTTGGCTACTAACCACAGCACAGACTCTGCTCTATGTTTAGATCATTAGCCTGAGGTCAGCGATAGTGTGTTCACACCAAGAAAACCTACAACTATTCTATAAAGCTGCCCGTTAGCATTCCCAGCTATACTAAAATGTTACCAATTTGTGTGTTGCTTGTAAAAGTTGTTATTATATGACAATGGCTAATGGCTAAATTTGAATGTCCAAGAAAGATGCTTTTTATGACCACATTTACCAGTAGCGGCTAACAGGGTCTTGCTAACAAGCCAAACCTTGTTTCCTTGGTTCACACATTTAGTTAGTGATGCGTGTGTCAGCCAGTAAATATATGTGCTCACAGTTGATTAGACAGGCCATATAGTCTATGAGTTTTCACTTGATTAGCCAAGACAAATAGGTTTTGGTGCCAGAAGTCTCATTAGGATCACCATGAAGCATTTGCTGTCAGAAGTTGGAACACAGCATGTTGACTGATGACTTCAGGATCTCATTGCTGATTAACCAGGTCTGTGAACCCTTCCAGAAATCAAGATCTTCCTCATTGATAAACTGGGCCCATTGTTAAAGAGATGGTTGCTTGTTTGCGCACCATAATTGCCATACATGTTCACATTTTCCTGCAAAGCCAGTAAATCAGTTTGTTATGAATCATCATAAGTTACCTTAAAGGGGTGGTAAACCACGATTTCACTTTTCTAGCTTTAGCTAGTGTGTAATGTTGCTGTTTGAGCATAAACAACATCTTCAAAGTTACAACGTTCAAAGTTTAAAGCAAAGGGAGATATTTACTTTTAAAGAAATCAATTTCTAAGGACTACAGCAAACGGCCAGTAGGGACTACTACACATACTACACATCACCAGTCCCAATATTTACATAAACACTTCCTCCAAGAATATGAAATAAGGGGGGGCCATTTTGTATCGCCTCGGGGAATAGTTGTTGTGGTTAGATAGTATTTTTATATTCAGAGCATGCATGTAATGTTTCACTGAGGTAACATTGAGAAAATACCCAGACCAGTTCCGCAGACTAAAAGGTAATGGCGCCCTATTTCGTCCTTGCTCAATCAGATTATGACTCCTCAGTTATTGGGTATACAGTGGCTCCAAAAATGATTTACAATGTTTGCATTCGATAACAAAATGTGAAAACAAATGGCATTTATTTTAAAGAAAGATAGCACAAATGAAATGTTCAAGGAAACAAAATAGGTTCAAAAATAACTCAGAAAAGTGAGGTTTGTTTTGAGCATCATCTTGCATCATTTTTTTGCAGTTTGATTCAAGGATTTATTAATATATTGCAAACAAAAGTGTGCCTTAAAGGGTTAGTTCACTCCAAAATGAAAATGCTGTCATGATTTACTCTGTGCTGTGTGTATGTGCACTGATCAATGTTCATATGTGAATAAAAGCCTAAATTAAATATGTTTATCACCTGCTTCTTCACAAGACTTGGATTAAACTGCTCTATTCATATGGATGTCTTTATGCACTTTTTTTAAGCGACATGGACAGAAATCTCTTGGGTTTCTTTAAAAATATCAAAGATGAACTAAAGCCTTGTGGGTTTGGAACACCATGAGGTTAAGTGATTGATGACAACATTTTCATTTTTTAGGGGAACTAGTTTAAATTAAGTTGAGGGCCACTATATCAATATTTTAGGTCTGATCAGATTTAATCAAACGTATGAAAAAAAATAATCATAATATTACTGAATATGAGCTCATTTCAGGCTACCCAGGAGAACAATACATGCAATGAATACAAATTCTACACAAAAATAAAGGCACAATTAAATATTGATCATTTGATTCAGATGTCCACAGAGAACATGTACATGTCACTTTCATCAAATGTGTGTGTGTGTGTGTGTGTGTGTGTGTGTGTGTGTTCGCAGTATTCCGATAAATCGAAGGCATGGTAGGGTTCCTCAGCGTGATTCCCTTTGTCAATCTGTTACGAATGTACACTAAAGGACATTGTAAATGCATCTGTCGTAAAAAATAGATTCAAATTAGAGAGAAAATCTGATTAACATTGATTGACATCCTCTAAGAAGTGACAACCGTCAATTAACAGTGGGTAAGGAGGCTGTGGCATTGGATGTGTTTTGCAACCTCACACCCAGCAGGTGATTGGCAACACTGCATCCGACTGACCTTCAGCAGGTGTTGAAAGAATAAAGAGGTTTGCACGAACCCGTCTACCACACACACACAGCCCCCTCTATCCTCCGGCGTCCTGCCTGAAGCACAGTCAATACTGATAACCCAGCCCTGAGCTTGTGTTTGCACGCTTTCCCTGCCCTTGATCCCCTGTGTCCTCCCTGGTGTGTGTACTAGCTGTCCTGCTCTCTCTCTTTAGAACGAAGGAACCAGGGCCCTAATGACTCCATCCAGCCTTGTCGGCACAACAGCGTTTTAAGTACTCAAATGAAATATGGATTTTTTTTTTTTTTTTTATGTTGGATGACATCCCAACTCTGAGGAGAGTTGAATTGAAATATATTTTATTTCCCCACCACAGTGCAAAGAGGGTTAAACAGGAGGTTTAGATGAATGAATCATTTCTGCAATGAAAATCATATTATCGTATCGTAAAGGTGCTTATGGTCAATGCAATGTTGGGAAATGAAAAAGTACTGAATTAGGCTGAGGAAAGGATGTTAAGAGTGTTAGGCCCGGTTTCACAGACAGGGTTTAGATAAAGCCAGGATTAGGCCTTAGTTCACTTAGGACATTTAAGTAACTTTTATAAACATGCCTTAGAAAATAACATTACTGGTGTGCATCTTGAGACAAAACAATGCCACTGACATATTTTAAGATATGCCAGTGCAAGTTGCTTTCAGTTAAAACAGCTCAAACATGCATTTTAGTCTGGGACTAGCCTAAGACTTGTATGTCAAACTGGGGTTTAGTGTTTTATAAGTTTAGCTCTCATTTCAACCCAGATGAAAATGAGATTTTCTCAGTTGATCTCTCATAGCTCAGGAGTTGTATCAATTTCATTTAGTTTTTCACCTTACATTTCTTAGGAGAGACAAAATCAGAAAAGTGTTATTGATATAAACTGGCCAGGCATAACATTATGACTGTGAAGTGAATAACACAATCTCTTCATCACAGCACCTGTTAGTAGGTGGGATATATTAGGCAGCAAGTGAACATTTTGTCCTCAAAGTTGATGTGTTCGAAGCGGGGAAAATAAGCGTTGCTTACCTGGGGAACACATGGCACCAGGATGCACTATGGAAAGAAGGCAAGCCGGCGGAGGCAGTGTGATGCTTTGGACAATGTCCTGCTGGGAAACCTTGGGTCCTGCCATCCATGTGAATGTTAGTTTGACACGTACCACCTACCTAAGCATGGGTGCAGACCATGTACACCCTTTCATGGACATTGTATTCCCTGGTGGCTGTGGGCTCTTTCAGCAGGATAATGCGCCCTGCCATAAAGCAAAAATGCTTCAGGAATGGTTTAAGGAGCACAACAATGAGTTTGAGGTGTTGACTTGGCCTCCAAATTCCCCAGATCTCAATCCAATCGAACATCTGTGGGATGTGCTGAACAAACAAGTCCGATCCATGGATGCCCCACCTCGCAACCTAACATCTTGGTGCCAGATACCACAGTACACCTTCATGGGTCTAGTGGAGTCCATGCCTTGACGGGTCAGGGCTGTTTTGGTAGCAAAAAGGGGACCAACACAATATTATGCCTCATCGGTGTATAGTAAGATTTGTGTAACTTATAGTGGGACTCAAAGCATTGTGTGGATTATTTTAAGGAGGCATTCTCTGTAGCGGTCTTAGTTTGTATGGCGCAGGATTTTAGAACAGACCAAGATAAGATGGTTTTGAATTTGATATTTTTAAATATTTGAGTAGGAGAATATCTGCACACAGTTTGCGACTTTGAGATCTCATCTAAAACTTTAGAAGAGTTGTAGCCTATTGAAGCGCACCTGAGAAACAAGATTTTGAGAATTGAGATATCTCCACCTTTGAGATCATTTGTGTCCTCTTAACTTATCTCAGAATCCTCTCAGAATGCGTTTGTCTTCATAACGCCATGCAGAGCTTCTGTCTGCTGAAGAGCTGCCGGTTAACAAGTGTGTGGAGGGAAAAGTGAAATTTGGCAAGACATGAAAGGGAAAACGGAATCAGACTGGTGATGCGGTGACAGACAGAGGAGGAAGTGTAAGAGGGCATGAAACATGCATTTCTTGCCTACCCTTAGATGCTAAATGAAAGCACACGACTCATATAAAGATGGAAAATCAGCACTAATGGCTTATTTCACAGGTTTTTCTCAGCCTGTGGTTTGTATCTGTCTGTAAGAGTCATTCCAGACACGAGACTATGTGTTTCAGTCATAAATATGCCCAAGTGCCATTTAAAAATGAAAAAAGTGAGAAGAGTTGCTGCCATGCACAACCATTGATATCGCCAGTCATTTCTAATGCTTATAGCATCACAATTACTTTTTATGTTTAGGCTTACCTCCACGGACACACTTCCTGCTTTAATGTCTATCATAGCTTTGAGAAAATATTCTGAAATCATTGGAAGGAGCACCGGAATCAGAAGGTGGAGGTGAGGCTGAAAGTTGTGGGAGGCTGTGAAGACGGGACCCTTCCATCTGTTCTGTGAAGCAGACGGTTTATTCCTCCCTCTGAAATCTCTCACTTTCTTCCATCACAGGTTGTACCGCTAATAACTTCACAAGCTTGATGGATTAAAAGGCCATTTTTATAGGATTTAGTCTACAAAAAACCTTAAGTTCAGTGCTGGTTCGCTTATGATTTATGTTGCAATGATGGCAATAATAATACCAGTGTTTTTGCACAAAACATAAATCTAAAATACCCGTTAAGAGGACTAACACTCTGTCCTTGCCAGCGCAAGGAATCGTTTTGAAATGGAAATGAGCATATGGATATTTCGTCATGGCTCTTGTCAAGGTAGAGACGCCTTTCGCAATGCCTTTTAACAGAATCATTGGCACTTTAAGGTTGCTTTTATGCATTAGAGAAGGATTTATTACTATATGCGTGCAGGCGTTGGCCAGTGCAACATGATCAGGCTAATAGAGTTATTGACACCCCTCCGTATGGCCACACTCTTTCAAGCGCCCATCAATCCATCCATCACTCCCCTTTAAAAAGGGATTTAGACAACCCAATGCATTTCATTAAGACTTGAAATTACTTTTGAAAACAGGGAGATAAATAAATCCAGTCATGAAAGCAAATGCTAAGCAGACACTTTGAAGGCGAGAGGAAACGCTTAAATCATCGTAATGCCGCACCAAAAAAGCAGGAGCAAGAAATATCCATTAGGTAAAACAAAATGAAAATGTGATTAGAGAAGTGTTCCCTAGCAGTAACACCTCTCTCTTCATCACGCTAAGAGATGTCCACATGCGCCAACCAATCAATGCGGTTATCCATACTCGCACTCGACAGAAACTGTGAAAGCAGCTACACAGAGATTCAGTCCATCATTCCCACACAAGCATGTATAGAAACCTGTTCTGCATCAGGGTGTGACTTTATCCAGGGCTTGATATTAACACCCGCCAACCAATTGCAGGTGGATTTCAGCTGTGGCGTGTAACGCAATCACTCCTACTAGCCACTTTGGTGGGGGGTTGAAATGTATATAGAGATTTTTCAATTCAAAGTAATTTAAAAAGGCATCTGAAATAATAAACTAAGTGAAATGTAGTGTTGTCAAAAATGTAATATCTGAAACGCTTCCAATACTCATTTTCCACAGAATAGATACACAATACCAGCTGCAGTTTCTCACTCTCTCATCTCTTTTCGACAGCGAGTTGACACACAAACAAGCCTCTCCTCACTCACTTATTTCCAGTATAGTAGTACTCGGACCATATTTTAATGGTCTTGGTCTTGTCATGGACTTGTGTGCATTTGGACTCGGTATTGACTCGTACTCGAACATATTAGGAATTGGACTTATTCCCGAGTCCACTCGAGTCCCATTCAAAATATTTCATGATTATTACTGTAAGTTAATATTTCTTTCAATTGATTTTTGATTGACACGTCCAATGATTGGTGATTTTCTTGTACGCAACTGTGCATGACTTGAGACGTTGGTGCAGAGACTCCCGCCTGGTTCTCTCCCACACCCGTGAACCGCCTGCTCTCGATTCTATTTTACACTGTGTCCACCTGCCATCAACCTGTAGTGATCCTGCTTTCCAGAAAGTCATATTGCTACATTATTTCTCTTCTATTGTCTTTTTATTGGTTTTGGTATTTAACATAATATGAAATAAAATAAAAAATAAAACAACAACAACATTAGATACAATTAGTAGCAGAGGATAGAATAATTTAAGTCATAATAATAAAGATATGTAAATAAATAAAACTGTAGAAATTACATTGGGAAAACAAAACAAAAAAACAAACATGGAGAGGAGTACAGTTCCAACTATGGTCAAAAGCATGGTCGTACACTATGGTCAAAAGCATGGTCGTACGCTACATTATTTTCAACTGTGTTATTTTAATATATTTTCTGTTTACAAAGTAGGACAAAAGTGTCACAGAGAAAACCAAATCTCGTTTAATTAAATAATAAAAATGAATGGCGATATGATGACTGCTGACAGTCTCAACACTTCCCGCAAAAATGTCTAACAGAAGGCCGCCTGCCCTTTCTCCCTCCGGCACATTCACACTTTTGCATTAAAAAGACAGCAATTTTTCTGCACTCTTGTGCACGCCCAACTAAAAAGTTAATTATATTGAGTTCTAATGTTTTTTGTGGATTTTTGACTCTGACTCAACCCTCTCTGAACTCTGTCTCGACTCGGACTCAACCCTCTCTGAACTGGGTCTCGACTCGGACTCAACCCTCTCTGAACTCGGTCTCGACTCGGACTTGAATGAGCTGGTCTCAACTACAACACTGCTTATTTAATTTGCTCTGGATGAATATTGTTGGTGTTACAGGGCTTGAATTTCGACGTGGGATTGCATGTATTGTGCATAATTTGACTCATTCCTGCCAATTCCTGCGCACATAAAGCTGCCTCTCATTACTAAATTGAGTTTGTTTTTGCTGCTTATTGCGCTTAAACAGTCAAGTGCCAAGACTGGCATTTTGGTATTATTTTGTGTGTGAGTATTCCGTATTCAACAGTGAGTTATGTTTGTGAGCATAAACAGTTCAGAGAGAAAACATACAGTATGTATAATGGATCCTGCTGCCGAATTATGAGATAATATTAAAAATGTCTACATGGCAGTTTTTCCCCATGGTAAAATTGTGGCCAATGAAAATGCTGTGTGGCTAGGAAAACTTTGGAAAACCACTAGCCACAGTGGCTCGTAAGCAAAAAGGTTAATGTCAAGCCCTGTTTATATCTCCCAATTGTGAGTTTGTTTCTCATTATCGTAACTTCATATCTTACAATGTGATTTTATATAAAATGTGATTGTTTATTGCCATTATGATTCTGTTTCTCATAATTGTGACTCCAATTTGATTTCAGTGTGTCTCGCTATCTGTGACTATCTTACTGTTGTAACTTTATATCTAATTTTGTAACATTGCTATCTCGCAATGTAACTTTTTTTTTTATTAATTTGAACTTTCTTACAATTATTATTTATTTTATTTTTCTACTCTGAGGTGTGTAAACAGATTTCCATAGGCCTGACTCTAGCAAAGAAAAAGAGAAAATATCTGGAATATGTTGAAAAGTCTCTGATATTTTGTTTAGTTTGAAGTTAATTTTTTCTCATGATCATCACATACTGTAGGAATTGTATGATATATATATAAAGAGTTCAGATGCATAAGCCTCTAAAAGCCACTTCGGTCAAAAATGAGATAGCGATACTGAGTGAATGCTCTCCGCATATCGTATACGTTCATCAAATACTTTAACTTCAAACCCACTAAATCCCAGCCTCAGCCCATTCAGAAGTACCGGTACTTAGGAAGAAACCTATTCATAGAAGCCTGACAAAAATGCTTTAAGGACTTAAAGGCTTTTGCATCTGAAGTCTTCATATATATATATAGGATTTTGAAGAACCAGATAAATGTGGTTTCTCTCATCTGGTGTGTAGATCCCATGGGAGAGGGGGGGAACGTTCCACCCAATGTTTGGAAAATATAAAATTGTCAAATAACATTGTAAAGTACAACATTCTGTTTGGTTTACATTCTTAAGTTCCCACAGGAAAGACAAATTACAAATGAGATCTCTTTAATATCTCCGTTGTTTCCCCTATTTAAGGAAAACAAATAGAATCTTTGGCCCCACTTTATATTAGGTGGCCTTAACTACTATGTACTTACATCAAAAAATAAGTACAATGTACTTACTGTGTTTATATTGTATTGCAGAATACTTTTGCTGATATTGAGGTGGGATATGGGTAGGGTTAGGGACAGGTGTGGTGGTGTGGGTAAATTTAAAGGTAGGGTTAGGTGTAAGGGAAGGGTCAACAGTGTAATTACAAATGTAACTACAGAAATTAATTACAGATGTAATTACATACAGGTATATTTAAAAATGTAAGTACAATGTAAAGACATGCATGTACACAATAAGTGCATCGTATCAAATGATTAATAAAAATGTTAGTACATAGTAGTTAAGGCCACCTAATATAAAGTGGGTCCGAATTTTTTGCTTAATATTCTTGCCTCTTCTAAGAAAAAATTCAGGTCAGTCATCATGTTATTGGCTGTGTGATTGCATCAAATTGCAGCTCTAATGAAAGATCTCATTGAGGTTGTGATTCGAGTGTGAGGGTTTGATATTCATTGTTATTTGTTTAGTTTTTTTTTATTATTGGGGGGCATGGGGGGTGGGTCTTCATAAACAGCAAGAGAAAAACACTTGTAATCTAATGCTTTGTCTCAATGTGTGATTCTGTAATTAGGGAAACAGTAAATAATTAGAAAACAATACATAATTCATTGTTGACTCAGATTCATTAGTTGGAATCACATTAATGAATGTTTCATAAATGGATGAATCTCTTTTGGAAGGTGGGGAGAAGTTTGACGGGGCTGGTTTTTTTCTAAAAGCGCATGAAATTTCCTTCAGGATGACTATGCAGATGAGCCGAACAGTCGTTCAACCAGGGACAAACCAACTGGGAGCTCCAAACAGCCCTGCTGTGAGGTATGGAGACTTTATTTGCTGGAGAAGTCGAAGAGTTTAATTCAGATTTGCTTTCAAAACAAATAACACAAGAAAAACTGTAAATCCTTAAGGGTGCCACGAAGTTACTATTTGCTTCTCTTTCCAACTTTCCGAAATGTTTTGTGCTAACTCTGAATAAATGAGTGCCTGCCTGATTTCAGTTGCAGCTGTACAGGTGCTGGTCATATAATTAGAATATCATCAAAAAGTTGATTTATTTCACTAATTCCATTCAAAAAGTGAAACTTGCATATTATATTCATTCATTACACACAGACTGATATATTTCAAATGTTTATTTCTTTTAATTTTGATGATTATAACAGACAACTAAGGAAAATCCCAAATTCAGTATCTCAGAAAATTTGAATATTGTGAAAAGGTTCAATATTGAAGACACCTGGTGCCACACTCTAATCAGCTAATTAACTCAAAACACCTGCAAAGGTGCTTTTTAATGGTCTCTCAGTCTAGTTCTGTAGGCTACACAATCATGGGGAAGACTGCTGACTTGACAGTTGTCCAAAAGACGACAATTGACACCTTGCACAAGGAGGGCAAGACACAAAAGGTCATTGCAAAAAAGGCTGGCTGTACACAGAGCTCTGTGTCCAAGCACAGTAATAGAGAGGCGAAGGGAAGGAAAAGATGTGGTAGAAAAAAGTGTACAAGCAATAGGGATAACCGCACCCTGGAGAGGATTTTGAAACAAACCCCATTAAAAAATGTGGGGGAGATTCACAAAGAGTGGACTGCAGCTGGAGTCAGTGTTTCAAGAACCACTACGCACAGACGTATGCAAGACATGGGTTTCAGCTGTCGCATTCCTTGTGTCAAGCCACTCTTGAACAACAGACAGCGTCAGAAGCGTCTCGCCTGTGCTAAAGACAAAAAGGACAAAAGTGGTCCAAAGTTATGTTCTCTGATGAAAGTAAATTTTGCATTTCCTTTGGAAATCAGGGTCCCAGAGTCTGGAGGAAGAGAGGAGAGGCACACAATCCACTTTGCTTGAGGTCCAGTGTAAAGTTTCAACAGTCAGTGATGGTTTGGGGTGCCATGTCATCTGCTGGTGTTGGTCCGCTGTGTTTTCTAAGGTCCAAGGTCAACGCAGCTGTATACCAGGAAGTTTTAGAGCACGTCATGCTTCCTACTGCTGACCAACTTTATGAAGATGCAAATTTCATTTTCCAACAGGACTTGGCCCCTGCACACAGTGCCAAAGCAACCAGTGCCTGGTTTAAGGACCATGGTAACCCTGTTCTTAATTGGCCAGCAAACTCGCCTGACCTTAACTCCATAGAAAATCTATGGGGTATTGTGAAGAGGAAGATGCGATATGCCAGACCCAACAATGTAGAAGAGCTGAAGGCCACTATCAGAGCAACCTGGGCTCTCATAACACCTGAGCAGTGCCACAGACTGATCGACTCCATGCCACGCCGCATTGCTGCAGTAATTCAGTCAAAAGGAGCCCCAACTAAGTATTGAGTGCTGGACATGCTCATACTTTTCATGTTCATACTTTTCAGTTGGCCAAGATTTCTAAAAATCCTTTCTTTGTATTGGTCTTAAGTAATATAATTTTATGAGATACTGAATTTGGGATTTTCCTTAGTTGTCTGTTATAATCATCACAATTAAAAAAATAAACATTTGAAATATATCAGTCTGTGTGTAATGTATGAATATAATATACAAGTTTCACTTTTTGAATGGAATTAGTGAAATAAATCAATTAGATTTTTTTTGATGATATTCTAATTATATGACCAGCACCTGTAATGTGTCTGAGCATGTAGTCTTGTGCAACCAGAGCTTTTTCCATGTTTATTCAAAATGTTGTCGTCTTAGTTATGAACACTTTTAGAGCTCTGATATTGTTGTGTCATGTAGCATTTTTGTTGTCAGCAAGAACCAAAATCAGCTTGTTGGTGGACTCTTCGTGTTTCAGACGATTAGGAAAGAAGTCATTGCATAAAGGCCTGAAATGTTGACCTTTTTTTTGGAAAAATATGACTGCACACAAAGTACAAACTGTGACGATCTGTTTCAGAGGCTATATTTCCTGGCGGAACTAGCCACTTTGGGTTGGTACTCGGTGTGTTTCGACAGCAGAAACCAGGGTCTAAATGAAGTTCCGGGTAAATATTTCCCCCTCCAAACGGCCCTGCTCGCGAGGTAGTACTTTTTCAAAGTTCAGGAACTTTCGGGGGTGGGACTTGGGCACTGAACATGCTGATTGGTTGAGCTCACGCAGCATTTTATTTCAACCGGCAGTCTTTTGCGAGGTTCGTTCTGCGTTCAGTAAATATCAGTCTTGATCTTTTTGTCCGATGGCTCGCATTCGTCTCAGCCATCTCACTGTCAATGTCCGTAATAGCTGATAATAACATACGTTGTCTTATTTTAAATCTAGCTTTACGAGCATTCAGAATACGCTTTAGTATCAGTGCTCGTCTCTTTTCAGACGTTTTGTTAATTACCTCTTTAGTAAACCAATACATAAGCAGCTGCTTGCATCTCCTCCATACTTGTTATTGTTGCAGACAGTGTCGATCAAAAATGATTAACGTTACTGTCCGTCGGTGACTGAGAGAATCAATTGCGCGCAGTCCCACGTCTCTGGACTAATTTGCCTAATCTTCGCGGGACTTTAGACCGCAGTGGTTTTGAACGCAGACAGTAGCAGGTCTGGGGGAAAAACAGTTCCTGGTACAAATTGTTCCGGGTAATTTCGGTGGAAACAGGGCTTAAGACACTGATTAGCTGGTTCAGGTGTGTTTATTTGGGGTTGGAGCTAAACTCTTTAGGACAGTGGCCCTCCAGGACTGAGTTTGGAGACCCCTGGTCTAAACAAACCCTCACCATTTTCTTGGACATCAGACTTTGTGTTAAGAGGCCTTGCATAATTCGTGTTGTTACTGTTGTTTAGGGTTTAGTCCTAAATGGCCCGTTCAAACCAAGGACGATAAATATGTATACAAAACAATAAATATATAGTTCTAAAAATCGTTATCAATATTAATGAATAGCAGAGTTCACACCACAGCTATAAAGATAACAGCACAGAGAAATGATATTGTTGGATTGTGTGATGAACGATAAAAATATTGACAGCCAATCAGAATCCATCCTGCTGTAACGAACTTGAGCATTTAAAGCAGAAGACAAGCACACACTTAGAATGAACATAACTATATTGTCCACTGGTGTGGACCCTAATATAGTTATCTTTATAGTTATCGCCCTTGGTGTGAACGGGCCTTTAGTGGGACGAGGCCCAGTGCGAGGTAGTGGAATTGGGGGCCCCTCCGGGGGTGCGGTGGAATTGGTCCCCCTCGCTTGTGGGGCATGGTTGCACCACCCTAAGGACGGCCCTGGTTTTAGTCCCATATGAGTATTTTTCCTCAGTAAATTATTTTGGTCAACTTGTATAAATCTGTGTGCATCGGCCTGCCGTACATAAAGTATATGAGACAAGTATTTATTTTTTTCCCCCATTTGCAGTCAGACTCTTCCATTGTACCATGTGCCTGTACTGTTTTACTCAGGAAATTCAGCCACCGTTATCTGAGTCTCACAGGAACTGTGCAATCAATGCTGTCCCTCTGTTCCCTTACTTTGTGCAATATGCAGCACGCCTACGAAAATAAGGGAACACATGGTTTACATGCAAAACGTGTCATTCAGTCTATAGCTTATTCAAAACCAGATGGGCAGCATTGATCTGAGAGCGCTTGTTTACCTTGCTTAAATAGTTTTGTCTTCTGCTCAGAACAGACCAGATACCTTCACCATGGTTTTACTGTCCTAATGTGTTAATTAGTCTATATTAGACTGTGTCTCTGTAAAAACGATAAATGATAAGACAGTTGGTAAACTCCCAAATGAGCATCTGGCTTCTACAGTTTACAAACTAGATGAGTGAATTAATTTAGGCACTGTATTTTGTTGCTGAAATAACTAATTGCTGAAATAACATGCATTACACAGGCTTGATAAGATGAAAAATATATCTTTGAATTTAAATGGATGAGGGTTAGGATCATTCGGTTAGACTGAATAATTGCTGCAAATTTAAATAGATTATGTTGCAAAGGTTTGACTGCAAAACTTTTTTTTTTTTGTAATTAAATATTTAATGCTAATGAACACTTTTGAATCATTATTTAATTTTTTTAATTGAGTGAGATCACCAGTGTTGGAGGTATTTTTATTTAAAGTAGTTCAAGTAGTTAAGATATTAGAGTTTAGCAAAATTCAATTAGTTGCTTTCCATCCGTCCGTCGTCTGTTAATGGTATTATAACAAGCAATTGAGAACAACAGCAACTCAACCACAAAGTGGTGGTAGGCCACGTAAAATCACAGAGCGGGGTCAGTGCATGCTGAGGCGCACAGTGTGCAGAAGTCGCCAACATTCTGTAAGAAAAGTGAATACGAGTAAATATAGCTACAGACCTCCAAACTTTGTGTGGCCTTCAGATTAGCTCAAGAACAGTGTGTAGAGAGCTTCATGGAATGGGTTTCCATGGCCGAGCAGCTGCATCCAAGCCTTACATCACCAAGTGCAATGCAAAGCGTCGGATGAAGTGATGTAAAGCATGCCGCCACTGGACCCTAGAACAGTGGAGACATGTTCTCTGGAGTGACGAATCACTCCCCTCTGTCCGGCAATTCGATGGACGAGTCTGGGTTTGGTGGTTGCAAGGAGAACGGTACTTATCTGACTGCATTGTGTCAAGTGTAAAGTTTTGTGGAGGGGGGATTATGGTGTGTGTGGGGGGGGGGGTCGTTTTTCAGGGGTTGGGCTTGGCCTCTTAGTTCCAGTGAAAGGAACTCTTAATGCTTCAGCATACCAAGACATTTTGGACAATTTCATGCTCCCAACATTGTGTGAACAGTTTGGGGATGACCCCTTCCTGTTCCTACATGACTGCGCACCAGTGCACAAAGCAAGGTCCATAAAGACATGGATGAGCGAGTTTGGTGTGACTGGCCTGCACAGAGTCCTGACCTCAACCTGATAGAACACCTTTGGGATGAGAGTGGAGACCTCAAGCCAGGCTTTCTCGTCTAACATCAGTGCCTGACCTCACAAATGCGCTTCTAGAAGAATGGTCAAACATTCTCATAAACACACTCCTAAACCTTGTGGAAAGCCTTCCCAGAAGAGTTGTAGCTGTAGCTGCAAAGGGTGGGCCAACTCCATATTAAACCCTACAGATTAAGAATTGGATGTCATTAAAGTTCATGTGCATGTAAAGGCAGGCGTCCCAAAACTTTTGGCAATATAGTGTAGCTAACAACATTGAATTTACTTATAAATTATAATTACATAAATGTATCTGGCACAATGCAACAATCTTAATTTGGGTGACAGCATTAAAGCTCAGCTCTGCTATAAAGCAACATTTGCAGTACAATGTGCCAAAAACAGCAACATGTGATTCTATTGTGTTACACTGCTACTCGTCAGAAAATCTACTTTCAGCTAGTTAACACTATTAGCTAGTTAACACTACTTTTAGCTAGTGAACACATCAGGTCATTAGAATGTGCTGCTGCAACTTCTTAACAATAGCTTTGAAGAAAAGGCATTTGAAATGATTGAATGTGCATTATTTCAGGGAAATCATTTGTTAAAGAAGTCCCTAAATGGTGAAAGTAATTCTCTGAGGTCATTTTTGGATTCGTACACCGGATTCAGAGCCAAGGTCCATATTAGCGTTCGGGAGTTCATGGCTAAATTTACAATGCTGCTACTTGGAGCAAGCTGTTAATTTTTCTCATTTTATATATCCAATTAGGTGAGCTGGAAATGAGAGTGATTGCCCCCGTCTCTCTACCCTTTACCTTCAGATCTGAGAATTAGAGAAGAAATGACTGAACAGGGCTGTGCGAGATCACATTTGGCGCGTAAAATGACAGTCTGAACGTCTGCTTGAATGATTAGGTGACAAGAGCCGGTCAAGAGTCCAGGCTCAGTGACAGATGCAGACGTCGGAAATTACCTCAAGATGAACCAATCCCTCCGTCTTCCCCCGCCTCTCCTTCCCTTTCAAGGTTATGGTACCTCAGCTTCAGATTGGTATGTGAGAGGTTGGTGTGTTGACCTCTACATCTCCTTTGCTTCTCTCGTCAGAAAGCATTCGGTGTGTACTGTAAGCTATTTTGTTTGCTCCAGGGGGAGCATTGTGGGCAAAGCTTTACCGTATACCCACTATGTATGGATGCTGGGATATTGTAGGGATCCTATTGATTGCTTGCAGATATTCATGAGTTACCTGCTTCCCGCTTGATGCGCTCTTACATTGCTGTAATATTCTATGGACAAATGAATAATGATCGAATGCCAGAGATCCAGCAAGGATTTATCACACAAATGAGGCCTATTATAGATTCTAGTCATGCGGCTAACACTTCTTAATCTAACTATGAGCCAGATTTGCTGAGAGCATATTTCCTTCCTAATACTTTTCATATTATATGCTATTTGCATCTGAAAAACAGGAAGACATTTTTCAATTTCACTAAAAGATGAATGTACAAGTTCTATTAATAGAAAAGGTATATTGTTTGATGTAATAAAGTGGATTCGTTTGAAAACATATCAAATTCTCCTCTCTCACTTTCAGTTTTTCTCTCTGTGAGAGAAACTACATCAAGTTCAGCGGCTCGTTTCTTAACCTTGGCTGTCAGAGTAGTGAATGGTCAGGCTGTAATATTTGATTCGGGGGACCGTAGAATGGGACAGACTAATCTAAATGAAATGAGCCAGGATTTTTCACAGTTTTATCCCAGGCTGAGAAGTACAGGGCTCTTCTCCTGTGCGTTCTCCAACACAAATATAGTGCTTGTATAGAGGAAAATCACAAACACTTTGCATCCTCAATGAATGCTTGATTGCCAAGAATCTGCACATAATGTGCACTGTAACATGCTTAAAAGTCACTTATTGTGAAGAACACTATTTTTGATGACTTTATGCAATATGAAGACATGGTTAATTTAATAATAATAACCATTATTATGATGTGAATGACTTATTTGTATGGTTTGATTGGTTTTGATTGTTTCAATGGTTAAGCATACACTGTTACAAGACATTTGGTTGATCATTATGAGATGATTTTGTAAGGTATTATTTTAATAAGCTACACTAGATAATTAATTAAATTAGTTACCTTTGGCCTGCTGCAGAGGAAAAGCAAACATAATCAAGTTCCCTCTGCTGCTTTGAGTGAAATGACACTTTTTTCTGCTTTCAGATTGACATTATTATGTGATTATATAATTATACAGGTTTTTTTAAGGTCAGTCCAATTACATTGTAGAAAAAAAATATGTGATGCATTGTAATGACTGCTTCCTACAACTGTTGAAAATTCACACAACAAAGACAAGAACATAGCTGTATCATAAGTACTGTGCTTCTAGACGTCTTGCCTTTATGAGAAAGTCTCATTAAAGTCTCAAGGTTTTGAGAGGAAAAACTTAAGTCATCTTTTGAACCTTATTTCAGAATGAAAACTTTGTTCGTCATTCTGTTATAAGTAATGAAGGAAGCACATAAAATTGGATTTGAATATATTGTTTGCTTAAAGGGGTGGTAAAACACATTCTTTCGAAGGCTTGCTTGTGTTTGTGGGGTGCACTGTAACATGTGTTCATGCTTAGTTTTTAAAAAATTGCATTATTTTTCATATATTTTACCTTTATTCTACACTGCTCTGTCCCTCCTTGTAAAAACGGTCTGATGGTTTCCTGGTTCTATGAAGCCAGTCCTTCAAAAATACGCAATGGGCTCAGATTGGTTAGCTGGCCCAGTGTGTTGTGATTCGCTAACCGCCTAGTGCACGTTTGTCGGAAACGTCATGCCCCTTACCTTTACCAGTAGACTGTGCTTTGGGTAGTATTAGAAACAATGGCGTCAATAAAACCAATTTGAGCCCGAATCAGACCCAGACAATTTTAGTGAAGATGATCGAGCAGAACCTGTTCAGTCCTCAAGAGTAAAGACTGCGGATCTATAGTGATCGCTACTGAATGGCACTGTTACTTTTGTATTTTTAGAACGATTATAGCCAAATATCTGTCGCAAGAACTATTAACCCAAAACGAACACTAAACATTGGCTTTACTAGTAGCCAAATCAAACACAGAAGCATGCCTGTAGATAAACAATACATAAAAGCTCTAATCAAAGAATAATTTACACTAATGCCAAGTTCGCTGTTGAGATTTAAAAAAAAGTTTGTAACGTGAGGTGTTTGTCGAATAACGTTAAGTATGAATGAGCATTTAACAAACTGGTTTGCAGAGCCAAACAGTGTTGTCATGTTTACTTCCTTGCTACAACGTACAATTAACAATACAAACTATTACAGTTACAAACTATCTTTCAGGACAAGCCATTAAGCGAATCCTGCATTGAACTTGCGAAGATTGTGGAAGCTTTCCTCCGTGAAATGTGCAGCGGGAGCCGCGCGTGCCCGTTGTGCATTCACACTGGCAGTGTTTGTCTCGCGCAGCTGAACCGCGGCTCGTGTATTGCAAATACTGATGAATATTGTACATTATGTCACATTTTATGGTCTTCTCCTCCGACCCCTGTCTGTCTCGTGCTTTGATTTATGATGGGCAGTATATATCTGCTGCAAATGCGACCTGTTCCCCTCTGTCTCATACACACATGCATATAACATGTTGTATGTTAAACGCACTGCAACACACCCCCGTCCCTAGGAAGGCTGAACAAAGTGGACCTGCAATCCGGATGAAAATAACAGCGTTTCGGCAACAACACTCCAGCCTACTAACTATACCACAACAACGCTTCCCCGCGGCGATACAAAATGGCCTCGCCCCCCCTTATTTAATATTCTCGGAGGAGGGGTTTATGTAAATATTGGGGCTGGTGATGTCAGAGACCCTGGAGGAATGTCTAGTAGTCCCTACCGGCCGTTTGCTGTAGTTCTTAGAAATTGATTTCTTTAAAAGCAAATATCTCCCTTTGCTTTAAACTTTGAACATTGTAACTTTGCAGATGTTGTTTATGCTCAAACAGCAACATTACACCCTAGCTAAAGTTAGAAAAGTGAAATCGTGGTTTACCACCCCTTTAATATTACACACATTTTTTCAGTTATGTGAAGCAAACGATGTCAACATTGATAGGCTACAGATGATTCGCTAACCGCCTAGTGCACGTTTGTCGGAAACGTCATGCCCCTTACCTTTACCAGTAGACTGTGCTTTGGGTAGTATTAGAAACAATGGCGTCAATAAAACCAATTTGAGCCCGAATCAGACCCAGACAATTTTAGTGAAGATGATCGAGCAGAACCTGTTCAGTCCTCAAGAGTAAAGACTGCGGATCTATAGTGATCGCTACTGAATGGCACTGTTACTTTTGTATTTTTAGAACGATTATAGCCAAATATCTGTCGCAAGAACTATTAACCCAAAACGAACACTAAACATTGGCTTTACTAGTAGCCAAATCAATCGCAGAAGCATGCCTGTAGATAAACAATACATAAAAGCTCTAATCAAAGAATAATTTACACTAATGCCAAGTTCGCTGTTGAGATTTAAAAAAAAGTTTGTAACGTGAGGTGTTTGTCGAATAACGTTAAGTATGAATGAGCATTTAACAAACTGGTTTGCAGAGCCAAACAGTGTTGTCATGTTTACTTCCTTGCTACAACGTACAATTAACAATACGAACTATTACAGTTACAAACTATCTTTCAGGACAAGCCATTAAGCGAATCCTGCATTGAACTTGCGAAGATTGTGGAAGCTTTCCTCCGTGAAATGTGCAGCGGGAGCCGCGCGTGCCCGTTGTGCATTCACACTGGCAGTGTTTGTCTCGCGCAGCTGAACCGCGGCTCGTGTATTGCAAATACTGATGAATATTGTACATTATGTCACATTTTATGGTCTTCTCCTCCGACCCCTGTCTGTCTCGTGCTTTGATTTATGATGGGCAGTATATATCTGCTGCAAATGCGACCTGTTCCCCTCTGTCTCATACACACATGCATATAACATGTTGTATGTTAAACGCACTGCAACACACCCCCGTCCCTAGGAAGGCTGAACAAAGTGGACCTGCAATCCGGATGAAAATAACAGCGTTTCGGCAACAACACTCCAGCCTACTAACTATACCACAACAACGCTTCCCCGCGGCGATACAAAATGGCCTCGCCCCCCCTTATTTAATATTCTCGGAGGAGGGGTTTATGTAAATATTGGGGCTGGTGATGTCAGAGACCCTGGAGGAATGTCTAGTAGTCCCTACCGGCCGTTTGCTGTAGTTCTTAGAAATTGATTTCTTTAAAAGCAAATATCTCCCTTTGCTTTAAACTTTGAACATTGTAACTTTGCAGATGTTGTTTATGCTCAAACAGCAACATTACACCCTAGCTAAAGTTAGAAAAGTGAAATCGTGGTTTACCACCCCTTTAATATTACACACATTTTTTCAGTTATGTGAAGCAAACGATGTCAACATTGATAGGCTACAGATGATTTAGGTACACAACCTTTCGTTGGGAGACTTTTGCCATATATCAACATAAACTCATAAGTATTCGCATGTATTCTATGTAAAGTGTGGTTTTACCACACGCACAACATTTGCATAGACACAACTTAAACAGCATAAACATATTTCTCCTTCCGAACACAACATTGTATTGTGTTTAAAGGGATAGTTCTCCCAAAAAATGTCATTCTGACATCATTTACTCACCCTCAAGTTGTTCCAAACCTGTATGAGTTTCTTCTGTTGAACACTAAAGAAGATATTTTGAGGAATGTCGGTAACCAGACAGTTGACGGTAGCCATTGACTTCCATAGGGAAAAACAATGGAATTCAATGGCTACCACTGTCTGTTTACCAACATTCTTCAAAATCTCTTTTTCTGTGATGTCATGTATTTAAATTTTTGAGTGAACTATCCCTTTAAAGGGGATACAAATGAAAATGCTGTCATTAATTACTCACCCTCAGGTCGTTCCAAACCCGTAAGACCTTCAGAACGCAAATTAAGATTTTTCTGGTGAAATCAGAGAGCGCTCTGAACCACCCATAGGGATTATTGTTAACTTTCAAGGCCCAGAAATGTATTAATGATATAATTAAAATAGTCCATGTGAATACAGTGGATCAACCTTAATGTTATGAAGCAACGAGAATACTTTTTGTGCACAAAACAACACAAAATAACAACTTTATTAAAAAATGTCTTCTCATCTGTGTCATACTCATACGCTGTAGACATAGTAAAGACATAGTAAAGACGTCAGAACGGCGGCTCACTATTGGCTAGCTCCTGTGTTAGCATCACACGCATGCATCCTGGTGCTCACATGAAGCGTCAGCCAATGGTAAGCCAGTGTTCAGATGTAGAATTCGGAAGCGCTGTACTGTCTTTATTACGTCAGGATAGTAAGAATGACCAAAGAGAAGAAATTGTTGAATAAAGTGGTTATTTTGGGGGAGGGTTTGCACACAAAACGTATCATAATATTATGTTTGAACCACTATAGTCACATGGACTATTTTTTACTTTCTGGACCTTGAAAAATGCAATGACATTGCTTCCTATGGGTGGTTCAGAGAGCTTTCCAATTTCATAAAAAATATCCTTATTTGTGTTCTGAAGATGAACAAAGGTTTTACGGGTTTGGAACGAGGTATTAATAGTAATTAATGACATAATTTTAATTTTTGGGTGAACTAACCATTTAAGTTTGTATAGTCAGCTTTAACTTATATGCACTGTCAATCAGTTTTGGGCTGTTGCCTTGATACAAATAGTGAAGTTATTGCAAATAGCAAAGCTATTTTATTGATAAAGTAGCTATTTACAAATCATGTTTCTAGTATTTTTTTGTCACTGTAGTGTAGTGCTCATGTGAATGAATCACTCTTTTGAATTGGTTCCTTTTATTGAATTAGTAAATCAGTCTGATGTGGTTTCGATTTATATCCACATGATACCTTTGAGGGTTTATATGCACATTCTTGTCAGTGCTTGTGTTTCATCACTTCGAGATTTCCCCTGAAATCCTTCACTCTGGTTGCAGCATCACTTTAGAAAGCCTGTTGCATTTTTAAAGCCTCCTGCTTCAATGTACTTTACATAAAATAATAATACGCATGTGACCTCGGCTGAACATGTCACTCTCTTGCTGCGTGTTAAGTGTCATTTATTCTCATTAGTTCAGATCAGAGCTCATGGTTCGCAGTCTAGCCCTTTAGCACAGTCTATGTGTTCTCATATGAGGGACCACAGACTCGATACATAAAAAAGAATCGCTTTGAACATGCAGATAAGGTTGTGTTGATTGTTTATTAAACATGTTTTTTTTTAGCTCCACAGAATCAGTCTTATCTTGAAAGGCTGTTTCATGGAGAGATAACCGAGAGACGGTGATGTGTTGCCTTTCAAAACATGCTTGTTACCAGACCAGTTTGAATGCTATAAGGCGGTTATATACGAGTCCCTGGCTTTTTGTCTCTGAACAATATAATTGACATTCTGAATGGCTAATGATACTATATTAGTTGCAGATTGCACTCACATTCTGTCTGTCATGAAGGAATCTATTATAATAGTATTAGTGTAGTAAAGTAGTCTGCCTCATTGAAAAAATACTCTGGGAAGCCTGTTTATAAGAAATCAACTTGGCAGTGACAAGCACAGATTTCTTTCTCCTTCCACTCAGTGGATTGAAACGGTTTGAAAAATAGCTTTCCTCTCTGTAGAGATGTCTAGGCCGCCGTCTTCAATCAGATTTGTTAGCTCGCATCTTGGCGTACATCCTAAATCTGCTTCAGTGTTTTCAGGATATGAATCAGCTCATCGTTTTTCTTCATTTCTTATTAAATAATCTCAAATGGATAGTTCACCTAAAAATGAGAGATTCTGTCATCATTTTCTCACCCTCATGTCACTTCAAACCCGTATGTATTCCTTTCTTCTATTGAAGATGTTAAGCAGGATGTTCATGCTGCTCTTTACTGTTACTCATAAAGTAAAACGAAATGTTGACTAGAAAAAAAGTCATCTTATGCTCTGTATTGTGCATATACTTTGTGCTAATGATGGACTTCAAACCGCAGGTCGGATTCTATAATTGGAGATACATTTGGCATTTCAAAAAGTTAAGGAAAAAAACTCTTTACTAAGAGAAAATCTTTCCAGTATTCTTATTGAAAACATATTCAATTTTAATGATTCAGTTCTTGCCAAACACAAGTTACTTCCTTTTGTTGGTTTTTTTTTTACATTTAACGAAAAAGTAATTTCTTTATTGTTTGTCAACTCTGTTACAGACAAATTAGGCAATGTGTAGAAATAACATTGGTAGCAGAGTTTTACGGTGACGGGATTGACAATTTTAAACTTGTTTAGTCAAAAACTCCACTTGTTAGCATAAATGCTAATGGCACTAATGAAATTATGATTTAAAAAACTTTTAAGGTGCCTTCACACTAGCAGTTTTGGTGCGCACCCGGGTTCGTTTGACGTCAGAGTTCGGTTTGTTTGGATGATGTGAACGCTGTCTTACGATTAAAAAGGGTGGTCTGGGGTACGGTTCATGTGAACTCCGGTATGGTTCGCTGCTGATGCGAACACAATTGTACTAAATCGTGGAAGTGAACCGCTATTAATGACGTATGATTTGATAAAAAAAATGTGTGTTTGTGTGAGTTTCACTCATTTTCCTGGCGAGTGTGACTGACGAACTGCAAGCAGAGAGCTGTAGATCTCATTTTTGCTCGTCTTCAGCATTCTTTAGTGCATTTTCAGTACATTTGCGGCAGATAAGCGCAAGTGCCATTATGTACTGAAGCTTTGGTAACAAAACCAACGTTCAAAAACAAAAATACAAAAGTGAGGTGAGCTGCTGCTTTGATGACGCAAACGCACTCTTGTTCGGACCCAAATAATATAATATGAACACATATAATCTTAGATTAAAATATTTTCTCAGAGAGAGCACACATACCTTTCAATGCTTCTTTTTTTTATTTATTTTTTATTGCAGATGTAAACAACATTACAACAAATAAACTTTACAATCAAAATGGATGACAGTATAAAGTTATAATAGAAGAACAGTAGGAAGAAAAAGTAAATTATATAAAAAATAAAAAAAAGAGATGCAAGGAGTCAAATTACAAAAAAAATTTAACAAATCGTTAAATTAAATTATCATTGTATAATTCCACAAGTTTGAGGAAAGTTGTTAACTTCTTTTAGTGTCCTGATTAAGTAGTTCAAGTCACAAAGGAAATTATTAAATTTGGGTATTGATGATGAAAACTTACATTTATGAATATAGTATTTTGCCAGTAAGATACACACATTTCCTATGTAATCTATGTTATGATTACAATGAAAAAATAACAAATTATATCACACATTGTTAAATCAATAACAAAACTGGACTTTGAAGCAATGAATTTTGACAAATTAGACCAGAATTCTTTGATAAGGGGGCACATGTAGAAAAGATGATCAATTGCCTCAATATTGGAATTACAAAAATTACAATTCAAATTAACATTACCAAATTTGGTTGGGTAAATATTATGCAACATTTTTAAATGTAATTCTTTAACTTTATTTGGTACACAAAATGTATAAGGTAGTAACCATGCTTTTTTCCAATTGATCTTATCTATTAGAGAATTCCAAAAGAATTTTCCCCTTGGGGTGATTCGTTTCCTTAACTGAAGCATGTTTCTTATAGATTTATTACTACATTTTGGGTCGTAAATACTCTTGTCTTCAATCAGGAAATTCTGTTCAATTTTAGCTATCTCATCAAAAGATAGATGGCATCTCATTAAATGACCAAGTCCTTTTGGTATAGCTTTTACCACTGTGAGAAATTCCTTGTGTACAACAGGGAAATTGTATTTAGACATGAAATCATAATAAGAATAAACATTCCCTTGTGGATCTATAATATCACAGAGATAATCAATACCTTTTTCATGCCAGTTTTTAAGGAAAATCAACTTGTTCTTTACCAAAATGTTCTCATTGTTCCATAGCTTCACTTTATGGGGAGAGAAATTGTGAACAAAACAAAGTGTCCATGCCAGAAGAGCTTGTTCATGAAATATAGAAAGCTTTATAGGGAGTTTAGAAGGGGAGAAGTTACAGGTTAAAAGAAATTTAAGCCCTCCCACTTTTTTAAAGATATTGTGTGGGATAAAATACCAAATAGAGTCTGGTGAATTAACACAATTCTTTGCCCAATTCACTTTGAAAGTATTATTAATGTAAAAAAAAATCAAGCATGTCAAAGCCTCCGTCAGCTTTTTTACCACATAAAACCTGTTTTTTCAAATGCTGATGTTTGTTTTTCCGAAAAAAGTTGAACAACCTTTCAATGCTTCAGATCTTATCATCGAGGGAAAGTGACATCATTTCCTGTATCTTACATAGTTGTGGGAGCACCACCAATTTAAAGGCAAAGTATGATACGGTAACACAATTGACGCATGGTTTATAGACACACATTTTTATAAGATAAAACTTATTTTTAAACATTTTAATGCTGAAGAATTTGGAAAATTACTATTTAGGGAATACATTAATGAAATCTCACCAAAAGAAAAGTAAAATAAAATATTGTGAATACACAATGATACATGATGGAAAAAGTACACTAATTGGGAAAATACGAAATCATGATTTTCAGCTATATAAGACACTTTTTACAGAAAATATTATAATTGTTATGGCTTGTAACATCTTGTGAACAAATTATTTAAATAATTAAAAATATAACCGTTTGAAAAAATCCACAAAAAAGGGTAACCTTTAGTATGGGGAACACATATTCACTATTAACTACAATTTTTACCTCAATAAACTCCTTATTTACTGCTTATTAATGGTTAGTTTTTGTAGCTTTAAGGTATTGGGTAGGATTATGGGATGCAGAATAATTTCATGCAGAATAAGGCATTTATATGTGCTTTATAAGTATTAATAAACAGCCAATATCCTGGTAATATGCATGCTAATAAGCAACTAGTTAATAGTGAGAATTGTACCCTAAAATAAAGTGTTACCAAATAATGACTTTGGACACCAAATATACCTGCAATTATAGAATCACCTATGCTAAAATCCCCATCAACATTCATTGCCTGACATTGAAAAGTGCTACGCACCACATCAGGTTTTAAGGAGGCGTACACACTATTCCTTGTCACAGGGAGTCGGAGTACTGCTGGTATTTGGAAATCTATGCAATTCTTGGCGTCACCGTTCTCAAGTAAAGGATTTGAACATTGACATTGCTGCACTTTTATATGTTAATGATATTAATTAGGGGGTGTTTACAAGGCGGAGATCTGCAACCATTCAGCTGCGCACAATTTCAAGATCATTTATAGATTTCACACCTGGAAGAGAGGCGTACACGTTTTTTTGTGCGTACGTTCATTCTCTGAATCACACATACACACATTTTAGAAAGGATCTTAGATCAAATGTAGGATGATTTGTATGCAACATTTCATAAATGAGGCCCCTGGTGTTTAATACACACACATACACACACACACATGAATGAATTAAATTTGAGAGCTTACATTCCTGTATTTTTAAGTGTTTTTTTTTTCACACTTATACTTTTTGGTGGGTTTTTTTTGTCATTTTTGGAGCTTGAGGGCTTTCGTTTACTGTTGTTTTTTTGCAAAAGACAGTATTAACATTCTGCTCCACATTCTATGAGAGAGGAAAAAGTCAAGGTTTGGGAACAACATGAGGGCGAGTAAATGATTTTTAAGGTGAACTATGCCTTTAAAATCTTCCCACATGAGAAATAGCCTACTTTGTCAGCTGTCTCCTGTCGTTATCAGCACTCTGATGCCTGATAAAATACTAATCCATCAAATTTTGTGTCTGAATATATATATCTGTGATATTCTTCCACTATGTTGAAGGTTACAGTATTCTTGCATTGCTATTCCGGAGCCGTGATTGCAGCATGCAGCAAGGTGGAGGGAACATCCCCAGAGGAGCACAAGAGGCCTTCTTACTCTCGTTCTCCATTGAATTAACACTAACTTACTTTGACTTTGAAGAAAAAACAACAATTGATCTGTGCATCAGCGGCCCGGTGAGGGAGAGAAAAGATTCCTGGAGGAGGGCAATGACTCGCTGAGACAGATCAAAGCCGAGCCGGGTAAGCGATCACAACTTCTTCCTAATCAGGAGAAATAGAACAGCTGTAACATTGTATTTTCTTAAGCTGCTCCTTGAATCTTCCCCAACCACCTCCTAAATTCGACTTCGATTACTCTAAAATGTGAGAGATTTGGATTTAGAGATCGCAGAAGCCACAAAAGTTCTAGTCCTAGATAGGTTTCTCATTAAAGTTTCTTTCCATCACTGCAGTAACTCTCCAACGTTTTGTTTGCATATTGATTTTTCTTCAGATCTATAGAGAAAGTCTGAGTTATTGCTTATGGTCGCATCTAATGTGTTTGCTCTGCCATTTATGTGCTTGTCAAAAGTTAAGTGAACCCGAGAAAAGCTTTTGTTTGGCATGCTCAATAAGACCAGCATGACATTGTGCGACTTTAAAATGTAACTCTCATACTTGGCAGGCATCCACTGTATTGCTGTAAAACTCATTTTAAGATGACTTACTGTAAGAGGAATCTGTTAATCTGATGAGCAAGAAAAAGGAATTTGAAAGCCCTCATTCCTCACTCAAAAAGACTTTTAGCAATTATAACACTACTCAGCACAACAAATGAACCATATATGTAATGTAATACAAAATTATGGAAAAGACCTGGGCGCAGTTGCTTTTGTTTGTATTTATTCTCCATCATTAGCGAGATGTGTTCTCTGTGCCTGACGATTATTTATGCGGTGTGTTTGCTAAAGCAGGATAAGGGTGGGCTTTTATATACAGCTCAGGGTCTCTTTACGAGGATTGCTCTTTTATAGAGAGGCTGGTGTGGATTATGCCATCACACGAAGGTAAAAGAAACCAGACGTTGACATTCAGTTTTTACTCAATTGGACACTCAATTGTGGATGGAGGTAATTGAAGTTCTAAAGAATAATGGGTTGCTTTTAGCCTATAAGAACATTATTTGAGAAGTACTTGCCTTGATGGCTTGAATATAAAAGGATAGTTCACCCCGAAAATGAAAGGTCAGTCATCATCTATATTTGCATTTCGGCCTGTTCCTCTTACAGAACAGGGGTCTTCAAACTTTTTTCAGACCAAGGCCACCTTGGAGAAAAGAGAGATGGAGCAGTGAGTGTTGCATTTTAAGATCAGTTTAGTATCATATTAATGCATGCATGTACTTGGTATAATTACAAAGTCATTAAAATAAGCATTATGTTTTATGGGTTGGAGTCCTATACATTTTAATTTTACTTAAAGTGGTAGTTCACCCAAAAATGAAAAATCTGTCATTAATTACTCACCCTGTAATTACTCACCCAAAATATCCAAAAACCACTAAGCCAGTGTTATATATTTTGTTTAGATGAATACTTATCATATCCCAAATGTTTCCAACTATTTGTAAACCGTGAGAAAATTGCTGTTTTAATCAAGGAACCGGGATGTGTGAGGGAACCGCCTGTCAATTGCATCATATCTGGGTTACCCTCCCAGGGTTTCCGGTTTTATTTTGCAGAAATACTTTACTCTTACTGCAGTGTGCAACAAGTGTCATAGCAGCCGCGGAGCGAACGCACAGAGTAAAGGCCTGTTCACACCGGAAAGATTTTTGCGCGCGTTTATCGCCGACATTTAATGCCTCGTGACTAAACAAAGGGCGCCAATGTGAGTGTGCACACCTGCAAAACGCCAGGCGTAAAAGCAAAAAGTGTGTGAATGGTTTTGGCCATAGACATAATATGTCTGTGGTTTTGGCAAGTGTATTTTAACTGTTCAAGAGGGAAATAGCCTGTGGGAAGAAACTGTTCCTGTGCCTAGATGTTCTAGTGGCCAGTGATCGGAGTCGCCGTCCTGATGGTAACAGTTCAAACAGGTGGTGTCCAGGGTGAGCGGAGTCTGTGATGATTTTCCCTGCTCTCTTCCTCACTCTGGATGAGTACAGGTCCTGGAGGGTTGGCAGGGAGGCATCAATAATCCTTTCTGCAGTCCGAATTGTGCGTTGTATTCTTGATGTCAGATTTGGTAGCTGAACCAAACCAGACAGTGATGGAAATGCATAAAACAGACTCAATGACAGCCGAGAAGAACTGAATCAATAGCTCCTGTGGGAGGTTGAACTTCCTCAGCTGACGAAGGAAGTACAGTCTCTGTTGGGCCTTTTTCACAATGGAGTCAATGTGATTGTCCCACTTCAGGTCCTGAGAGATGAACCTGAACCTGAATGACTCCACTGCTTCCGCAGTGCTGTTCATGATGGTGAGTGGGGGGAGGGCTGGGCTGTTCCTTCTGAAATCCACTATCATCTCCACCATTTTGAGCGTGTTGAGCTCAAGGTTGTTATAACTGCACCAGACAGCCAGCTGTTCAACCTCCAGTCTGTAAGCAGACTCGTCACCGTTTTGGATGAGGCCGATGACAGCGGTGTCGTCTGCAAATTTCAGGAGCTTCACAAAGGGGTCTTTAGAAGTGCAGTCATTGGTGTACAGTAGTGGGGAGAGAACACATCCCTGGGGGGCGCCAGTGCTTGTGGTGAGAGTCCTGGATGTGAGTTTCCCCAGTCTCATGAGCTGCTGCCGGTCTGTCAGGAAGCTGGAGATCCACTGACAGATTGAGGATGGCATGGAGAGCTGGGTCAGTTTAGCTGAGAGAAGATCAGGCATGATGATATTGAAGGCTGAACTGAAGTCCACGAATAAGATCCTTGCATAAGTCCCAGGTCTGTCGAGATGTTGCAGGATATAATGCAGTCCCATGTTGACTGCATCATCCACAGACCTGTTTGCTCTGTAGGCAAATTGAGGAGGATCCAGCAAGGGTCCAGTGATGTCCTTCAGGTGGGCCAGAACCAGTTTTTCAAACGACTTCATGACCACAGATGTGAGAGCGACAGGTCTGTAGTCATTAAGTCCAGTGATTTTGGGTTTTTTGGGGACGGGAATGATAGTGGAGCGTTTGAAGCAACAGGGAACTTCACACTGCTCCAATGATCTGTTGAAGATCTGCGTGAAAACTGGGGCCAGTTGGTCAGCACAGGCTTTCAAACAGGCAGATGAGATGCCGTCTGGGTCTGAAGCTTTCCTAGTCTTCTGTTTTTTGAAGATTCGGCTCACATCCTCCACTCCTTGGATGACAAGAGGGGGGAGGAGAGGGGGTGCAGGAGGTGATGGGGGATGTGTGAATTGCAGATCAGAGCGGGTGTGTGGTGTGAGACTGGGCTTTTCAAATCTGCAGTAAAAAGCATTCAGCTCATCGGCCAGTTGTTGATTCTCAGCAGATCGGGGGGGATGGTGACTTGTAATTGGTGATATTCTTCAAGCCTGTCCAAACTGAAGCTGGGTCGTTGGAAGAAAACTGGTTTCGCAACTTTTCAGAGTAGCTTCTTTTAGCAACTCTGATCTCCTTTGTCAGTCTGTTTCTGGCCTGATTATACAAGATTTTATCCCCACTTCTGTAAGCACCCTCTTTGGCATGACGGAGCTGTTTGAGTTTCCCAGTAAACCATGGTTTATCATTAGTGAATGATAAGAATGTCCTGGTAGGAATGAATGTATCTTCACAGAAACTGATGTATGATGTTACGGTCTCTGTTAGCTCGTCCAGATCAGTGGTAGCAGCTTCAAAAACAGTCCAATCAGTGCAATCGAAGCAGGCTTGTAAGTCCAGCTCTGCTTCATTAGTCCATCTTTTTACAGTCTTTATTACAGGTTTAGCTGATTTCAGTTTCTGCCTGTAGGTCGGTATAAGATGAACCACACAGTGATCAGAGATCCCCAAAGCTGCCCGTGGGACGGAGTGATATGCTCAGAAGCGTAAAGTGCCGCAGCACCACCTTGTGTACCGGGAGCGCTATCTACTGAATGTGCACGTTCACTTGGTGCATCGCCAGTGAAAATCGCTTGGGTGTGAACACTCAAGACGCGCCGAAAAACGTCACGAAAAACGCTGGTGATAAGCGCTTGCGATATTCGTCCCGGTGTGTACAGGCCTTAACGCCATAACATCATTTTCAACACACACAAATGTATCTAATATGATAAACAGAGCTGCATGTGTTACCTCATACTCATGGACCGGAAAAGCGGAAATGGCGACGGCGACTGTGGCATAATAAAAGTCCCACTGCTTGCGAGGCGTTCATCTTATTAACAATCGCTCCAGCGGCCTTGCTCAGCTCCCACAACACTCGGTCCTGCTCTGCTTCATACTACAGTAACGTTAATTATCGCATCCATGAACATGATTTCTGCCCAATTCTTTTCCACCAGCTGTGAGGTGAAGACCACATGTCCCAAGATTCTGTGCTCAAACTTGCCGTCATCAAACTACGCCTTTGTTTTGAATAGGCGACCTCTAGCGGACGGAAAAGCTACATAGTGCACCTTTAAAGTCCTCATGAAATCTTAATTTACCCTATTTACTTTGTTAGCACACATTACATGTCTTAGGGTGAAATAATTGAACTAATTGTCCATGCGGGTTAATACACAGAAAAAAATTGTTTGACGTGGTAATCTTTAATCAAAATCTGAAAAGTTACTTCCGGTCTGGAATGGCGTTCCTTTTCCGATGACGTCAGTTTGACGGCTTGGGTTTGAATATCCTTAACCACTCCCCTCCAACCGTTAGTCTGCAATGAGTGAGAGATGGAGAGGAGGAGTGCTGAAGTAAAACCCTGCCCTCTGTTCAATATTCCGTTTCACTTGGAAATACATCACAGATAGCACTGAAGAAAACTCAGTAGCTACTTCCGGTTCACTGGGACTTTAATGCCTTTTAATGTGTGAGGGACAATGAAACATTTAGCTAAGCATAAAACTTAAAGGGATAGTTCACCCAAAAATGAAAGTTTTGTCATTTACTCACCCTCATGTCATTCCAAACCTGTATGACTTACTTTCTTCCGTGGAACATAAAAGAAGATATTTTGAAGAATGTTGATTAACAAATAGTTTCGGTTTCCACTGACTTTTTCATTTTATATGGAAAAGGAAACAAATAAATAAAATAAAAGTCAAAGGGAACCAAAACTGTTTGGTTACCAACATTCTTCAAAATATATATTTGTGTGTGTTCTACAGAAGAAAGAAATGCATACAGGTTTGGAACGACATGAAGGTGAGTAAATTATGAATATACTATCCTGTGAATGGATAATCCCTTCAATGCATTTTTGTTTTTCCCTCAGTTTGTTTGAGATTAAATAATATACTGGTGCACAAGTCACATGTACACTTCTTTTGTCCTTTGAGGAACTTAACAGCCCATGCTCGCCATCATCTTTTGTTGTATAATATAATAGGATACCAAAAAGAGGATGGTGACCCGATAACACTATAAAATAATAAATAATTCCTTATGTGTTCCACAGACGCTAATTAATTTGGTGTTTGAGAGACATGAGGGTGAGTATATGATTTTTCTTTTCATTTTCAGATGAACTATCCTATCCTTTAACTTCTTCATTTAGCTTTCCATGGAATTTCTTATAGCCATGGTATAATTATTCATTACTCCCTCTCCTGTGAGCATTAACAACGATTTGACAAAATGACCGTTCTACACGTGTTCTCCTGTGAGCGAGCATGCCAGTCTGCTGTCTCATGCTGTTTTTTATTTGTTCTTATCATGTACCTGTCTGTCCAAAGCAGAACTCCTTTTCACGGCCCATGTAGGGCATTAAAGGGCAGGACGTGCGTGTCTTTGAAGGTATCAGATGGGATAGAGGATGTGTGGATAGAACTGTACCCTACTGAGAGTGTGTGTAGGCTTGGCTTCAAAGGAAGGGCGTACTGACCTTTTCGTCACATCAGAGGGGAATAGCATAACCCGACTGCTGTCCTCTCCACAGGGCCTCTGTGATAGCGGCCACACATAAACGCACATACACCCTCAGATTACTCACCTCGCAGTGGTGTTTTTCCATAGACATTTCAACCATTTTGATATATATCAAGATGAAGTAATTGTAGGTATTCGAATATAATGTTTTGTATTAGCTCATATCCATGTTTGTATGATTCTGTTGATACTGAAACACCATCATAGGTTTATACAATTTTGAATTCATAAAAGTAATACATTATTTATTTAATTGTATTTAATCATATATTATATATAGAGAGTATTCACATGATGTCACTGTAGGCAGGAGTCACTGCGGTTACACCCACTGAGTGGCAGCGTTGGTGTTTAGATTGAATGCTGCGGAAAATGGGATAGTACGGAACCCCTAAAGGGACATGAAAAAAAATTTGAGATGTGAGAAAAAGGCTGTGTCTGAAATCGCAGTTATTTTGAATAGGTAATTCCTTCTTGACCACTAAAAAAGTATATCCTATATAGTAAGAATGTGTGTAATATAAATGTAATCTGGACATACTAAATTTGCCATGTTGGCATTATAATGTGACCTACAGTGAAGAAAATAAGTATTTGAACACCCTGCTATTTTGCAAGTTCTCCCACTTAGAAATCATGGAGGGGTCTGAAATTGTCATCGTAGGTGCATGTCCACTGTGAGAGACATAATCTAAAAAAAAATCCAGAAATCACAATGTATGATTTTTTTAACTATTTATTTGTATGATACAGCTGCAAATAAGTATTTGAACACCTGAGAAAATCAATGTTCATATTTGGTACAGTAGCCTTTGTTTGCAATTACAGAGGTCAAACGTTTCCTGTAGTTTTTCACCAGGTTTGCACACACTGCAGGAGGGATTTTGGCCCACTCCTCCACACAGATCTTCTCTAGATCAGTCAGGTTTCTGGCCTGTTGCTGAGAAACACGGAGTTTGAGCTCCCTCCAAAAATTCTCTATTGGGTTTAGGTCTGGAGACTGGCTAGGCCACGCCAGAACCTTGATATGCTTCTTACAGAGCCACTCCTTGGTTATCCTGGCTGTGTGCTTCGGGTCATTGTCATGTTGGAAGACCCAGCCTCGACCCATCTTCAATGCTCTAACTGAGGGAAGGAGGTTGTTCCCCAAAATCTCGCAATACATGGCCCCGGTCATCCTCTCCTTAATACAGTGCAGTCGCCCTGTCCCATGTGCAGAAAAACACCCCCAAAGCATGATGCTACCACCCCCATGCTTCACAGTAGGGATGGTGTTCTTGGGATGGTACTCATCATTCTTCTTCCTCCAAACACGTTTAGTGGAATTATGACCAAAAAGTTCTATTTTGGTCTCATCTGACCACATGACTTTCTCCCATGACTCCTCTGGATCATCCAAATGGTCATTGGCAAACTTAAGACGGGCCTTGACATGTGCTGGTTTAAGCAGGGGTACCTTCCATGCCATGCATGATTTCAAACCATGACGTCTTAGTGTATTACCAACAGTAACCTTGGAAACGGTGGTCCCAGCTCTTTTCAGGTCATTGACCAGCTCGTCCCATGTAGTTCTGGGCTGATTTCTCACCTTTCTTAGGATCATTGAGACCCCACGAGGTGAGATCTTGCATGGAGCCCCAGTCCGAGGGAGATTGACAGTCATGTTTAGCTTCTTCCATTTTCTAATGATTGCTCCAACAGTGGACCTTTTTTCACCAAGCTGCTTGGCAATTTCCCCGTAGCTCTTTCCAACCTTGTGGAGGTGTACAATTTTGTCTCTAGTGTCTTTGGACAGCTCTTTGGTCTTGGCCATGTTAGTAGTTGGATTCTTACTGATTGTATGGGGTGGACAGGTGTCTTTATGCAGCTAACGACCTCAAACAGGTGCATCTAATTTAGGATAATAAATGGAGTGGAGGTGGACATTTTAAAGGCAGACTAACAGGTCTTTGAGGGTCAGAATTCTAGCTGATAGACAGGTCATATATTGTGATTTCTGGATTTTTTTTTTTTTGATTATGTCTCTCACAGTGGACATGCACCTACATTTACATTTCACATTTAGTCATTTAGCAGACGCTTTTATCCAGAAAAGGAACGGGAGATCCTTCCAACCACTGTCGCCACTCGCCTAGCGCTAGATGAATGGCGAGCAGTTCACGGTTGCCTACATCATAATTACGCTCAGTGGGAGAAAGCCGGTGGGAAAAGAAAGCGCAGGGGTGTATCTTTCCGTCAGCGGGGGAACGCTTGGACAGAACAGCCCGACCCCCACCTCGGAAGCGTCGACCTCGACAATAAATTGTTTAGAGAAGTCGGGAGTCAGAAGGATAGGCGCGGTAGTGAATCGGGACTTTAGAAAGTCAAACGCAAATTGCGCAGACTCTGACCACCTAAATTGAGACTTGGTAGAAGTAAGAGCGGTAAGCGGAGCGGCCACTTGACTAAAACCAGATATAAAACGACGGTAAAAATTAGCAAAACCGAGAAAACGTTGAAGCGCCAGGCGAGACTTGGGTACGGGCCAGTCAGTGACTGCCTGAACCTTAGCCGGGTCCATACTTATCCCTTCTGCCGAGATGACCGAACCCAGAAACGTAACAGAGGAGGTGTGGAAAGAACACTTCTCAGCCTTTACGTAAAGTCGATTCTCCAATAGCCGCTGAAGGACACAACGAACATGTTGGAAGTGTACTTGGAGTGACGGTGAAAAAATCTAAATGTCGTCTAAGTAGACAAAAAGGAATACGTTGAGCATATCCCGCAGGACGCCATTGACTAAGGCTTGAAAGACAGCGGGGGCATTTACTAACCCGAAAGGAAGGACTCAATATTCAAAGTGCCAGAGGGGCGTGTTAAACGCGGTCTTCCATTCGTCCCCCTCCCTGATACGCACCAAGTGATAGGCGTTACGCAAATCGAGCTTAGTAAAAACCCGAGCTCCCTGCAAGAGCTCGAAGGCCGATGACATCAGTGGCAACGGATAACGGTTCTTGACAGTGATGTCATTCAGACCTCGGTAGTCTATACAGGGACGCAGAGAACCGTCCTTCTTTTTAACAAAGAAGAAGCCGGCACCCGCAGGAGAAGAGGAGGGAACGATAGTACCGGTGTTAAGCGAGTCGGACAGATAACCCTCTAGCACCTTACGTTCGGGAGTAGACAACAAGTATAGTCTTCCCCGAGGAGGCGTGGTCCCCGGGAGAAGATCTATACTGCAATCATACGGGCGATGAGGACGAAGAGAAGTGGCCCGAGAACGACTGAACACAATCGTGATACTCCTCCGGAACACCAGATAGATCACCCGGCTCCTCCTGAACAACAGTTACAGACGAGACAGGGGGAACAGCAGAAGACAAACAATCAACATGACATGACAACTTCCAAGACAAAATAGATCCCTCCGCCCAGTTAAGCTGGGGATTGTGGAGCACTAGCCAAGGGTGGCCTAAAATCACTGGAGAATAGGGAGAATGAAAAACAAAAAAAGAAATAGTCTCTCTGTGATTACCAGAAACAGTAAGAGTCAATGGAACAGTTCTCCTCTCCACCCTAGGAAGGGCGCTACCATCGAGAGCGTACAGGGGGGTGGAGTGTTGTAAGTCAGAGAGGGGAATACCTTGTTCCAGGGCCCATGACTCATCAACAAAGTTTCCCTCCGCCCCAGAGTCAATCAATGCCGAGCACGAAACTGACGACCCCGGCCAGCGAAGGTGTATTGGAAGAGAAGTGCAGGACTTAGAAGGAGAGACCCATGAAGTGGCGCTCATCAGTAACCCTCTGCCTACTGACGAGCGTTGGCTTTTACCGGGCACCTGGAGACAAAATGATCAGCGGCAGCACAGTACATGCACAGGCGATTCATTATCCTGCGCTGACGTTCCCGTATGGAAATACGAAGGCCACCAAGCTGCATCGGCTCGGGATCAGTGGAAGAGGGAAGTAGCGGCTCTCTCGGTGTGGAGGAGGAGAACAAGGAAGCCTCCAATCTGCAGGGCCTTCGTCGCACCTCGAACCGTCTCTCAATGCGCAGAGACAAGACAGGGTGAAATAACAAACATCTCTCATCTGAAGCGAATGAATAATCCGACAACAAGACCTAGAGGGAGAGGGAATAAGAAGCTGGGACAATCAAGGGAAAAGAGAGAACAGGTGGGGAAACAGAGCGGGAAGGGGAAACAGCTGTAAGAGATGAGTAGAGATGAGTGAACGTAATGAGTGAGTGAGTGCGTGAGTGCGTGAATGACCACAAGAGGGAGACAGAGAAAGGAAAGAGGAGCCCAGGATCATAACAGTTTTGCCCTTCGGGGTGAGTAGGGCATAGGGATGCTTACCTCCGATTGGAATTTGCCCATAATTTCGCCGGAAGTAGTAGGTCACCCGGGTACTTTTTTTCTACTCTTTTATGAGTACTGTGAATTTGGACATACTTCTTTTGTCACACACTGTTTTTCGCATACTATATAGTATGGAAGTATGCGATTTCGGATGCAGCCAAAATTTTCTCTCAATGCTTTTGCAGTCTCTTTGTGTTTCCCAGAGAAACTTTGCGTTCACTCGCAAAATGTTTGCGTTCCCCCGAGAAACTTTGCATTTGCTCACAAAGAACACAAAACTTTTGCGATTGAAAAAGAAAAGAGAAGCAAATGGATTGCTGCAATTTGCAGAAACAACTTGAATGCAGGCAGCAAAACAGGGATTTGCAGTAAATCAGCATTTATTTAAAAAAACATATATTATGATGAGCCTTGTGTATTACAAAGGGGAATGGCTAGATAATGTGACTCTTATATTTTGGGGTAGGTTTGAAATAAATAAAACAATTTATTCAGCAAGGACACATTCAATTGATCAAAAGTGACAGTAAATGGCGTGGGGTTGTTTTTCAGGGGTTGGGCTTGGCCCCTTAGTTCCAGTGAAAGGAACTCTTAATGCTTCAGCATACCAAGACATTTTGGACAATTTCATGCTCCTAACTTTGTGCGAACAGTTTGGGGATGGCCCTTTCCTGTTCCAACATGACTGCCCTCCAGTGGACAAAACAAGGTCCATAAAGACATGGATGAGCGAGTTTGGTGTGGAGGAACTTGACTGAAATTCCCATAAACACACTCCTAAACCTTGTGAAAAGCCTTCCCAGAAGAGTTGAAGCTGTTATAGCTGCAAAGGGTGGACCAACTCCACATTAAGAATGGGATGTAATTAAAGTTCATGTACATGTAAAGGCAGGCATCCCAAAACTTTTGGCAATATAGTGTAGTTATTTCCAATTGTTTAACTTCTGCAATGGATGATCAGTTTGAACTGATCACAATCTATAATGAGCATAATTTGCATGAAATGAAGCATGTTTGACTTAAATACTCATGAAGCAATGCTATTTCAGTGCAGTTTTCGCCTGGTTAAAACGGATTGGAGGTTGTTCGTGAATTTGCTTCTCTGGATTTTCCAGTTAGCTAAACCAGCTAAAGAGAAGACATCTTCACTATCCAACTTCACAACAATTGGCAGCAAAACGTATTGAATCATTTTATTTTCACTGGAACTATAATGATAAGCCTTGACAGAAAACTCCCATTTTTTCCCATCTCCTGTTTTCTGTGTTCTACAACTCACAATTGCATTGTTTCTCAGCAGGCGTTTTTACCCCATAAACAAAATTTATTATTTAAGTTGTGGTGCTTTGTTCACAAAGTGTGAGTTATGAGTATCATAAGTCTTGGTGTCATAAACGATAGCTTGTTGGATGATGGAAAATGTATGTGCGTCTTGTTGCCTTAGAAACTAGCAACAATCTTTTGAAGTAGCTCACAACAAAACCAGTATCTAAAGTGGATAATCTCCCATGCATGCATGCACATAAAAAACTAGCGCCTTCCTGTTAATGCATTCACCTTGACGTGCTTCATCTTATCGGTGATGTTGCTGAGAATGCAGATGCAACGATTACAAGATTATGTGTAGATTCTATCCTATTTCCTATTTTAATGTCCTAAGATGTATTTTTCTTTTGTTCTCTTTCAGTTAATGGCACAATGACAATGCAGCAACATCAGGATCTCCAGCACATAAATGTTGTGATGATAACAGCTAATCAGTGAAGCTGCTATCTAGAAATCACATCAGTGACATTGATGGAGTCCTAAATACATCTATCACTCTTTCATTCTGTCTGTTCTGGTCCTGTGGTTCATATTTTTCAGTCAATGTCACTGTCCCCTGAAGTCTCCTCGCCAAGTCAATAACTTTTGCTAGTGTGTGGCCAGTTACCCTCCCACCTGGTCTGGTTTGTGTTATACTCACGCTGAAGCTTCTGTCCTGAGGGATAGAGCTTGTGAAAATCCAATATTGCAGTTATTGTTGTGTGGGCTCAGCGTGATTGAATGGACCAAAGGAGGAATGGGTCACTTCACGCGACAGAATGAGGCTGGAAAGACGGATGGAGAGGTGCAAAGGGAAATAGTGAGGCAGATAAAGTTTGGTGCAGATCTGTGTTGACTGAATTCACAGATTAGTACAGAGCCCACTCAGCCCAGCAAAAGACGTGGGCTCTTTTTTGGGGGGCTCAACCAGCTGTAAAATGCACCGAATATTTGAAGGTATCAGCAATGGACCTTTAACCTGCTCAGACAATGATGTACTTTTGAAATGTGCAGGATGAGTATCCATGATTATGACTTTATAGTTTGTTAGTTAGACAGTTGTGTGAAGTTTATTCTTACAATGTAGGCTAAATGAGGTTACTTAACTCTTCCCCTGCAATTGATGGAAATTTCCAGCTTTCTGTGTTTTCAATGTTATACAATAGGGGGCGCTATTATGCATCTTTTGAAAGAGTACTGAATCACTAAGAAGAAGAAGCAGAAACAAGTGATATAATGGCTGCCTCTGAAAACTGGAAAATGCTGCCTTTGGAGGACACATTTCAATGTAGGAAGGCATCAAAGCACGTCTGAATCCTATGTTAGCTTCACTTCCTGCCTCCTGAGAGACCTTCATCTGATCGATTTTTGAAGGCAGCATAGATGTATCCTTCTCTGCCTTTGATATCACAATCCTAGGAGTTCCACTCGGTGACAGTTGAACTAGAAAAAGAAAGATGGCATCTGAAAGTTGCGGTTGCTGGTCAGTTAGTGTGTATATGTACGTTTTTGACCAATGTGTTCGTGCCCTTGCTCGATACAAAGATACATAACAGTTACAAGTGTATGCACTACTTGCTTTATGCAAACACTATATAGGATAAATCACAATACAGGATTTACCCTATTATACTTTATCGACACATTGATAGTTCAAACAGCCACCCACAAATATAGTCTATAAACAAAGCATCCAGCTGTCTTTGAGCTCACATGAACAACGGTTAAAGTTACTCGTCAGGCTACAGAAGAATACCATAATACCTCCATTCAATAAGGTCTAAGATATTGAGAGTCACGCAGACCTATATCAACCCAGCCACAACATAATTGGGAATAACATGCCTTACCTTAACACAGAATCGACCACAGATGCCTGGGGTAAGCTTCCTTTGCTGTTCGTCCAGAAATCCAAGAAGTGGATATTCATTTATATTTTTTCTACGAATCTTTGAGTTAATATGTACTAAACGTGAGTGGAATTTGCAACGCAGTGCCACCACACCCTGATGCTCATGACAAAAATAACGTATAACGTATAATGTATAGTTATCTTTATTGGAGTGAAATAGGTTTAAATCGCTGTCATGCATGAATGAATTATATTTTTGCAATTTTCCACATAATAATCCACGATGATCACATTACACAAAACTGAAATTGCACTTCAAAATAACACATTGTCAATATTTTTTGAGACCCCCCAAAATTTCACAAATTACGTTTTTAGGGGAAAAAAAGGTATCAGATGTGTGTATTATTAAGACTGTCTTAATGTGTCTTATTAAGACTGTGTCTTAATGTGTCTTATTAAGGGGAGCCGAGCTCCCCCTAGCTCCCCCGTAGTTCGCAGCCTGATCATATGCATATGTAAAATATTGTGATCATCAACATTAAATAGCATATAAATCAAAACTGCCTAATGTTACTGAAATAAGTGTCGACCCAGGACGAGTTATAGGACTGTGTAAGCTTTGGAGGTGTTGATGGACTCCATCTACTCCATCTATGTTTTGATCATCATTCTGAATCCAATCAGGATGTAGTCTTTGACCAAAAAAACTATTTTCACAGATTTTTGCTGTTTTTATTATTATTATTATTATTATTATTATTATTATTATTATTATTTTTAATGAAACTAACATTCAAGTGTTGATAATAAAAGAATGCATGAAGCTAGAATAAAATGTTTTATTCTAGAGGGTCTGTTCTTTTGATTGAAAAATATTCTGGGTGCCATTACATTTTTGCGAAAATGATCAAAAACGCTGGCGGTGGCTAGCAATTTTCAATTTTCATTTTTTTTTTTTTTTAAACACTGGCAAGGAAAGAGTTAATTAGATTTAAGTGCCAATTATTTTTAAATGCATTTTATTAAAGTTAGTTAGTTAGTTAATAAGTTTGTTGTGCCAAGTGTCATAAAATGTATATTTATTCCAGTATACCGTTAGTTAGTTAATTAGTTAGCATCGATATAAGGTAGTTAATTAGACAATTGTGCCAAGTGTCTTAAAATGTAAATTAATTCCAGCATAAGTTTTTCCCTCCTCTGTTTAAAAAAAAAATGCGTCCACATGAAAACGCAAAAACGCGCTATGAAGCACTGTCAAGAGCATGCTAAACCAACAGGTGGTAATATAACCCTAACCAGAAAGCCATGTTGGCCAATCAGAAGCCTGGAAACATTTTTATTGCCTGTTCCGGTTCTGACGCAACAAGCCAAAATTAATTTCAGTAAAAGTTAGGCCCTGTCCACATGAACACAGGTATTCAAAACTGCAGCTTTTTCTTTGCGGTTTGGCCATTGATCCATACGCAAACACAGTATCCGGAAACTGAAACCAAACTTTTTTGAAAACTCCTGCCAGGGTGAACTTTTTTAGAAACTCCGGTTGCAGTGTTGTCATGTGGACAGTGAAACCAGAGATTTTGGCTTGTTGCGTCATAACCGGAACCGGCAATAACATTTTTTCCAGGCTTCTGATTGGCCAACATGGCTTTACGGTTAGGGTTATATTGCCACCTGTTGGTTTGGCATGCTCTTGACAGTGCTTCGAAGCGTGTTTTGCTTTTTCATATGGACATCTTTTTTTTTTTTTAAACGGAGGAGGGAAAAACTCGGTTACGTGTTTAATTACCCGTGTACGTGTGGACTAGACTTTAGTAAATTTTAGTTAGACAGGTAGTTAGTTATTTGATTGCGCCAAGTGTTTAAATGTAAATGAGTGTCCATATAAGTTAGTTTATTAGATAACTGTGCCAAGTTTCTTAAATGTAAATTAATTTAAAGTACAAGTTAGTTTGTTAGTGCCAGTTAGTTAAACAGTTAGTGTTAGTATTTGTTAGTTTGTTGGCCAACTAACTGATACTGAGGCTCATATACCTGCTAAGACACTTGGCACAACTGAATAAACAGTAATGTAAACAGATACATTACTGACAATCATTTACATTCTAAGGCACTTGGCTTAGATCATGCTGTATTGCATGTCACTCAGCAGTTTAACGTCTCCATATGCTGTGGTTTCCATTGGAGATGAAGCATCGTTAATCACCCCTGATGACAAAGGTGCAGTGTACATTGCCTTCAGGATCGCGCCACTGTTTCCCTTCTGTGATTGCTGAAATGGACCCAGTCAGGTAGAACAAACCAAATGAGCTCTGCTCCTGTCAACTCTCCTTTCTAATTCCCAGCAAACTCTGTGTTTAAACACCTTGCATGCATCACAGCAAACCACTGACACTTAGATCTTAGCACTTGTTAAAGCCTGCAGCAGAAACAGACTGTCCCGACAATGCCCTCTGTTTTTTACCCTCTCTTTGCTCTTTATCTCTCTTTCTCTCTCGCCTGCAGCAAGCTCTGCGCAGACCATTAGGTTTTGGGGTTACTAATGCTCCTCTCGCCTGTTCTGCTTTCCATTATGACCCCAGGCGCTGTGACCTGTTTCTCCCTGTTCTGTGTCCCATGTTCTATCAGTGTAATTTCCCCTTGATGGAAACCCCTCATGGGCCTTTCTCTCTCGTCCACTACTATATAACTATAGTAATGTACATTTCCACCCAAGATAGGACCATGCCTGGCCATTTTTTCATTTGAAAGACTGAAATTGACTTTAAAATGCACTAGTCAGTATCTCCATTTTTTTGTCTAAAATGTTACATCCACAGCACATACTGAAGGCTCTAAACATGAGACCCAGTGCTATTATAGTATTTTTTTTTCCATTATAGTTTTTGTTAGTAATTTGAATAGGATTTTATTTGAATGTTTTCAGTATTCATTTTGATATTAGATAAATATTTTATTCATATTTTATTAACTTTGCAGAGAGCTGTGACTCACTTAATTCTTTTTGAAAAGGACAAATAAACCATCTTAAACACATATTGCCTATATATAACCACTTAAGAAATATATAAGCATATATCAATCAGATTTTTCTTTTATAGGGTTTGTTCTATGTATTAATTCAATATCTGTTGGTCTCCCGTGCAACTTCCTTGACCATGACGGAGTCGAAACTAACCATGCAAGTTCATCATATCTTCAGTCAATGCAGAAGAAATCGATTGCAACTTCAACACCATCATCTCACAGAACATCAAATCAGGAACTTTACGAAACTGCTTCAACTGCAACGGCAATGCAAGTATCGCCTATTTTAACTAATCAGAGGGTTAGGTTAAGCAGTAAAATCCTCCTAACGAGGTGCTTTGAAAATAACAGGCTGATGGTTCTCTTCATGGTTAATGACTCTTTTTCATAGCTTCATTCCTCTGTTCTAATCCATTTTTTTTTCATTCTGTCACTTTTCATCTTACCCATGTATGTGTGATTTGTATGTATGCCTTTCTGTTATTGTTTAGTTGTGTTCTTGATTTAGTTAATACAAATTGTGCACAATATGAACAATATAGTGCACAATATAGTGTACACAGCTACATTAACATTACAATCAATCAGTCAGTTCATCCTCTGAACACTCAGTATTGATTATTAATTAATTCTGAGAAAATTGGTATTTTTCAATGCCACAGAAAAAAATATTCTTCCTTTGCATTTACAGCGCTTAGAGCTCGTAACAAGATCGATCATTTAAGTGACAGGTTTGTTTGCAGGCAGGGAGTCAGAACCAGATATGTATTGTGCACAATTTTTATTAACTAAATCACCAACACAACTAAACTAAAAAGAAATGCATACACTCAAATCACACATACATGGTTAAGATAAGAAGTGACAGAATGAAGAACCGGGTCAGAACAGATGGATGAAGCAATGAAAACACCTGGGAGAACCATCAGTGACTACAAGCTCATCTGTCTGAACAAAGGGGTTTACAGCTTTTACTAACTGCACAGCGATTTTGTATATCGTACGTTACTTGCATTTAGCCTGAGCTGTTGAAGAGCGTCCATTGTAAAATCACAGGAGAAAGTCTTGATAGTTTTGTCCAATGGTGTTGAAGTTGCAATCGATTTCTTCTGCTTTGACTGATTAAGATATGATGAATTTGCAGTTATTTCGACTCTGTCGAGGTCGAGAAAGTTGCACACGACTTGAGGTGTTGGGCCTGCTGGCTCGTGACCGTGTGGTCAGGGTTTCCTGTCCCACTCACACACACGGCTTGATGTGAGTGTAGGCCTTACCAGCCTGGCCTGCTTGGCCAGCTGAGAGACAGCCCAGGTGACGCGTTGGTTGTCGGTCCTGAGAGAGAAGAAGAGATCAGCGGCTCTTTGTCTCAAGCAGATCATTTGTATATGTAACTGGATTGGTTGCTGATGAAGGAACTATTAAAGATTCTTGGAATACTAATATGTTGTTAATACTAATACTAATATATATATCGACATATCAATAATTCAAAATTTAAATTACAACTTAGTAGACACTAAACAAGGTATTGGTGAGGTTACATTAACTAGTGGTTTGTTCATAAGATATGCATAAAACAAAATGCCATACAAGATACACTTTTACAAGATAGTTATAATCATACGCACAATGTCCTGGGGTGCATGTTCATTTATAGAACACTTTTTCTATAAATTAATGTAGGAAAGTCTGTTTAAGGGCATTGGGTCTCCCTTTTCACATCCTTTCAAGCCATAAACAAGGTCTTATCTGATGGTAGCAGATAAGAGACCTTTCCTGCTCTTTTGGGGGAAGGTCCGTTACTAAGCATAAAGCATTTAAAGCGTATTTGTTAAATGTAACAAGTAATTATGTGTTTGATTTGTCTCAGTCGTTCTATTTAATTAAATTTTAGTTTATTTGTTTGTTTGTTGGTTTAGTTACGATAATAACCCTGCTGTGACCACTAATGAAAATTATTCTATTTTTACTCCTAACTTAAATAAAAATAAACAAATTACTAATTTTATATTCAGCATAACACTAAGTAAAAAAAAAAAAAAAAAAAAGTTTTTCAAGTTTAATTACAACTTAACATTTCAGAATGTTTTTTGGTCTATTTAATGAACAGCATTGGAGCCGCACAAGTTTGAGCCATGAGCATGTTCTCCAGTATGATTTGAAGAAAAAAAGCTCAGTGTTCTTCTCATCATATTTTATTTTACTTTATTTTAAATAGTTCAAAATCTTAAAACTTAAAATTAAAAATGTAAATAAAAAAATCAATGTGGTCTCAAAGTTTTGAACCCCACTATACAATTTCTCTCACCGTTTGATCCAAAGTCTCCTCTCCGTGGCTCCCATGAAATGAAAGTGTGTATTTTTTCTCTGGTTCTGTGCAGAGGAAGCCCTGTGGATCGATCAGTGGCCTTCCATCAGGTGGCTGCTAATGAATGAGATGAGAGTGGGAGGGCGAGTCTAGTGAAGTATTGCTCTCCTCAGCAGAGTTCTTGTCTCCGTGTCTGACAGCATCCTCCCTCCGGCCGCTTCACCACTATCTGTCCAGTCACTATCAATTACTGAGCTCTGTAACACCCTGCACCCTGTACACCTTCCACGGCAAGTGTGGATGCACATGTCGGGGCCTTGACCTGCTGTGTGTGTGCGTGCTGCATGCCAGAAAATGAGAGGTAATGCTATAGAGGCAGGTGGCCACCGAAGCATCTCGCTATCCATCCTCTGTAATTGTGGTCATCTCACTTTGATAATTGAGTGTGTGTGGTGTTGTCCTCTCCAGGATGCAGGGAAGAAGAAAAAAAACCTCAAAGAAGATTGTGGAGCTGTGGTACAGTTGTCAACCCATGCAGGTAATGTAGGATTGAATCCAGCCTACAAGTTTCTTGATCCTATTCCTTCTCTTTGTTACTTTCAACCATATTTGTTCAATAATAAGGTGAAAATCCTGGTTGACAGGTGCCCAAAACAAATCTTAAACAAGATGGGAAACCAGCTTGGGAAACCAGCTTAGCAAACCATCTTAGGTTGAGGATGGAAAAACAAACCGCCCTTTTACTCACCTGCCATTCAAACTACCCGAAGAGCAAAACAAATGGTACAAAGTGCTTCATACTTGAAGGAATTACTCCGTTTTGCAGTCTCACAAACAAACTCGTCTCAATTATACGATTAAAATCCTTCCTTCAAACACACTCTCACATCGTCTAATGCATTTTTGCATAATCACGCTTGATTCTCGGCGTGAAGAACCAAGCTGAGGAGCTCTGATTGCCGAAGTCACAGTCTGAGAGTGACTGATGAACAAGGCTGAAATTTCATGTTTCCTCTCCAGAGCCCTTAAGCAGATGTCACAATCTGGCAATTTTCCCCTCAGTATTAATGGAAAGGCTCAGCTGGCCAGGGAGAAATGGTTATGAGTCAGCTGCCGAGAGAGAGGAAGTCAACAAGCTTTTGGAAAGTTTGTGATATTTTCAAAGAGCTCTGAAGGTGCGTAATGGCTACTCTAATCAATTCATTATCCCTTTATTTGAGTTATGTGTATCCATTCTATCATTCTGTTATGCATATCTCCTTCGGACACGACAGAGACCAAATGGAACTCCATTAACAGAATGTGTATTTAAAACACCTTCTTTTCAGGAACTGTGTGACATGCACAATGAATAGCAAGGCTTTTGTCTCTTTTTGTTTCCGTTCCTCCGGCTTTGCAGACAGGGATATATTCCTTTCATATGCACACGTCTTATTTTGCTTGAAGAACTAGCAAGAAAGGCATCTAAGCCGTAAATTATTTTAAAGAATGGGCTCTAATGACCTAACAAACTTTAATATAGCCTATATTATTGAGTCGCCCATTAAGTATAGCCAGTATTTCCTACCATCCATTCATCATGCTGCAGACAACCTGGCTGTTGATTTATACCGTCATTTATTCCACACGAAATGAGCAGAGATTACATATTCTATTCAAATTCATATAATGGGCTGACTGTATGTGTCTGTAAGAGAGTGAGTGCTTTTTCATTTTCTAAAAGTTTACCTTGCTTTACATCCAATCGTTTAGCATGACGTTCTCATGGTGCAACAGTCTAGGAGGTCTGGATGTTGTACGCTTTCTTCATTATATACAGGTACACTGTAAAAAATGTCAGGCCTCTCCAATTTAAAATTTTATAGTGACTGGTCACATAAACATTTTTCAGTTGTCCAAATTTAATTTCTGTGAATTGATACAATTTAATTCACAGAAATCCAATTTGGCCAACTAAAAAATGTAGATGTGACCAGTCACTAGAAAATTTTAAATTGGAGACCTGAAATTTTTTACAGTGTATCACCAGGACAGTTAATATGGTAACTCAGTGTCTTTCTTTCTAAACTCATGCACACCTCATTGTCATGGGAGTCACTGTAAGTATAAGCCGATTACCTGCAGCTAAATGGATTTCTGGTTGGTGATCACCAGCTTTGTACCAATGTGCTTAGCATTCATGGTCTTGCCTGTTGGAAAAAAAAAATTGTCTTAAGAACATGATAGCTCCATTAGTGCTGGTCTAATGTGGTCTACCAACCAGAAAAGCTTAAAGGGATAGTTCACCCAAAAATGAAAAGTAGCCCATGATTTACTCACCCTCAAGTCATCCTAGGTGTATATTCAAATTCAAATTCAAATTTATTTGTATAGCGCTTTTCACAATACACATTGTTTCAAAGCAGCTTTACAGAAAGTGCATTTCATAAATGTACAGTAAAAATGTTAGAAAGACAATGTTAAAGAAAAATGTTCGAAAAAGTTAATCAATCGTGTATTAATTTAGGCCATAACAACGCTGGCGTTGAGTCGTCTCTTCACAGGCGTGGAGTCATCCACCTCATCACAGGTGTTGGGGCATCCGAAGTCTCCATGAGAGGCTGGATACAAACTGTAGCTGACAAACTATTTACCTCGGGACTAGTGTCCCGAGATAACAGAAAAGCAGATGGGAAATAATTAGCATAGCTGCTGTTCAGAATATTATATTAATGCTTTTGATCCGATTTAACTGTAGTATAAAAGGTAATTATAATGTGAATGCTTGGCTAAAGAGATGCGTCTTTAATCTAGTTTTAAACTGGGACAGCGAGTCTGAACCTCGAACAATATCAGGAAGACTATTCCAGAGTGTAGGAGCTAAATGTGAAAATGTCCTCCCTCCTTTAGTGGACTTAGATATCCTAGGAATGACCAGAAGCCTAGAGTTTAGTGACCTTAAAGAGCGTGATGGATTGTAGGGCGATAGAAGATCCATTAGATACACTGGAGCTAAACCATTTAGGGCTTTATAGGTCAGTAGCAATACTGACCTATAAAGAAGAATGTATATGACTTCTTTCAGATTAATACAATCAGAGTTATATTTAGAAAAATTTCCTGGCTGTTCCAAGCTTTATAATGGCAGTGAATGGCTGATCTGTTTTGAAGTCCATAAAAGTGCATCTATCATCATAGAAGTAATCCACACAGCTACGGGGGATTAATAAAGGCCTTCTGAAGTGTAGCAATGGGTTTGTGTAAGAAAAATATCCATATTTAAAACTTTAAAAACTAAAATAGTTTTTTAGTTCTGGCAGATGGCCTACACAAGTTGACTTACAGCAAAAGAATAACCCCTGGCGCGATATATAACACAGGATGTAGGAGTAATCGCAAGCTTTGACACCTCTTGCGGTTCAAACAAATAGGGCTGGGCAACAAACTCAAGCTCCTCTTCTCTTATATCGAAATCCTCCAGCATTTCTCTTAAAAAAATTCTTGTTTTAGACTTCTAATTCATGACCGGTGTTTTGTTTTGCTGTTTCCTCTGTGCTTCCGCGTTCATCAATACATCGTGCTTCAGGTCAAGGGTTACACTTTTGCCATAAATGAATGCGTGCGACCGTCTGTCGGAAGCAAGTTATTTTCATTTATTAAGTTTTAAATATGGATATTTTTCTCACACAAACGCATAGCTTCGCTTCAGAAGGCCTTTATTAATGAGGTCAGGTACCTATGAATTGGCTTTTTGAACCGGTTCATTGAGTGCTTTGGGAAGTTTGCAAGTGCTTGTCTAAAAGAGGAGTGGAACGCAGCATCGGAGTCTGTGGTTGTCCTTGTAGAGACAATGAAGTTAGGTTATGGTGCTGTATATACAGTGAGGAAAATAAGTATTTGAACACCCTGCTATTTTGCAAGTTCAACCCACTTAGAAATCATGGAGGGGTCTGAAATTGTCATCGTAGGTGCATGTCCACTGTGAGAGATATAATCTAAATAAAAAATACAGAAATCACAATATATGATTTTTTAACTATTTATTTTTATGATACAGCTGCAAATAAGTATTTGAACACCTGTCTATCAACTAGAATTCTGACCCTCAAAGACCTGTTAGTCTGCCTTTAAAATGTCCACCTCCACTCCATTTATTATCCTAAATTAGATGCACCTGTTTGAGGTCGTTAGCTGCATAAAGACACCTGTCCACCCCATACAATCAGTAATAATCCAACTACTAACATGGCCAAAACCAAAGAGCTGTCCAAAGACACTAGAGACAAAATTGTACACCTCCACAAGGCTGGAAAGGGCTACGGGGAAATTGCCAAGCAGCTTGGTGAAAAAAGGTCCACTGTTGGAGCAATCATTAGAAAATGGAAGAAGCTAAACATGACTGTCAATCTCCCTCGGACTGGGGCTCCATGCAAGATCTCACCTCGTGGGGTCTCAATTATCCTAAGAAAGGTGAGAAATCAGCCCAGAACTACACGGGAGGAGCTGGTCAATGACCTGAAAAGAGCTGGGACCACCGTTTCCAAGGTTACTGTTGATAATACACTAAGACGTCATGGTTTGAAATCATGCATGGCACGGAAGGTTCCCCTGCTTAAACCAGCACATGTCAAGGCCTGTCTTAAGTTTGCCAATGACCATTTGGATGATCCAGAGGAGTCATGGGAGAAAGTCATGTGGTCAGATGAGACCAAAATAGAACTTTTTGGTCATAATTCCACTAAACGTGTTTGGAGGAAGAAGAATGATGAGTACCATCCCAAGAACACCATCCCTACTGTGAAGCTTGGGGGTGGTAGCATCATGCTTTGGAGGTGTTTTTCTGCACATGGGACAGGGCGAATGCACTGTATTATGGAGAGGATGACCGGGGCCATGTATTGCGAGATTTTGGGGAACAACCTCCTTCCCTCAGTTAGAGCATTGAAGTTGATGCCAACATGACAATGACCTGAAGCTCACAGCCAGGATAACCAAGGAGTGGCTCTGTAAGAAGCATATCAAGGTTCTGGCGTCTCCAGACCTAAACCCAATAGAGCATCTTTGGAGGGAGCTCAAACTCCGTGTTTCTCAGTGACAGGCCAGAAACCTGACTGATCTAGAGAAGATCTGTGTGGAGGAGTGGGCCAAAATCCCTCCTGCAGTGTGTGCAAACCTGGTGAAAAACTACAGGAAACGATTGACCTCTGTAATTGCAAACAAAGGCTACTGTACCAAATATTAACATTGATTTTCTCAGGTGTTCAAATACTTATTTGCAGCTGTATCATACAAATAAATAGTTAAAAAAAAAAAATCATACATTGTGATTTCTGGATTATTATTTTTTTAGATTATGTCTCTCACAGTGGACATGCACCTATTATATGACAATTTCAGACCCCTCCATGATTTCTAAGTGGGAGAACTTGCAAAATAGCAGGGTGTTCAAATACTTATTTTCCTCACTGTATACACTAGAGGGTTGATGAGGTGCAACATGTGCAGATGATCAGAACTCAGGTGACAGGGAACGAGTGGGCAGAGCTGGGTGAACTGGTGCTGATTGAGTGACGGGTGATGAGACTGACTCTGTGACAGTTATAAAGCTTGGAAGAGCCAGGACATTTGTTAATATAACTCTAAATTATAATCATTGGAAATAAGAATGCCATATACATCTAGGGTGACTTGAGGGTGAGTAAATCAATTAAATTTTTGGTTGAACTATCCCTTTAATAAAAGTGATCTACCAGGTCTGCATCGATCTCACCAGCTGATTGTCCATCTTATCAACCATCGAGACCAGTAACAGATGTTTCCTGCCCCGTTTTTCAAACCACACAGTGTTAGAAGGCATTAACAGTAAGAAGATCCCTCATCTAGACCAGATTTGGCTGATAAAATCCCTGTCAAACCAACTATTCAGCTGGTTTTGACCAGATTTTTCAGCAAGGTCATCAAAGGCTTGTTAGATCACTGCACCACGTGACACCAATCCAAATTCTCCATCACACCCATTTCATTTGAAAACGTTTTTAAAGCAGCTTGTTTTGCTAACTCGAGGCACAAATTCGCAACCAATAATTTCCCAAATTGCTTTTTGGCCACACATTTCCAATTTGCAGCTGCAGCCATGCCACACAAGGCTCACTTCATTCTACAATCACAATCAGAGAGAATCTCTGGCAAGCCAGAGCTCTTCAATCACTTCTCTGGTTCAGAGACGGATATAGAGCTTTGATTGAAGAGCTCTGGTAATCAGAATGCTTTGACATTCTTTCCCCTCATCAGGGCTGGAGGTTTGGGCGTCCTGTGTTGGGCCTGCAGGGCTGAAAGCAGACTCCCCCTCACAGTCTCACACGTGCTCTGCAGGCAGTGAGTAGAGGACCCTCTGATTACAGCTCCGCAACCTCTTCAGCCTCATGAATCAGCCGTGACGACTAATGATGATAGACAGGGAGGGACTGTGGGGGCCCAGGTGGCTCTTTCATTTCTTTTAACCAAAATGACTTGGTTTCTTTAGTTATATTTTTACAACTGATACGATTTTAGTCACATTACGAAGTACTTTTCTTGCTTCAAACTATTGACACCTGAGTTTGCACACATGCCGTTCAAAAGTTTGGGGTAAGTAAAAAAAAAAGAAAAAGAAATTAATACTATGTTCAGCAAGGATGAATTAAATTGACAAAAAGTGTCAGTAAAGACATATATGTTACAATGCGAAGAATCCAGAAAAAAAGTGTCAGTTTCTATAAAATGTTAGTGTGGCGAGCAGCGAGGCCGAGGGACCGTGAGGGCGGGACGAGGCGGCGCTCATCAGTGGGGATGAGCGCCAGCTGCGAGTCACAGCGATCTCGGCCCTCGCGGAGGAGTGAGGGAGTATAAAGGAGGAGCGACGACAGTGAGGGACGAGAGAGGACCAGGCCTGGATTTTATGTTTTTTTTATGTTGAGCCCCTCACGGTCGACTGCAGCATACACAAAACAGAACATAAATAAAACTCAACATAAAATCCAGGCCTGGTCCTCTCTCGTCCCTCACTGTCGTCGCTCCTCCTTTATACTCCCTCACTCCTCCGCGAGGGCCGAGATCGCTGTGACTCGCACCTCGTCCCGCCCTCACGGTCCCTCGGCCTCGCTGCTCGCCACAGTTAGGCTAAGAAATTATTCCTTAGCATCAAATCAGCTAAGTAGAATGATTTCTTAAGGGCCATGTGACACTGAAGACTGGCGTAATGGCTGCTCACAAAGGCATATGTATACAGTGGTGGCCAAAATTATTAGAAAACCTGACAGATCTGAAAATATTTACTTTTTTGCCTCCAAAACATGATTACATTTCATAATGTTCATGAAACATGCTCTGATGTCAGATGAAAGGAGTCATACTGTTTTTATCCACTTTTAGCTTTAATATTTGGTATGTCCAACTTTTGCAGAAATTACAGCAGCACATCTCTCTGGCATAGTGTCAATATATTTCCTCTGAGAACTTCAACACTAATGTTATCCCATGCCTTCTGTAACTGAAGCCAAAGGCTTTCCTTTGAATGTACAATAGATCTGTCCAGTTTATTTTCCATCTCGTCCCAAATGTGCTCAATGGGGTTGAGGTCCGTACTTTGAGGGGGCCAGTCCTTCATTTTCAATGTTCCGGCAGATTCCTTCCGTCGCAGGTAGTTCCGGCAATAGTTCGAAGAATGTTTCGGGTCATTGTCCTCTTGGAAAATAAATCCAGGCCCAATAAGACGACTCCCAGATGCCAGGAGTTCTAATAATTGGCCACCACTGTATATATAATTTCAAATTGTAATTTTTTTCCTCAATATTACTGTTTTTACTGTATTTTTTATCAATTAGATTCAGCCATGGTCAAGTGCATACAGTAGTGTATGTGTGCATGGTTATGAACAGAAATAACAGAAGCATGGTTATGAACAGAAATAACAGAAAATGAAATAAATGTTAAATTCAAAGTGAATTGCTGTTTGCAATCCATTGTACTTCTATAATGTTATATATTTCTGAGTTCTCCAGGAGGAGAAAATATGAGTTGATTTTATCCATTGGGAATTTATTTGATCGTGAAAACGGTCATTATATACTAAAATGTAACTCAATGTGTGTTTTATAAAACTATTATCCAACAGGTCGCATGGCCTAAATGACAATGGTGTAAAAGTAAGCTCATTTAGAAGAGCAATTTTTTTATTTTCATATATAAATTAACTAATTCATTTATTTTTATTAAATATTACAATGACAGCTTTTGTTCTTTGGTAAAGATATGAACATATGAATCATACAGAATAAGGCCAGGAACATGCATTAGAAAGTAAATAAGGTCACGCTTTCCTCTAGCTCAAACAGTAGAGCATGGCGCTAGCAAAGCCAAGGTCATGGGTTCGATTCCCAGGGAAAGCAAGAACTGACAAAATGTGTACCTTGAATGCAATGTAAGTCGCTTTGGATAAAAGCGTCTGCCAAATGCATAAATTATCTGTGTGCAATTTTCTTCTGAAGTTCACTCCCAAGCACTTAAATTCACATGCAAGTTTACACTAGTTTACACTAGTGCGTTTTAGTTTTAAAATGGCTTTTTAAAAACGATACTCGTCTACACTGCCGTTTCCATTGCGTTTCAGAAACGATCTGTCTACACTGAACTACCGAAAGTGCATGTCACATGACCATTCACACACACTGGGCATGCAGGTACAAATTTAAACAGTTGCCTCTTGAGCATTGTAGACAGCTGCAGTATTATAAAATACAACATTTAACTGCACAACGGCTGCTAAAAAGGACCTTTTGGGAAAAAAATTTGCGATGTATGGAGTTTTTACAGTTGCTTGAGGTGGTTTTTAAGGCAATTCGAAAAAGGAAATTTTGGCAAAACTGCAATGGAAATTTTTTTCCGCATTTACAGGTCATTGGTGAATGTAAAAGACATAATTCTTTAAAGATGGTGCGGTATGTTTGGACAGAAGATGAGACAAAGTTCTTTATTAAACTCATACATGACAAGAGAATTACAGCAATACTGGATTCTAAACAACAAAGAAATGCCACAAATGATCAAGACCTTGAAGCAGATATGAGGGAGAAACACCCACAAGCACCTCATACGTGACCACTCCCAAAGGGGCTTCCCTTGCCATTAATGCTTGGATAACACAGCTACGTCTCCTTCCATTAATAAGAACAGCCAGTGTGGTGGCAGGGATATACATAAACCCAACATACGTGGCATAATTTTTGGAATGACCTATCGCGAGAGGAAAAAAAAAAAGTTTCTTGAGAAACGCGTCTACTGAAGTGCAACCCCGGGGTCTGCAGCGTTTTCAAAAGTCTCCGTTTTTGAGGTTCGAAAACGCCTGCGAAGTGTAGACGACAAGTGTAACCCTGTAGCAAAAGTTATGCGTTTTAAAACTAAAAGGCACAAGTGTAAACGGGGCCTTAAAATCTTTTATTTCCTCACCATTATGTTGTTCCAAACTTGCATGTTCTGTATGTTGCATGCTACTATAAGACCATTAGAGCTAGTTGAATGTAGAATAGATGATTCAAAATGTTTCTCAAATTGTAATTACTTGTTTAAAGATGGACTAAGTGACTGAACATTGCATGTATCGGTGGAATCTGTGAGCTTCACATCTCTGCACTACTATCAGCAGCCTCTCAATTCTGCTAATGTGTCATTTGAACAGATGTAGCTGGACGTTGTGCTGTCTGGCCCCTGCTGTCATGGTGATCCCTCGCTCTTGTGTGATGATGGCATTAATCTCTCAGTGCCATGAATGAGGATCACAAAGGCCTGAAATTAGCGGCACGCCTCCAGCCACACTCAGTGTCACACTTAACGGAAACACACACATACACGTGCATAAACACTTTGCCAGGCATCATTAATTTTAGAGCTGAGCCTGGAAATCCAGCTATGGCCTTTTCATACCCGGCTAATTGCCTCTAATTGTGCTCTTAGCAGGTGTTGCGCTGAAGTGGCGAGTTCTGTCTCTCATCCCAAAGCCTGGCTGGCCCTCCGCCCTCGCAGAGAAACAGAGGTGCTCTCACTGCATTCAAAAACAACAGGACAGATTGCTATCCATCATAATGTCTTTGCTATGTTTCTAGTGACCTTGAATTTGTCAATTGTTGTATTAGGACTGCGATAGTTTTGGATATTCCTGCAATGGAATACTTGCAAAGGTTGTTCATTGCGTATTGTACGGCATATACTGCCTATTAACATGCAGCAGTATTTATTACTATAACATAAAAACACCCTTTGTTCTATTCCATGTGGCTTTGCCAATGTCTCACAGTGAGTGCAGATAGCAGCAATTAGCACAGTGCAAGTATAAAAATGCAATACACCTCAACAACGGTAACACCCTAACACAACACTAAACCTGTTTCACACTCCTTTACAACCGTAGATGTCTTATTTGAACCCATTCACAAAGCAGGATGGGTAACCAGCAGTGCCACAGTATGTAACCATACACTTTTTTTAAAATAGTATTCCAGACTGATGCATATGCATGTATATCAGTGTTAAGGCCCGTTCACACCAAGAACGATAACTAAATTAGCATCCACACCAGCGTACTATATTGTTCGTGTGTGCTTGTCTGTCGCTTTTAATGCTCGAGCTCATTACAGCATGATGGATTCTGATTGGCTGTCAATGTTTTTATCATTCATCAGCTAGAAAACAAAAATGTTCTTAAAGTGATTCCAACGATATTGTTTCTCTGTGCCATTATCGTTATGGCTGTGGTGTAAACTCTGCTATTCTTTAATATTGAGAATGATTTTTAGTACTATATCTTTTAGCATTATAGTTATCATTCTTGGTGTGAATGGGCTTTTAGTCTTAAAGCTTAGAATGGAAGGTGAGGCTGAGTGCATTGCATTGTGGGATGGAGTATCTCACATTGTGTGCTCTGCTTGTGTACATTTTAACAGTAGTAGGGATAGGCATTTGGTCTAAATAAATAAGGAAAGTGTATTTACTGCACAGTATATTTACTGCAAAAATCAAAATATTAATAATTGTAGTGTGAACATTCCCTTTGTAATAATTGGTAGCAGCTTATTTCGATGGTCCGTAGTTGATTATAGTTGGTAGAATGTCTAAAGTGGACCATCGAAATAAGCTGCTACCAATTATTACAAAGGGAATGTTCACACTACAATTATCAATATTATGATTTTTGCAGTAAATATACTGTGCAGTAAATACACTTGAATTATTTATTTAGACAAATGCCTATACCTACTACTGTCCACTTTAGACATTCTACCAACTATAATCAACTACATAAATGTAAATGAATATATATGAATAAGGGGTAACAATTTTCAATACGGGTTTATTAATATGCCTTAATTCATGCTTAACTAATGCAAAAATAATCACGAGTTAATGTATGACTCATGAATTACTAAACCATTTATTAATGATTACTGCATCAGCAACTAATGAAGATTCTATATGATTAATAGATTAAGTAATCATTAAATTGTTGTTAGTTAAATGTGTTAAATTGTATTAATTCCCTAATAACATATTATATTAACTAATAGTGTAAATTCATATGCTAATTACCACAATGGGTCAAAGCCATGCATTTCAACGTCCAGTTGTCTGCTTTAATTAATCATTATCTAACAATTTGCAAAGGTATCATTATGTTATGACTTTACTTGTTGAGGCACATGACTATTAACACATTTTTAAGTAATATGTAATTGTGGTTATGGCTTTTGAATTAATTTTGAATTAGTTAATAGACATGTGCCTCAACAAGTAAAGTCATAACATAATGATACCTTTGCAAAGGTTGCTTATTCTACTAACCTGAAACTTAGCGTCTAATCCTACCCTATTAATACTCTGAGAGTTGGGGCGTGTTCATACTTGGCAGGTTTAGTAGATTAAAAGTTTTTATTATTCTGTTAGTGCAGTTCGTTTTATCAAGTGTAAACGCTGCCATCCAAACCCATGGTATGCACCAAACAAACTCTGGTGCGGTTCAACAGAAATATGAATGCAACATGGACCAAATACATCTAAAGTAACCAAAAGCAAAAAACGTGATGTCACCTGATGCGACCTTAAAAAGGACAGAATGCAGAGGCATACCTTTTTTTCTCCTCATCTTAGGAGGCAATACAGTTCGGTAGAGGCATCAGAAACACTGTTTCCTTGCAGAAGATCTTCATTTGGGAGAATTCCTGGCACTGTTTTGACTCCTTTATACATTTTATAAACTCTTGACAAGTTCTCAGCTGGTCAAAGTGCCATCAAGCACATTTAGTCCAGCACACAGCATTATTTTGGATTATTATTATTTTTTGTATCTTTACGTTCTTTCTTACAAATGACAGTGTGAACGCTAAGCGAACCATGTGTGACCCTGAACCACAAAACCAGGCATAAGGGTCAATTTTTCTTTAAATTGAGATTTATACATCATTAATATATGAATACATATAGCTTCCAATGATGTATGGTTTGTTAGGATAGGACAATATTTGGCCGAGATACAACTATTTGAAAATCTGGAATCTAAGGGTGCACTATTTTTTACATTGTCTAAATGAAGTCCTTATCAATGCATATTACTACTACTAATATTTTTTTTTAAATATCTTTACGGAAGGAAATTTACAAAATATCTTCATGGAACATGATCTTTACTAGTAAAGTTGATAATTTGCCACAAATATACTTATGCGACTTATAACTGGTTTTGTGGTCCAGGGTCACAATTATTATTTTCATTTTTGGTCTGGACCAAAAGAACTAAGAGAACCGAACACGCCCTTAGTTGACATGTAGTTGCAAAGTTATTTATAGTAGAATGCCTAAAGTGGACCACCAAAATAAAGTATAACCTAATAATTCCATTTGTCTACTTTGTCAAATGTTCTATTTTCGAGCTACATCCTCACTGTGTGGTATATTTTGAGTGTCCAATCGAATTTTACCTCGGTAACCATGAAACAAGGGTTTTTCGAAGACTAATATTAGATGTTAAACCAGAATTGTTTTAACTGAACAAAATCAGCATAAGACAAATGTTCAGATACTGGTATTTGAGCAGATCTCAACAGTACTGCACAAAGCTAAATTAGTCAGGCCATACATGAAAGCAGTCCCATCACGCTTGCCCTCTTTGGACATTTAACTTTTTTTTTGAATCATTAAAACATTGGAGGCAAAGGAAGTTCTATTATTGCCAACTTGACCTTTAAAGGGTAATTGCCTTTTCCTTACCAAAGGATAAAAACCTTGAAATGTTCAAATGAAAATAGGACCTTCTTTACAAGCTAAACAATAAAAATATGTTTCTACATAAAATGCTAGCTATAGGCCTATCATTCAGGAAGAGATATTAAATTGCTTTTAAGGGGAAAAAGGGCCATAGTATTTACGATACTTATTTAACTGTTCCCACTGAAATTTTCCTTGTATAAAAGGGCTTGTATCTGAATTAGAACAGCTTCTCTTCTCTTCTCTTCTCTTCTTTTTTACAAATCAAACAAGTACATTGGTCACTTTATAATCCATGGTCATGTGAAATGTATTCAATGTTGTAAGAAAACTGAAAAAAGAGAAGTCTTTAAGAGAGTAAGACTCTCTGGCTCTTTGGAAACAGACTCAAAGTTTTATCCGAGTTTATGGGGTAGCTCTGGCTGCAAAATGAAAGCGTTCCACTGCAGCTGTCATGAAAGATAGACTTTAAAGGGCACTTTTCAGACTATTGTCACATCAAAGCACTGCAGCTCTCTTTGGGGTATTGCGCCACTTTAATTCTTTTTTTCTTTTCTTTTTTGAGTTGGCAGGAAGCTATCATATATAGAAACCACCTGATCTGGAAACACAGTGCGGTGAAATAAAGTGTATAGAGGAAAGAAGACCAGTGTTTGAAAACAAGAAAACAGAATAATAGCTGAAGATATTAAAATATAAAAAAATGTATTGATTGCCACAGAAACCATAGATGTTCTAATTAGGCCTCTTTAAGTGTACAGTTTCTTGGAGTCCTTGAGTTGAAGCTTACTTTGCACACTGATGTAATACACGTTGGCCCCGAAAAGTATTTGGCACTGAATTTGGAGATGAAAACATTTGGTATGAATGTTTTTGCATTAAAACAAAATGGCAAACCAAGTGCCGTTTATTTTAATATATTATCTAAAATCAGGACAAAAAAATCTGAAAATAAAACGAAAATTTGAACTCTTTTATTGTCAAATGTTGGTGGAAGATTTCCATTGTTGTTGTGATGAAACTACACCCGTGTGAACTTGACTTCACTAAAATTCACCTTTGCACCAGTTAAAAGTATGCAACAATAGCTTATATAAGTTAAGTTAGTTCTGAAAAGAAAAACTCAAAAATCATTTGCATCCGATTCCACTTGGTTTCATTTCTATCTGCAATGAAATTCATGTTCGATATTGTATGACATAAAGGCCCACTGAAGTGCCTTGAAACGCGCAGCATTATTTAATGTGTTGACGTAATTCCACTGAAAAGGGAAGACGGCAGGACATATCGCACTGTTACTTTTTCAAGTAACTAGTAAAGTAACACATTACTTTTCAATTTTACAACAAAATATCTGTTGCTTTTTCAAAAAAGTAACGCAAGTTACTTTCTCACATTTATTTGACTGAAAGCTCTCCTGTCCCCATGTTGAGAAAAATCGAGAGTAAGTGCAGAGGCATTGTGTGTAAACATGATGGTTATTGTAGTTCTAGACTAAATGTGACCATTTATTCATCTCACTTGCAGAATAAAGATTCAGTACTCCTCAAAATGAATAAAATCAGTCAAATGCAAAATCAGAATACTATGCAAACCTCCAATAATTAAATGTTAAACAAAACAAATATGTTTATGCATTTAATCTACATTTATTGAATAATGTCTTGTTGCTTGATGATTCAGTTAAACCATGTGCAAAAATTACTAGATTTTTTTATTTTATTGGTAAAACTTTTTTTCTCCTGCGTCCTATTCTTCCATTATCCAGAATGGCAGCACAGCAGAGCTGCGCCCTCTACTGTTTATGCATGAATTTGCATTTTTACCTCTGCCTGAGAATTTTGGTTTGAAGAGGTCTTTACATTTGCACAAAAATATAACTTTTTTTGTTATAAAAAACAAAACAAAACCAGCCCAGGTGAGAAAAAGTAACGCAAAAGTAATGCAACGCGGTTACTTTTTAAGGAATCAACGCAATATTGTAATGTATTACTTTTCAAAGTAACTTTCCCCAACACTGGCTCCTCCTAATCTCTAACTGCTTCTTTTCCTAATATCCTCCATTATCGATTTAAAATATAGCATTCTGCGCAGAATCCAAATGGGTCCGATACATTTTGTGGTCTGCGCCAACTTGCAAATACGATCCGTTCTGTGCTATCGTGTCTCTGGCCCGGAGCTGCGGCTGTTCAAGTGACACTAACACGAAACTAACTAAAACGACTTAATTTGCCCCAATGGAAAGCATATTTACACTGTCTGAATTGTCCCCTATATAGGTCACTATGCCATTCACCATATAGAAAATAGTAAACGTGTGAACAAGTGACCGATTTCAGCCACAGTTTCAGCGCATATTTATAATTTAAGGGCGGGAGATTCTAGAGAGCATTTGATTGGACAGAAAATTATGATCTGATGAGAAGCTGAAGTGCAGCGTGATTTCATCAAAATCATTTATACATATTGGAGGAAGTGAGAGACCATAAGCTTTGAAGGCTTATATCTTGTAAATACGTTTTGGAGCACACTAGCTTATAGACAACAGTAAGGCCCCGATCACACAGAACGCGTTTTTGCAGCAAGAGGTGCCTTTTTTGAACAGATTTCAGCGCCTCGCGTTTTAGAAGGAGCGCTCTGAGCGCCTGAAGTTGAAAAAAAATCAACTCTGAGTGGAAAAGCGCCCGACGTCATCACATTTTTTTTATTGTCCAATCGAATGAATGGAGAAGTGGGCCTTCCGTTGTGGTGACCTTGATGAGACTGACAGGACAGCTGATTCGGGGGTTTCCTAACAACATAAAAAAAAAAACGCAATGAAAAAACGTCAACCAAAAAAGGCAGTGCGGTGCGCCTCGCGTTTTCAAACCTGAAAAATGCGTCCTGTGTGATCGGGCCCTAAGACTAACATATTCATTCTAAAAAAGATTTCACGGGGACTTTAAAGAGATAGTTCACCTAAAAATTAAAATGCTGTCATCACTTACTCACCCTCAAGTTGTTTCAGACCTGTATGAATTTATTCTGCTGAGCACAAAAGATGATATTTTGAAGAATATGGGTAACCAAACAGTTGATGGGCCCTATTGAAGTAAAAAAGTACTATGGAAGTCAATAGGGCCCATCAACTGTTTCAGCAGAAAACCTGAGGGTGAGTGATTGACGACAGAATTTTCATTTTTGGGTGAAATATCCCTTTAAATGTCCAAAAGTATCCAAATATAACACTGTATAGTAGATTCAGCTTGCCAGATGCTCGCTGCACGAACTGTCATAGGAGCTTATAGAGGGAAAGTTACAGTTTCCATTAGGAATGTATACGTTTACAGACCATATACTGCGGTACTGTAGAGCAGTGTTTTGAACATACGATGGAGGGAAGAACATTCGCCACCAGAGTCCAGCGTGGACAGAAAAGGTCAGGAGCTCCACTCCTCTCATCTCATCCTCCTGGTGGAGGTGCTGTTCCCATAATTACAGTGTAAGCAGTGCCTTCTAAGTGCGCCTAAAGCAAACATCATCAGGCTGACGGCAGTAATTTTATATCATTACTGAATATGACTGGGTAGGGACATTAGCAATGGAACATTAAACTGCCTCATGCCGCTTCTAAATGGTTTGTAAAACAACGTACGATTCCCTTTTTGTGATTTATGCAACTTTCAGGAGACCGGCAGAGAAACGGTGATGGAAAGAATGGGATTCAGTATGTGCTGATGAAGAGGAATTCAAGAGTAATGATGATGACAGAAATGATGAATCATGATGAGTCACTGTAAAAAAGTCTGGACTAGTGCAATGTGGTGATAATAACAACAGCTGTGGTCGTGAGAAATGATTCAGACATCTGCTCCCCATTGAATACTTTGTTTACTCTCATAATGAGGTAACAGCTTATTTAGCATGTTTTATTATTGCTGAACTATCTGATGCAGGCAATGTCCTGGGTCATGTTCTTCCAGTGTGGCTTATTTGGTTGGCCTGTAAAGTTTCGAAAGGTTTTTCCATTCATCAAATCAAGTTTTATTCCAGACCACAGGTTTATGCCAAGTTATCCTGAACATTTTCTGGATAGCCAATTAAACTAGAAGGTTTTTGGTTGCAAAACAAATCAAGTTTAGCAGTACAATGGCAACTTCTGTACTATTTAATCACCTTCATGTGGTTTCAAATCTGTATTATCTTACTTTTTGAATCTTGACATTTATCAAGTTATCTCATTTTTGTGGTCCGATGAAGAAGAAAATGGTTTAGGGTATCAAGTGGGTGAGTAAATAATTCTAATATTCATATTTGCACAACTGTTCCATTAAGAAAGCATTGTTTGAGTACTGGTGTACATAACTCATTCTCCCATTTTTTGCACGGTTAACTCTGAAGCAAGCATAGAAAAAGAGAGGTAGAAAAAGAAATTTAGCAGAGTATTTATCTCTCTCAGATATTCAGAACAGCGATGGATAGAACATCACTGAATGCCGAAGTGAAAAATCCCATTTTTCAGACACGCGGTGGGAGATTGAACATGAAGGGGATCATTTCTCTGCCGTGGCTAATGCCTCTTCTGAGAGTCCTCTTTTTGCTAAATTAATTTCACTTCCTTTAAGTGCATGTTTACTTTAAATAGGACCGAAGTCCCCTGACAAATGCATTTCTTTCTCATCCCCTGAATGTTCAGATGCTCTCCAGGTGCATGTAGAATTCAAGTATGCCCAAAAGACATTCTGTAGGCTTAATTCAAATTGCAGTTTGCTGCATCATTGAAATGTGCCCACCCAAATATTCCTGAGGTATGACGGCTAGAGAGTGTGTTTACTGTGCTTTTATCAGAAACTGTAAAACTGTCTTGGTGAAAGAAATCAAAGCAGCAAGCAATTCCTTTCTATCATTCCAAAACCAAGCAAGGTGGTGATGGGGTCTAACTAAATTAGGGTGTGTTCACACTTGGCAGGTTTGGTTCGATTAAAACAAACCCTGCTGCGATTCCTCTGTTAGAGCAGTTCATTTGGATAAGAGTAAACGCTATCCAAACCCGAGACTGCTGAAAAGATGGGTCCAGGTCTGCTTCCAAACTATATCTGGTGTGGTTCGAATGAAATGCGAATGCAAAACAGACCAAAGAGATGTAAACGAACCAAAAACAGGACATAATGTCACAAGATGAGACCCTAAAAAGGACAGAATGCTCAAGCATACCTGTTTTTTCTCATCATAGTCGTGATGTTGCCCATCACAGTTTGGTACAGGCAGAACCGCGTCTCCTCGCAGCAGATCTTCGTTTGTATGTGAAACTGAACAGCCAATCAGGGGTGCATTTCCCGAAGCTACTATGGTCACAAGTTCCCTCGTTACCAATAGAGTCCAATGGAACTGGCAACCGTAGTTGGCTAACAATGCTTTTGGGAAACACACCCCAGAGTGATCTCTTACACCAATGGCCCTGACGCTAATTCAACTTGCTGAATCAGGTTAACTGCCACTTACGTGAACCTGAATAGAGGCGATGTGTGGAATTCACATCAGTAATCCACTCACCCATATGGTTCTCTGGCGCATTCAGATATGGGACGTTTGTATTTTACGAGCTGGCAAGTCGTAATTACGGCATCAGGTGTGTTCAAGTCACTTTAGTCAGAGCAGGTGTGTTTTTGCTTTTTAGATGAGAATGATATGTATGGACTTATCTAACTCTGGGGAATACAGTTAATAAGCCAAAGTCCCCAAAAGTTGGCATGTTCTTTTAAAGTGAGCCAATTAAAAGTGACGATTCACTGATTCAAATATGCTTTCAGGCCATTATTGTATGGCTATATAGTTAAGGCTGCTGTGTTTTGCTAATACTTTCATGTAAGTTATATACAGTAAATTAGTTTTTTGTTATTTTTTTTATTTATTTGCAGTGAATAAAGTAAAGCTGTTCGATAAAACAGGTAGCCTATCTGTTCTTGTTTCTGTGCAACATGTGCTTTCCATTTATATTCAGTTCCATTTACTTTCCTCAAAAAATACCTGTCTAAGCCTGTGTGCTTTTGTGAATCAGAGATGGCTGATTACTTGTATGGTGTTTATTTATTAATATTTTTTCCACACGTCTTTTTTTTTTTTTTTCGGCAGAAAACAGGAGTCCCTCCTGGAAAATGAATTACATGAAATAATGAAGTCACTGAATTAGATCATTAGCTTGATTAACTCACCCCATATGTTGCAGTCATGGGAGAATGATGAAAAAGCAGGAAAACACATCAGTGCTTGTGAATCATAATTAAGAAATGCTAATTGTGTTTTTCATTACGGGAAAATCAATGGCTAACTCTGGAGACGTTACACTTGGTTTATTTTGTTTGGGCTCAAGATTTCATTTTAGAAGCAACATATTATGATGCTGAACGCTGAGAAAACATGCCATTACTTTAAAGTTTAACCTGCCACATACTGTAGCTCATTCAATATTTGACAGAAAGTTATTTTGCATACGTGTTCTTTTGAATTACATTGATGCAAATAGTTCTCACAGAATTTTCATTTATGGGTGCAAATTGAATAAAGTGGTGTCTCCATATTATACACCCAGTGCCTGGGAATACCGCTTAGCTCATGTATTAAAGCTGACTACCTTGGCCCTAGCCTTGCTTTAAGTCAGTAATATGCTGAGATGGGAAATCTTTAGATTGTGCATTGTTTGCAGGGTCACACACCATGTAATTATATTTTGAACTTGCTGGTGAGCTCGAGACAAGAGCATACATTTGAATATACATTAGATGACTGCAGAAAGATTTTTCTACAATGGCAAACAAACCATAGCCTAACACAATATGTGCAGGCTCAGGGAAACCAAGGGCACTGCAAACATTATAGTTGGCTTACATAGCTACAATGAATGATCTAGGTGGGCATGGCTAAGTGTTAATATAGTCTGACAATATGTATATTTGCTCATATTTTTCTAAATGATCTATTTCACACAAAAATAGGAATAGAGTTATTTCTTAAAGGGGTCCTTTTATGCTTTTTAGTTAGTGTTTAATGTTGAGCATAAAAAAGATCTGCAAGGTTACAAAGTTCAAAGTCCACTCCTAAGGGCAACCCAACTGAAGCATGGTCAAGTGCCTTCCGCATCACAATGAAGATGCTAAAGGTACTCCTAGGCGTCACTATATCGACACACAGGGTACTCCATTGATTTCAATTGTTTTGACCAATGTGTCAGATCGCATTCAATTCTATGCATTTGTAAAAGCAGACATGATTTTATGAATATTTATAGGCTACTTTTATATTTTGTAGCAACTAACCCCACTCCTACTCTAAACCTACCCACTTCTAAACAATATAAAACACATAACAGGCAAATAAAAGTACAGTCACAGGTATTTATTTCAAAAACTGACTAAAAACAGTATAAAAGTATTAACTCATGTTGCATTCCAAGTCTTCTGAAGTCATATAATATCTTCATGTAAAGAACAGAGTTGATCTTAATGTTTTAATCGCTGAAATGATGATCCCGCTGCTCCGTGAACACACACGCAGTCAGCCAGTTATATCTCATTCAAATGATACACCCAAATCTTGAGCATGATGCAATCGGTCACAAGACACACGAGAGCTAATTACATTTTACAATCACACCTGACATAATGACGCAATTTGTCACGAGACATACTGTACGAGAGCCAATGCAATTTCACTATGAAATCTGATGTAACGTTTCTTCGGGCGGCAATTTTTGACATTTCAATGCGTGCATGATTTTCGGCGGATGGAGAGGCTGATCGCTTTTAGGGATTTTCTTCACACAAATCAAGTGTTTGGCCTCGGAACACTTGGAATATTTGTACTTTTTGAATAAATTGTGCATGCAGTCGTATCTGCCTGTTATACCGTATTTTATATCATATTATACATAAATGGGTAGGTTTGGGATGGGATGGGGTTGGGTTACATGTTCAAATGTGTCTAAATAGCGTAAATTAAAATAAATGTACATAGAATTATGCTGGCTGATTAAATTGTGAATTACACTCAAACGTCATAATGGCAAAATCATAACCCGATATATAATTTCATCATGACGATAACATTCCCATGTGTATGACGCCAAAGTTTCTCATTGAAATCAATTGAACACCCTGCGCGTCAAAAAATGACACCTATCAGTGCCTTTAGCGTCTTTTCGCTCGTCTTTTCGAGGTTTCGACCACGGTGCGAAAGCGCGGGGGTCTGCGAGTGAACTGTAGCGAGTGACCTCGTTTTATTATGTTCAACACCCAATTTGATATACTGTGAATGGCCTGCCAGGCCTGTACCCGTGAAGCCAGGGGTTGAATTAGAAACGGGGGAGGGTCGCTTAGTGATAGGGACCCGGTAACCCGGTTGTTTTGTGCTTGTAACACTTTGGGGATAGTGTTTATACTTGGCGGCGTGCACTGAGTAGTGGGCGCGCGCATTACATTTGTGGCACAGGACAGCGTGTGAGCTGTGTGGGAGGTGTTTGAGTGTAGGGGTGCATACTGTGAAGTGGGCACATCGACTACAGAGAAAAGGCTCTTTTTTGGATTTATTTGGGTCGCCGTGAAAACGGCGTTTGTGTGCAGGCGAGTGCTTTTGATAATGGGCTTGTTGGCTGCAGAAACTGAGTCGCCAGTCACCTGTTTGAAGGGAGCTGGGAGACCGAGAGAGTGTGGTTGGGGTCCGGCCGAGGCGGGACCTAGCCACCTTCTCTTCCCTCTTACAGCTAGGATGGCTTCGTTGGCTCGGGTCTCAACACGGCTTTGGGTCGAGGTCCCCGAAGCTTGGGCCGCCTGCTGTGGCTTGCAGATCGTAAGTGTTGCCGATGTCTGGACGTTGAGCGCGGCCGTGAGGTCGGCGGTGCCACTTTGGCGGGTTGAGGGGGCGGCGCTCTGTGACGGCCAGAGGAAGAACTGGAGCGTTTAGGGAGAAAGTGTTTCATCGCTTGCAACGCTTTCTGAGCCTCCGTAAAATGCTCCACGAAGCCAACCACCGCCGGACCGAACAAACCAGAGGAGGAAATGGGAGCATCCAGAAAGGAGGCTTTGTCGGCATCCTTCATCTCTGTAAGGTTCAGCCATAAGTGGCGTTCCAGAACTGTCAGGTTGGCCATAGTCCTTCCGATAGCCTGCGCGTTGGATTTGGTAGCGCGTAGGGCTAGATCAGTGGCGCTGTGCAGGTCCTTCAGAATCTCAGAGTCAGGAACCGACTCGTGCAGAGAGCGGAGGAGTTTAGCCTGGTAAACTTGAAGGACAGCCATGGTGTGTAGCGCTGAAGCAGCTTGACCAGCGGAGGCTACGCTCGACTGGCGAAAGCTAAAGTGGAGCGACACGGTTTGGAGGGATGTTGAGCCCTGGCCTGCCATCCTCTGGAGGGCGGGCAGAGGTGCGCAGCGATGGCCTCTTCAAGGGGAGGAAAACCCTCGTATCCTTTCTCCTTAGCGCCGTTGACAGAAGAGAGCGCTGGGGAAAACGAGGATCTTGCACGAGTTGAGAAGGGGGCTTTCCAAGCCTTCGTCAGCTCATCATGTACCTCCGGGAAGAAGGGGGCGGGCTTTTGAGTGGAGGAAAGGCGACGGCTTTGCAGGAACCATTCGTCCAGCCTACTTCACATTGTCTCCTGAGGGTGGGACCACTCAAGCCCGAGGTCTTCCACGGCCTTAGTGAGAACACGGATAAGTTGCCAGACGCGGCCAAAGAAAAGCTGTCCTCCTCCTCCTCTTCTTCTTCCGCTGCTGGTCCACTGAAGGAGACAGAACAGGCCGCTGTGAGGGAGGGGCGCTGTTCCTCTTGGGTGAACTTCACTGGCGAGAGCGAGGCACGTGGAGAGTTACTCGGCGTGCAGTCGCTTGAACGCTCGGGTGGCCTCTGGTCGCGGCGCTTCTTTTTGCACGGTTCGAGAGGCGTGGGCGGGGCGGGAACGTCTAAGCTGGCAGGCGAGCCCTCAGGGTCTGCAGCGCCATCTCGTCGCACTCGGGGCAGCCGCCCTTGGAGAGTGCAAAGTCGGCGTGATCCCGTCCAAGGCATGCCACACAGAGGATGTGGCGATCCCCACCGAGGAGAGGTGCTCTGCACAAGGCACAGGAAGGGCGAGGCATTTGAAACAACGCCTCACTGCTCTTTTATGAAAGTGGGGTTGCGGCGGCAACACGCACACTTGACACAGACAACAGAATAAAGGATATAACGCCGGATGGCGAAGCTGGAATAGCAGGTGGCTGAAGGCGGAGACCAGGCGGGAATCCGGCGTCCTCAGAGTTCCACTGAGTGCTTTTCAACTGCGGGGCTTCAAATCCGAAGGTCAACGAAGTTATTGCTGAAGGAGATTAAATCTGAATTCCTATGGCAAAACACTGTCTTTTATAGCCTCAATATGCTAATTCTTGCGACCTTGTTCGGCGGGAATTCTAGCGACCCCTACTGGTTCGGTCTCTCAGCCGCCTCGCCATAGGTTCCTGCAGTTGCCGCAGCACAGCCAATCAGAGCGCAGCTCGTGCTGTTCTACCTGCTGTGCAGCCGCACTGCGTTTTACATAGACACTTTATAGAATAAAGTTTTTGCTTCATATTCTCGAGAAAAGGAGTTTTTCCCATAACGCAATACGACAGACCTCTCGAAAGGGAACAGAGTCAACCACGAAGTGCTCGGACAGTGTAAAGAGTGCACAACACAGACAGGGGAAACTACAACAGAAATAGAAAATGATCTTCAATCATTTGTTACAGGCACACATCAAGCTTTTCTTGTGATCTTGCCGCCTCTGTGTACAACAGACATAATTTTCACACGTGAGAAGTGCGTTCATCATGGACACGCACGCGGTAATGAACTATAAATATACTTGCTGGTAAAGCTAAATCACTTAAATGATGACAGTACAAACGTGCATATTACGCCAAACGATCAGCCACTTGTTGGAACCAGCTGATAATCACTGCCTTTGATTCAATACCTCTCAACTTGACGCTCATATAAGCTCGGTCATACAGGGCTCGACAGTGCGACCATACTCACATTTAGGACAAAAAATAGATGTGTGCGAACTGTATACCCATTCCTTAAATGTACCCATTTAAGTACCCATTTCCTTAAATGTAGCATCAATACCTTACAGTAGGCTATATTGTATACCATGCTATTAACGATTATTTTAAGGCATCTTATATATTGGGGATAGAAAAACATATCAGGATACTGCAAACTTCAAAGGCTATTTCATTAAATAAATGTGAACTCACATTCAGATTCTGAGCGTTGTACGGGCTTGCACAACAATGCTTTGGTTCAGAGCAGTTCGCAATCAATGAATGGCGCACATTTATGCCAAGCGAATATTTATGAACAATGACAATGTTTTCTTTATTGTGATTTAATATTGTATGTTGCATACAGGTGTAACGCTTCACACAGAGAGGCCGGATAGCTGGCCTGAATTGTCGTAGCCAAGTGTAAGCAATCTCACGTATCTGACATTCCATGGTGTTTATTATAGACTGCCCACTCATCGGCGAGTGAGTGAGAGAGAATGGGTTCCACCTTAAAGGAGCAGTATTCAGCGAGGTAAAGTATCCGCCTAGGCTGCTTTAGGGACCGTCTGCAAATTCACCACATAGTGCAAATCGAATCTCAACAAACCATTCAAATTATTTTTTACAGGGCTATGTAAATGCCTAGCGGGCGAAATTATTTGGCTTTCATGATCCAAAGATTGTACATTCCTACTGGCCAGACTGGCTTACTACAGGTGAAATTAACTGGAGTAAAGCTGGCTTGACATTGGACATTCGATATCGACGGTTTTAGGGTCTGTCTCTAAAGTTACAACATTGGTATACATGTTTCTAACTTCAATAGCATTTGAAGAGAATGGCTTTGTCATAAAACCAACTGTAAAGTGTTCATCTAGGTGTCAGGTTGATGCACACCATTTTAGATTTTTAATTTTTAGATTTAATAAAATAAACTGTCAAATTACATGAAAATATGGATATTTATTTCACTAGGCTGCTGTTTGGGCTCATACACAAAATATGCTAGATTTAAATGTCATAGCTGTTTCCCTCATACTAATGTGGTTCTCCATTTGTCCGTCTAACCTTTTCTCCTGTGCAGCAGCAGTGCTGTTCCCTCAGCTCCCGCAGGAGCTCAGTTTCTCTGGCTAATTTATCCACTGCCGCAGCAGTGCTTCTCCCTCTGCTCCCGCAGGAGCTGAGTTTCTCTAGCTAATTTCTCCACTGCCGCAGCAGTGCTGTTCCCTCTGCTCCCGCGGGAGCTGAGTTTCTCTTGCAAATTTTCTCCACTGCCACAGCAGTGCTGTTCCCTCTGCTCCCGCAGTAGCTCAGGTTCTCTGGCTAATTTCTCCACTGCCTCAGCAGTGATGTTCCCTCCCAGAACCTTACAATCCTACGTGACCACTTGGAGATGTTTAAAGCATCCCACTTCTCTTATAACATGCATACCCTCAAATTTCTCTCCTTTCAACCAACTCGTTTCCTACCTTAAAACAGTTAAGGGCCTCCAAGTTGGGTCCATCAAATGCTACCCGAGCGGCATAACATTTTTTCCGCAATTGTTGTATGGGGCTCCCTCCCCAGAAAATTCACCAACCTCCTTCCTGATCAAGGGTTCAGCAATCACAATACTAAATGTCCTCTCAAAATGTATCCATAACCTTCGTACAGGTTACCAGCCCCTCAGTGCAGCCTGCACACTCAACACCACTTATTTTAGCTTTTTCGGTTTCTTAGGATGCTCAGAAATTGCGATCACTTCCAAATTCGACCCTAACATCCACCCGACTATCTCAGACCTATCAGTACAAAAAAAAACCCACCATCTTCCTATCTTTTCTCCTTTCCGTCTAGCGAGGCTTACCCATCCAATGCAGCGAGTCTTGATCTCCTGTCGGATGCTGCAAGAGCTGTCCTGGACAGTGGCTATCTTTTCCTCTTTTCCGTCTGCCGAGGCTTACTCATCCGATGTTTGAGCTTGAGCTCCCATCGGATGCCGCGAAAGCCCTCTATGCCAGCATCCATCCTTTTCTTTCCCTGACCAGCGAGGCTTCCCTTTTCGATGCCTTGAGAATTGATCTCCCATCGGATGCCGCGAGGGCCCTCCAGGTCGTTATCAATCTTTTTCTTTTTACATCCAGTGAGGCTTACTCGTCCGATATCATGAGTCTTGATCTCCTTTCGGACACCGCAGAGCTCTCCAGGTCTATGCCTATCTCTTCTCTTTTCTCCGTCCATCGAGGCTTACCCGATACTGCAAGTCTTGATCTCCTTTCGGATGCTGCAAGAGCTCTCCTGGACGAGCATCCATGCTTTACCTTCCACCCGTCTGGCAGCGAAGCTTACCCATCTGATACAGCGAGTCTTGGGGGCCCTCTCCCATCAGATGTCGGTGAGAGCTTCCTGGCCGGGTATTTCACTTCTCTTTCACTGTACCGTCGGCCGATAGGACCCACTCACCTGACGCCAGAAACTGCTCCTGGTGGAGGCCGGGTGGGCCCCCTCAGTCAGTCGTTTCTTTTTAATTGCGCCGCCCCGTCTATCGGTCGGTAGGGCTCACCCGTCTGACGCCACGAGTCTTGATCTCCTGTCAGATGTGGCCTGAGCCCTCCCGATCGGCCGTTCCAAACAATGCGCCCCCCGTTCACCAGCCAGTAGGGGGCCCTCTGGTTGGGCGGTTTAAATAATGTTGCTCCCCTTTCTTTCGACCGGTAGGGCTTTTTCCGTCTGATACAGTGAGCCTCCCATTTGACACAGGATGTCGCACGAGCCTTCCCGATCGGTTGTTCTAAATTAGGGCTGCTCCACATTCATCAGCCAGTAGGGCTTTTCCCGTCTGATACAGTGAGCCTTGGCCTCCCATTGGACCTCGCAAGAACCTTCCCGATCGGTCATTCCAAAACAAGGTTTATCTGTGTGCAGCACATTTTATGGAGAACAGCTTCCAGAACCTTAGGCTACACACAAAACCTTCTCCTGAAATGGAGCAGTTCCCACTTTGTCTGGAAAATCTGTTCTTTGTCAAAGCTCCACTCATTAACATTCTTAAGTCTGAATCAGCCTGGAATTGGATTGAAATTGACGCCATCCTTAATATTTACATCTGAGTATAGCTTGCGGTTATGGTCGTGGCCTGACATTTCCCGAACACGCACTAAGCGGTGTCAATCACAACACACTGGGCCAGCCAACCAATCACAGCACATTTTGTATTTCGGAAGGAGAGGCTTCATGAAAGAGGAACTAAACGGCACATTTGAGACTGGGGAGAGAGTTGCTGTAATAATGTAAAATTTGTGAAAAATAATGTTAGGTTTTTTTAACAATCAAGCATGAAAGCATACTTCATAATAGGGCATAATTGGACCCTTTAACAATAATAATAAAAAAAAAACAATCAATCAAAGTTTTTTTTTGCCTTAGCAATGTCAGAAAAGTTATTATACACACTTGTTAATAAAAAAAATTTATATTCTATTTGTTTTCTTTAATAATCACACGCTAATGGTCAACAATTTGGAATCATTAAAGTTTTTGAAAGAAGTCTCTTATGCTGACCAAGGTTCCATGTATTTGATTGAAAATAGAATGAAAATAGTAATATTGTGAAATGTTATTAAAATTTACAGTTTTCTATTTTAAAGACGGCTTATGCTTTTTTGCATTTTTAACTTTTTTAAGTGTGTTGCTGTTTGAGCATGAAAAAGGTCTGCAAAACAGTTGCAAAGCACATAGTGTTATCATGACTCCAGAGGGAGTTATAATAAATAAACTGTAAGATAAGCACTGTTGCTGAACTTTCTGAAATGCCTCATTTGTGGTCTTGAGTTTTCTTCTGGGAACATACACGTCCCATAACTCTTATTTAAATAATTCCCGTCTAAGGCATACACAAAAAAGGGGCAAGACCTGGTTGAGTTGCATTATTAGTGCGTTGAAACTCACGCACGGCCATGGCATTTCTGAAATGAGCTCGAAGCTGTTTACCAATCACAACACACTAGCCCAGCCAACCAATCAGAGCACATTATGCATTTCTGAAGGAGAGGTTTCATAGAGACAATAAAATCTGAAGCTATGTTTGAAATCACCCCCTATACCCTTTCACTATTCCCTACATCACTCACTAATATAGGCCACTTGATGGAGTAAATAAAAACAAGTGAGCGAATTCAGACACTGAGTGCGCTGGAAGGGCTGCCACTTTTGCATAGCTTGTGTTTGCTGTTTAATATTAATTTGAAACTTAGCAAACTGGCTGCTCCAGTAGTAATGAAAATATTTACCTTGAACTCTGTCATGGAAACTAGCATGTAAACAATTTAATAATCAATTAAAAAGGAATTTATACCACTATGAAATTACGATGTTGCCACATTGGACCAGTGGTTTGGCAAATGGATGGATGGATGATTCAGCGGGTACCTTCTGGTGAAACGTGGGAACTAATTTGGCACGACCCTCACATCAGTGCATTATGGGTATTCTATAGCCGGTGAGTGTACATCAGTTGTACACTTGCTATTGTGGTGCATTATGGGAATGAAAGAACACACTCAATAACGTCCACTGTTTCAGTCACCACTACAAATGGCTGTCCCTTCAAATTGTGCTCTATTTAAGGGTATAGGGTGAGATTTCAGACACAGTCTGGGTTGCTGACCTGGCTGCAATAAGGTAGAATATAGTGTTGTCAAAAGTACAAATTTTGGTACCAAGTCTGTACTGAAATTTAAAAAATGTGACGCTTTGAGCACACGTAATCGTAAACACATCTGATTGGCCATTGTACTCACGTGCTCATCAAATATGTCTGTAATTGGCTACAATGATCAGCGCTTCAATAACGTGGTAAATAAACATCAATGACGCTCTTCACTGAGCACTTACACAGATGCACACCTTTCAAAACACTTTCAAACACTTCCAAATGCTCCCATGTGTTGATCATTGTAGCCAATCACCATTACGTTTACGATTTTTAAAATGTCAGTACCGAAGTAGGTACTTTTGACAACACTAGTAAAAATCCTATTTTGAATTTTTGAAAATTCAAGCATGCAAACCTATTCTAGTAGACCCCGAAACAAAATCAAAACTTGAATATATTTGAAAAGGTAATTTATGTATGTAACGGCTGTATTTTCAGCATCATTACTCCAGTCTTCATACTGTAAAAAAAAAAAAAAATGGAAACATTGTGAAAATTGATCATTACATATTGGCCCAATAAAGGACTTCCAAATAATTATCCCCATGCAAAAAAGATGCATTGTACTAATCATAGCTTAAGGTCTTCACTCAAAATTAAAATTGTATATTCACTGAACATATTAAATTGTGCTCAGTGTGCGCTTAAAGAAAACCGTTCGTGTGGAGATTTCAAATGCGGAGTGGCGGGAGCGCACGAGCAGACTGCTGAGCCAAACGGTGCTGAAGACCGAAACAAACATTCCCAAGAGAATAGAGAGATATTCATCGTCACAAGACGTTGGTGAGTATTGAGCACTGATATTATTCTCCTTTTTGCTTCATGACCCGGTTTGAAGTTTAAAAGACATTTTGTATAATCATGAGTTCATGCATTCATTGGTTTCATGAGTGTGTTCTCGTTTACTACATAATTGGCTAACGGTAGCCATTAGTTTTATTTTCCTCATGTCTTAGTCTATATGTCAAAATAATAGGTAATAAGTAAATTAAGTCATTTGTGTGATATGTGTGCCCATGCGACCGTTGAACACGGTGCTGTTAGATTGCATATGGAGTCGGCCTCTTTCAGGGCTTAAGTTATTGCCTTTTAATATCAAACACGTCAAGCTCGTGATTTTCTTATTCGTCCATTCATTCATCTCATCCTCATTATATAATGAATAACTTCTGTTCTGTCATTTGCCAGATTTGATGCAGGGAAATTTTGCCATTAATGTTAGTTTTTATTTTTATTTGCAGGTTTTTAGCCTATGCAGTTCCGCGTTTTCTTCATCCCATTAAGACCGTCTCAGTTACGGATGTAACCCTCGTTCCCTGAGGAGGGAACGGAGACGTAACGTTAGTGACTAACGAATGGGGGTTTCGCTTAGAAGCCTATCATCTTCGAGCACTTAGAAAATGCCCAATGGCGTGCCAATGCCATGGGCATGCGGAATTTGCATACGTAACTCCGCCTCACTGCGTGAGTATAAAAGGAAGTACGTGGCAACATCGCATTGCATTATCTGCTGAGGAGCCAAGACTGAACTCCGCATTCCAGGTAGCACGGCTGATGTGGCAATGGGACGTTACGTCTCCATTCCCTCCTCAGGGAACGAAGGTTACATCCGTAACCGAGACGTTCCCTTTCGTTCAGTCACTACGACGTAACGTTAGTGACTAACGAATGGGGGTCCCAATAAAATCACGCCACTCAGCCGTCTTGCAGTGCCCTGCGTAAGTGTGAGTTCCCTGTCGTAAGACTAGTACGGACGAGGGACTCCCACTTATCACAGGAATACCAAGGTACACTGGGAGGCATATTCCAGTGGAGGTATGCAAAGATGCCTGCCTGTAGGGAGGATTTAGAGAGTACACATATGACCCGCTGAGAGTTGCATATCGGAAAACTCTAGGGTACCAGCCGAAGGTGGATTTTTAACCCCAGGTGTGGCAGGGACTTGCCAAGGGAAAGACACCTGCTCACTGCGGAGGCTTACGGTGGAAATACACGTGTGGGGATCACCAGAGGGGAACCATGCACACGGGGCACCTGGCCGGACACGAGGGTCTGGGCTCGTTAGAGGGCAGACACACAGGTATCGGCGTAAGCAGTGCTGGAGGGACTCAGGGCTCCCGGGGAACTCACCTGAGGAAAAAATCGCACGTATCCAGTCCATGGAGCAAGCAAAGACACCTGAGCCTGGTCCATTACCGGCCCCTCGGGGGGGCGAGTACATAGTCGGACACTGGCTCCACTCGAAGATTATAGAATCTGGCGAATGTGTTCAGTGTCGCCCACTCTGCAGATTTGCAGATTTCTGTTAGCGAGGCGCCATGCACTAAAGCCCAAGAGGAGGCCACACTCCAAGGGGACATGGTCGACCTTGCTGCTGGTAAGCCAAAACAATGATGTCCACTATCCAGTGAGACAGCCTTTGCTTTGAGAGAGCTCTTCCCTTCCGCTCTCCACCATAACAGACAAAGAGCTGGTCTGAGGTCCTGAAACATTGCGTCCTGTCTACGTAAGCACGGAGGGCACATACTGGACAGAGCAATGCCAAGGCTGGGTCTGCCCCCTCCATGGGCAGCGCTTGCAGGTTCACCAACTGGTCTTTGAACAGAGTGGTGGGAACCTTGGGCACATATCCAGGCCAGGGTCTGAGGATCACGTGAGAGTAGGCCGGCCCGAATTCCAGGCACGCTTCGTCAACCAAAAATGCCTGCAGGTCCCCAACCCTCTTGAAGGAGGCCAATGCAGTCAGGATCGCTGTCTTCATTGACAAATATTTAAGATCCACTGACTGCAAAGGCTCAAAGGGAGGCCTCTGCAGAGCATCTAAAACTACTGAGAGGTCCCAAGAGGGTACGAGAGGAGAGCGAGGAGGATTCAGTCTGTGCGCCAGTTGTGCGCCAGTGCATCCGTGCCGAGCGTGCCCTCGGTCAGGGAATAGAACAGGCTGCAGTGGGAAGAGTCGTGGGAGGCAAACAGATCTACCTGCGCGTCCCCGAACTGTTCCCAAATCAGCTGGACCGGATGGGGATGGAGTCTCCATTCTCCTGGCAGTGGCTGAGACCGTGAGACCTCGTCGGCTGCACGGTTCAGGACTCCCGGAATATGGACAGCACGAAGGGACCTCAGGCGCTTCTGACTCCATAGAACGAGATGGCGGGCAAGTTGAGACATACGGCGGGAGCGTAGACCGCCCTGGTGGTTGATGTACGCTACAACGGCCATGTTGTCTGTCCTGACTAGCACATGTTGACCCTTCAGCAACGCTCGGAAGCGGTGCAGGGCGAACCGTACTGCCAGCAACTCGAGGAAATTGACATGCAGGAGGCGCTGGGGTCCTGTCCAGGAGCCCGCGGCTGCTTGTCCATTGCACATGGCACCCCAGCCCGTGGCAGAGGCATCTGTCGATACGACAACATGCCTGGAAACTCGTTCTAAGGGCACACCGGCCCGTAGAAAACTGAACCTTCAGTTGACCCGAAGGCCCAGACGGGCTAGGTGTTGGAGCACCCGATCTCTGTGTTCTTAAACCTGCGCTCGAGAGTGGCCCAGTATGAGCCAGTCGTCAAGGTAATTCAGGATGCGAACCCCGTGCTGCCGAAGGGGTGCAAGGGCTGCCTCGACAATCTTCGTGAAGACACGAGGGGACAGAGATAGCCTGAATGGGAGGGCCGCGTACTGATATGCCCGCCCCTCAAAAGCAAACTGTAGGAACGGTCTGTGTCGAGGAAGGATGGAGACATGAAAGTAGCCAATCGCCCGGACAAACGCATTCGAAAAGGCGTTTCGCAGTCAACATCTTGAACGGAAGCCTGTGCAGGGTTCGGTTCAAGATGCAAAGGTCCAGGATTGGTCTTATCCCATCGGTTTTCTTGGGTACAATGAAGTAAGGGCTGTAGAACCCCAACTTCGTTTCGGCCGGAGGGACAGGCTCGATCGCACCCTTCGCCAGCAGGGTGACAACCTCCGCATGCATGACGGGGGCGTTGGCCCCGACCATGGTATGGCTGACTCCCCTGTAGCGGAGAGGAGCCTGCGCGAACTGAATCGCGTAGCCGAGCCTAATGATCCGCGCAACCCAGCGGGACAGTCCCGGAAGCTGAAGCCAGGCTCCCAGGAACTGCACCAGTGGGGTCATTCGGAGCACATACGTACCCAGGGTGGGGCAGCGAAGCAGCGTTACCGGCCCGGACATGGGAGGCTTTTGAGCGTCCCGGTGTGGGGGCACGGTTAACGGCTACGTCCTGACAGAGGAGACCAGGGAAGGACACGCGTTCCACTGGGGTCTGCTCTGAGAGGAGGCTGGCGACAGAGAGGGATGCGAGTGGCGGGACCCGGTGGTGGCGCACACTGTCATCGCCGGTCTCTGGCTGCTCAGGGATGGGATTGTCAGTTCTTTCTTTAACCACATTAGGGTGCTGCTGACCCGGGGGCCAGCAGCTGAACAAAAGATTCTCCCCCGGCTCTCCACCGGGGGAAGGAGCGGCCCTGCGGCCATCTCCCGGAAAGAACTGCCCATCCCTGAGCTGTCCGCGTCAGGAGCTCCGCTTGGCCTGGCGTTTTTTCGCGGGCTGCGGGGCTGGAGCAGCTGGGGCGCCTTCCTGAAGGTTACCTCTGCGCGGCCCGGGTAGAGGCTGCTGCTTGGGTGGCGCAGAGGTTGAGGGAACCGCAGGAGGGCGTCCTCGGCGGCGAGCAGGCTGAGGCAACTGCGTGGGCGGCTGGGTGGAGGCAGCAGCGGACCGCCGGGGCAGTATGAATTTTATGGCCTCAGTCTGCTTCTGGGCGGCTGAGAACTGTTGGGCAAAGCTCTCAACTGCGCCGCCGAATAGCCCATCCTGGGATATGGGAGCGTCGAGGAAACGTGTTCGCTCACCATCCCGCATATCGGCCAGGGTGAGCCATAGGTGTCTCTCCTGGACCACGTTTGTGGACATCACCTAAGCCATGGAGCGTGCGGTCACCTTCGTTGCCCAGAGAGCGAGGTTGGTGGTGGCACGCAACTCATCCACAAGTCCTGGATAAGCCCCGCCCTCATGCATGTTGCACAGCAACTTAGCCTGGTATGCCTGAAGAGTTGTCATGGCATGCAAAGAAGCGGCGGCCCGCCCCGCAGCTCTATACGTCTTCGCCACCAGGGATGACGAAAACCTACAAGCTTTGGAGGGGTGCTTTGGGTCTCTGCGCCAAGTTGAAGCGCTCTGTGGACACAGTTGCATCGCAACAGAACGTTCAACCGGGGGGACCCCAGTGTACCCTTTAGCCGCGGCTCCATCAAGGGCGGTGAAGGCAGAGGAGTTCGCCGAACAGCCGCGGGAAGACAACAGGTTCTTCCAGGACCGCGCGATCTCCTCATGCACCTCTGGGAAGAAAGGAATTGGAGGGGCGGCCGGACGGGTGTCCGGACGCGCCGCCCCCAATAACCAATCATCCAACCGCGAACGCTCAGGTCGGGGCGGAGGGTTCCACTCCAACTCAAGCGCTGCGGCGGCCCGAGAGAGCATGGCGTGTCCGGACGCGCCGCCCCCAAGAACCAATCATCCAACTGCGAACGCTCAGGTCGGGGCGGAGGGTTCCACTCCAACTCAAGCGCTGCAGCGGCCCGAGAGAGCATGGCTGTCAATTCTGGGTCCGACTACGGCAACGCTGGAACGCCCGAAGGCGGCAACGCAGCCGAGTCATTATCCTCAGATCACTCCAGCCCACCTTGTGATGCGGCGATAGACATTTCTTCGTCTTCCGCCGCGCCAAACGCCACAGTCGGGACATCATGAGCCAGCCCACGACGCCTGAACACAGGGCGGGTCAGGTGCATGAGAGGGGGGTGTGGGCCGAGGCATTAGCGTCAGAGCTTTGTTCCACACCGTCACCCTCAGGTCATCCTGGCCACCAGCCAAAGTGCAGCCTCCCGTAGAGACCGCAGATTGGGGTGTGGCAGAGGGGACTTTTGCTCCGGCATCAGCACGGAGTTCATAGAGTCTCGACCGTAACACCGAGATAATCATGTTCCCGCAGTGGGAACGTGAATCATACACGAGTGCTGCCTGAGCGTGCTGAAAGCCCAAACACGTCACACAGCACGCGTGCCCATCAGAAGGCGAGAGAAATCTACCGCACACAGAAGTGCACGGGCGAGACATCCTGAAAAGGACGTGCCATGCACAAGCTCTTTTTTGAGAGGAAGCCTCGCAGTCGATGCTGAAGCGCCCAGGGAAACACACACCAGCTGTCTAGCAGACCACTGCGCAGATCAGCAGGCAGGAAGTATGCGATCACTGGAACGCGCCGTCACACCAACACCGACTGGAAAGCTGCTCGTCTCGAAGAAGCTGTGAGGAGTGAAGAGGTAGGTACTCTTGGCTCCGAAAGCAGAAACGTAATGCAATGTTGCCACGTACTTCCTTTTATACTCACGCGGTGAGGCGGAGTTACGTATGCAAATTCCGCATGCCCATGGCAGTGGCATGCCATTGGGCGTTTTCTAAGTGCTCGAAGATGATAGGCTTCTAAGCGAAACCCCCATTCGTTAGTCACTAACGTTACGTCGTAGTGACTGAACGAAAGGGAAATCCTGTTATACAGAAGACTTCTTGACTTCTTGAATATTCAGAGTTTTTCCTTATTGAAAATAAGGTATTTTCACCAAATATCCTGTGTTGGAATTGACTTGTTAATAAAGTAATGTGATAAAATGTCAACCCTGTTGTCTGTGTTCTGTATTTTGCTTAATATATTTATGTTTTTAGTCATTATTGTCTTTTGGGACAGTGAGAAATAAACAATTGTAACTACAATGTAAAATATTTAATTGGACCAACTTCACAGTTTCACTGTAAAACATTTCTCCAATTCAAAATTTTCTAGTGACCGATCACATCTAAATTTTTTAGTTGGCCAAATTGAAAAATTTAGATGTGATCGGTCACTAGAAAATTTTAAATTGGAGAGGCCTGACATTTTTTACAGTTTTGGTTAATTACATTTTTCCATTGGCTCAACATATTATTTTTAATTGAGCCCATGTTAACAGATTGTTGCCACAATGGATAAAATTCAATTCACAGAAATTCAATTTGGCCAATTGAAAAATAGATGTGATCGTTCACTAGAAAATTTTGAATTGGAGAGGCCTTACATTTTTTACAGTGTAAAAGTAAAAATAAATAGTCTGCCACTATTTACTCCTTTCCAAACACATTCGAATTGAAAAAGAAAGGTACAATCTGAACAAAGCTGGGTGGGCTGCCTGGAAAATAAGAAGGTCGAGTCCTTTCAATTTTTTATAATGCATTCCGTTGGTCACCAGGGGACACTCAGGGCTCTGAGATTGGCACAAGGAAAACAATGATTTCAGAGAAGGACAGATACAGCGTTTGAGAGTGGGTCCCATACCTCCTTTATAAAAGTTGAAGGGATAGTTAAAAAAAAATACAATTCTCTCATTACCCTCATGTTGTTCCAAAATTTTATGACTTTCTTCTGTGGAAAACACAAAAGAAGATATTTTGAAAAATGTTTCAACTTTTTTTTGTCCATACAATGAACATCAATTGAGGTCAATGTTGTTTTGGACCGCATTAACTTTAATTGCATGAACAAAAACAATTTTCGAAACATTCTTCAATATGTTATTTTGTGTTCTACAGAAATGCATACTTGTTTGCAACGACATAAGGGTGAGTAAATAATGACAGCATTTCGGGGTGAACTATCTCTTTAAGGACTGAAAATAATTCACTGGCCATTTTTGCTTAACCTTTGCAGAGATACCAACATGCAAAGAGGGACTATTACCGACATTAAAGTGCCAGAACAAGAGCTCTTCTACATTAATTAGACTGAACTATTAGGGGCTGCATGGCTTATTGAGCATCTCGCATTACTCTGTGTGTGTGAGACCCTTTCTCTGTGGCCAGTCCAGCAATGCCTCAGCCCAGGCGTCCATGTCGTTCTGTGCGAGGTTAATTGCTACACCTTAGCTCATGTCCTTGTGTTAATGCAAATGAGATCTTTTGACATCCCGCGACGAGTTTGTGTGGTGGAACAAAATAGGCGACGGCTCTTGAGCTTGTAAAGGAAGGTGTGTAACAAAGGTTGCTTGTCTGAGCAATCACTCTCCGTTTGTTTGCCAAGGAGGCCGCAGAGGAACGGTATATTCATGAGCTGAAAGATGAGGGAGATGCATTTGTTTCTTACCTCAAACTGAAAGGTAAAGCCCTTGTTCTATAAATACTCAACTCTGTAGTCTCCCCCTTAGAGTGGATGTGACATATAGTGACAAATGAAGTGAAATAAAGCATGTTTTCAACTCTGTGACAGACACAGGAGCCGTGTACCACCTTAATTTAACAGTTAATTAGATTGTTTTCCATTTACAGGGCCAAAATATTTTTTGTAGGAGAGGCTGAGGCTAGTAGCTAGTGCTGCTTTCGTCAACGAAAAGTATGACTAAATATCGTCGTCAACGAACCTTTATCACGTGACGAAAACGAGACGAGACGCAGTGTAAATGCTGGCCATGTGACAATGACTATAATTAAATGTATAATGCAATATTGTTGACGAATAAAAACTCTCTCTCTCACTCTCTTCAAGACCCACTCGAGACATTATTTTAATAATGTCTCATGAGACATGAGACATGAGTTAATGACAACAAACAAAGTTAAGTCTGACACAGAGAAAGGGACAAATGGCTGGCCAGTCAGGGTTTGTAAGCACTATTCGGACGGTAATTGTTTCTCCTGTGGTCGTAATGTGTTTTCATCATTTACAGGGGCTAGTCAGTAATTTTATTGTCGTCTTAATCAAGAAAATCAGTGTTTTTCTCCCACCACCCGCGCAAAAATCCCTGGCCGAATTACCTACTGTTTGACAAACACCAAGGTCGTGTGGTGCCATCTGAATCCACATCTCTGAGATTTCAATAATATATCTCTTCAGTATTCACTGTTTATATCCTTTTTGACCACTGCAGAACACCGTACGGTTGCACTTCGCTGTAATTTGGATGCATTTTAAAGATCTAACCGTAGACTTATATTACTGAAATGCTGACAAGTATTTACAAGAGCAAGATATTTCATCACCGCTCAAAAAGAAAAAAGAAAAGCACGTAAACATTTGAAATGTGCCATTATAACGGCAGCAATTAAATATGTTAAAATAACCGCAGCATTATGTTTACCTGCGAATAAGAGGCTGTATTCACTCATTTCCGCTCATTTCCATGTGGAATAAAATTACATCCTTTATTTTGAGATAAAATACAAGACAGAACCATTTTAACGATAATGTGGGTCTAATTTTAAACAGATTTAAATAATTAAATAATAATTAGAATATTATTTTCCTATTAGATTAAATATGCATTTATTCTTATTATGATATTTGGAAAAACTTTCATTACATTGAAGTGGAAAATAAAACGGGTGTTGTGGAAAAAGATGGGGAGAAATGTGGCCACAAAATCACAGGAAATAAACACCACGAACCTTAACAGACATCTCAATGTTTTTATTTATTTTATTTAAATGTATGTGTGTGTACTTCTAATAGGTTTGGTTGGTAAAATAAATATGTTGTAAATTCAAATCAGAGTGTCTTCCATGTCTGGAATGGATGTATTCTTGAGTCTATAAGGTAACAATAATATAATAAGATAACCTTGTTTGAAATGGGTTTGGTTAAAAGAAGATTTTGGTTTTACACTAGTAGGTACTTATACTATATTGACTGGGTTAAATAGAATTGCATTACTAAAAAGAGACAAAAATACAATTTTCATTGACTAAGACTAGACTAAAATGTCATCAGTTTTCGTCGACTAAAACTAGATGAAAATAGTCAGGGATAATTCAGACTAAAATAAGACTAAAATTCGCAGACTTTTAGTCGACTAAAACTTGACTAGACTAAAAAGAGTATGAACGTGACTAAAACTAATAAAAACTAAAATGACAGCTTGACACAAAGACTAGACTAAAACTAAAATTAAAACAGGCCGCCAAAAACAACACTACTAGTAGCATTGATTTTTCTCCTGTGAATGTTTCTCAGGGTAGTCCATTTCTGTATAAGCACGTATCTTAAAGGTCCCATGGCATGAAATTTTCATTTTATGAGGTTTTTCAACATTAATATAAGTTCCCCTAGCCTGAATATTGTCCCCAAGTGGCTAGAAATTTTGATCAGTGGAAACCGAGTTCTAGGTGTCTTTCTCTGCCTTTGAGAAAATGACAGCCCAAACGAGCTGATCTTGAATTTTCCTGTTATGATGTCATAACAGGAGCAGTTACCTCCCTTTCCTCCGCCCAGAGAATTTGGCATGCCCATGCAAGCGCCATATTTGTTTGTCCTCGAGAGATCATGGCTTGTGAAGAGTGAATGCTGGCAGTTTCTCAGTGTTTGGATGTACAAATGAAAACATAAGTCTTTTTTCAGTTCCTTCTGATCTGTGATCAGTGATTTCTGATGTGTAGCAAATTATTCAAATTCATTATTCAAGTCATGAGTTTCTGCTCAACATCGGCAGAGCCACATCTTTAGAGATAAACCTCACACACGCCCGAAGCTCAGGCTGCACTGACCGGTCGGCCTTCAACATCACCGACCCCCAGAACTTCATCTCGCCCACAGCGGAGGCACCATACACGGCGCGAGATTAAGCAGAAGGGGGGTAAGCGTGAGCGTATTCGGGCTAGGCTAGCCAGCTATCCCCAACATAAACTGGATTACTTTCGATTAGTGCACTGTTTTCTTTGTTATATTACATATATTTGTAATATCTAAAAATAATTATAAAAAATTGTTCTAAACGGTTCGCGTCTCGAGTCAGCGCTGATCCATCATTTACTAAAGTTACTAACTTTCTGACATGAGTGACAGCCCCTCCGACTAGAAATAAACTAATAACCTGAAGTATATGCTAGTAACTACAACAGTTAACTGAACTGAGATGTGCTGAGAGAACTGATGAGAAGTGAACTCAGGTCCATCAGTCTCTATGGCAGGTTCATGCCTCATAGACCTCATTAAACCACGCCCCCTCCACTACAAGATCTGATACTCATTTCAAATGCAAAGATGTCAGCCAATCACAACAGTGGGCGTTTTTACTGAAGTCTCACAGTAGACACGCCCCTTGAAACAGGGCATTCAGCCAGAGGGCAAACATCAGTATAGAAAAAATGCCTTTTGTTTCTAAATTATTTTATTTTATGATGTAAAAATCATACTAACAACACAAGTACACCTCAGAATACATTATAAAATAAAATAAAAAATCCATGCCATAGGACCTTCAAAACTTCACCGCTATTGAACATGCTACTAACCAGAAAAATATTTTATGCTTACCAAGGCAACATTTATTTGATCAAAAATACAGTAAAATATATTGTATACTATTATTACAATTTAAAATAACTGATGTAATATATTCCTGTGATGGCAAAGCTGAATTTTCAGCATCATTACTTCAATCTTCAGTGTTACATATTCCTTCAGAAATCATTCTAATATTCTAATTGGTTGTTTTTGAAAAAAAAAAAATCTTACTATTATCTATGATGAAAACAGTTGTGCTGCTTACTATTTTTGTGGAAAGCATTTTTTGGTTACACTTTAGGATCCAATTCTCACTAACCTAGTCACTTTACTAGGATATTAGCTGTTTAGTAATTATAAAGCACATATTAATGCCATATTCTAAATCCCTTAATCCTACCTAATACCTAAACTTAACAACTACCTTATTAACTATTAGTAAGCAGTAATTAGGAGTTTATTGAGGGTAAAGTCATATTTAACAGTTAGTTAATAGTGCGCCCAATCTAAAGTGTGACCATTTTTTTATTATTGTTGCAATGTCAGTAGTATAGGTAAATGAAGAATGTTTGCTCGTTGTCCGTGTTACCTGGACAAAGACATGTATATTTATTTGTCAGCAAGTGTCAGCAGGATGTTCTTGACAGTTCCAGGGCTGTCGTGAAAACTACAGATTATACTTCCGCATTTTGTATCCCCACCCATGGACAGTCGGATCGAAAGAGGGTTATTAACAGAACAGTTATTGTAATGGTAGGTTTACCTGTACGCAATGACATTTCACTCACGACAGCCTCTTTCAGTTTTTCCCCCTCCGTTTGGCATACAACACTGTGTTCAAAGTCATCCAGGTTGAAATGTTGACTATGAACAGGGAGGTTTTTCGGATGATTTTCGGATGACAATACGTTACAGCCTTTAGCCGCTGCCTACAATGTGCTGGATCCTTTAATGGAAACTGAATGTAACTCACTTCCGCTAAATGTTTACTCTTTGAATTCTTGCACCCGGGACACCATTATGACTAAAAGTTTTCTAAGAAGTATTTCCTACTAAAGCAAGGTGGTATTTGACACTGGTAAGCATGTCCATAACATAATGGTGGGAGTGGCCTTGGATGGCAACATGCCCAGTGCATTATGGAAGTTGAAGTTTTCATACCTATTTGACAAAAGGGAAGACAACAGCCTTTTTTCTCTGTTTTCTTTAGTCAGGTAGCACCGATTTCACCCCCCCCCCCCCCCCAGTCTTTCTACTGTATAGGCAGCCAAGTTTTATTAAAAGCAAATTTTTGCTTTTAAAAAGTGCTCCTTTTTCTTGAAAAATGTACAAAATGAAAGAACCTTTTTTTTTTCTTTCAAAAATTCTAAATAACCTTTTCCCAGAATAAAGTATCTTTTTGTTTGCAGTGGAAAGGTTCTGTGGATGTTAAAGGTTATTCATGGAGCTATAAATGCCAATAAAGAACCATTCTTTATTGGCAAAAAACACACCACTTTGTATTTGCTTATTTTACCAATTGTGTATACAGTACTTCTATTTCTGTAACATTTTTTCGCAATGAGAGGCATATGATCACACAGCTGTTTACCATATCCACTTATACAAGCCAAAGCATTTTTTTCCCTACATGAGCTAAAGGTGATCTTTACTGTGGTATGAAATGGCCAAGATCTGTCATAGCTCTGACAAATGTAGGCCAATTTTGCAGCGTTACATTTTGTTAAGGCTTGTGTCCCCACAAAAAGTCACCTTAGCAGCTGTGTTAACCAGCCTACTGGGAGGGAAGCCAATATAGTATAGTAGAGTAAAAGATCAAGAAAGTGTGCTGTTTAGCCTGGGTCATTTAACTTAGCTTTTCCAGGGCTGCAGTGACAGTATGCTGCAATATCAGTATGCATGGCATTTATACACAATTTTAGCTGTTTAATTATAGGCTGTGCTTTAAAGTTGGCACATTTTGGCACAGATCATGCTCAACACACAATGTTCACACTAAGTACAAAACTATGTACATCGTTTTGCAGATAACGACAAACATGTGGCATCTTGACAGGGTGTGAATAGATTTTGTGTTTGCTGATACTGGTTTGAACATTTTTTTTTTCATACTGAAGCATGTAAAGGTCATAGATGCATGTAAGAATACCTTTTCCCCCACAATCACAAACTTGACATTACAGGGGAGGGAAAAAAGATGGGATCAAGATGCTCATTCATTTGGAGAAATAGAAATGCCAGAAATGTGTGATTAAATGGCGACATATAACCCTTCTACCTGAATTGAAAAGGTTCATGTGTAGTTCACATGCAAATTAAAAGATTTGCATAATGACTCCTTTATTGTAATCTTCTGAGATTGGATCTGTGGCCAAAGGTAAATTAAATTCACTTGTGGAATGATTCTTAATAAAAATCTGACAGCTGTGCTATTTTACAACCAGTACATGAAATAGTCATCACACACTGATTTTTTACCCCTTTCAATGAATGCAATTGACACTTAATTTACAGAATCCATAACTTGATCAAATGACAATGTGGAGCTTGGTTTTCATAAAAGCTGTGTTTGGACTAACAATAAGGTTTTGAGTTATGAAACTTACAGGATGTTTTTATAGTACAACAACCTCTTTATATGTCAAAAATTCAAGGAAAATTTGTTTTCTAAATTCATGATCCCTTTAACAATATAAGTGAACCTCAAGGAACATATTATTCACGACATCTCTCTCTTTTCTCATTTGTTTCCAGGTTTTGGACAGCGTACCAGATGTGTCTGCATTGAATTTGGAATGAAGTCTCTCAAGGGTAAACACTCACGAAACTTACTAAATTAGACTTCCCTTTTAATGTGCTTCTTGTGATAAAGCTATTAATTTAGCCCATAAGCCATAATTCATCAAATTTCCAATGTTACAATAACGTTTACAAGGCATCTTTGCAGCGTCCTTGCTTCACAGAAAATTGGATAGTGAATTGCTGTATTTATAAAAGATGTGTCTCTTTGCAGCAGGAGAGGATTACACAAGGAACAGAGAAGAGAGAAACGCAAAGCTATGCATCCTTATATTTAACTCAGGACAAGTAAACAATGCAAACTGATCATGTAATAGATAAAGACAGCAGCATTCAAACAGTGCATATGCAAAGCTCTTTTGGGTATTGTTATTTGAGCGGATTAAATGGTTATAAAATTATCTCACAAGGTTAAGCAATTAGTTTATTCCTTTCTCTCCTCGCTTATTATTTATTTTCTGCTCTCACTGGATGTTTAAAGCAGAACGCCCACTTCTCAAAGAGACTCATAAACTTTTATATTGTATCTTCACTTAATTAAAAGCATGTCCTTTATTGACCGTCTCTGCAGAAAGTTGACTGACGTCCATTTCTTCATTGTCCAGTCAAGTGTGATGGGACTTTATGGTCCAGCTGGGCACAGTGGAAATACTCACTCGAATGTGGGTCGTCCTTCATATCGCAGTGACATCAGTCAATAAAGCTCAGAGAAATTGAAGATCTCTTTTCTCTCTGAGGCCAAACTTTATATAGGCCTTTTGATTTTGGCTGTGGGGCTGTTTTTCAGTGATTTAATAACTTGTGTTCCCACATCTGGCTCTTTGTTGTTTTATCTTCACATAGATTGAACAGGGCAGTTGTAGTCCATCAAACCAGGTCATGACACAAGGCACTCTGTGACCACAATCACTTGCATTTTTATTTATAGAGTTCCCTCTAGGCACAGAAGGAAAAACTTACTGAAATACTTATACTGAATGTTTTATTGTATCTCAATGCGTTAGAAGAATATTCATCTGGTCAATTTTGTATTAAAACATACTTATATAACCTTGAGCATTTCAAGAGAGGATCCAAACTGCAATAAATGGATTTACATAAATTAATAATACACAGGGCTGCACTGAATCTCCAAAATAATCCCCTTCCTTTGGCCATCGAGTTCTTCACACAGCATTTATACTCCACACTGTGCCATAATCTCTACCCGCAGTCTTTAAAACCACAATCGCTCGTTCAGAAACACATTTTGAGGTTTATGTACAGGATGAAAAAGGAAAGTCTCTTCTTTCTAATAATATTATTAAAACTGGTTTTGAGAAAATCTATACTAAAGATTCCAAATATATATATATATATATATATATATATATATATATATATATATATATATATATATATATATATATATATATATATATATATATATATATATATATATATATAGTTAAGAGGAAGAGATGATCGATTCACACACACTCCGTGCTGCCTTTTGGACTAGCTACGGCAATCTGTCTAAAATGAAAATGAAGTCATCATTTACTCACCCCAGTGTTGTTTTGATGCCATATGCCCTTCTTTCTTTTATGAACTATAAAAAGAGCTTGCCCATATCATGTGCTCATCCATATAATGACAGTGAATAGCGACTAGCATCAAAACTTTTATAAAAGTATCACAGAATGATCCCCTGCGGCAAATGCCATAAATTGGATATTCTGGGGTTATATAATAGGGTTTGGCGAAAAACACAGAAATGTAATGTATTATTTAACAAAATTCTTGACCCATTGGCCTTTGGACTTCTGTGCACGACTGCACGATGTGAACGTTCATGAGACTCTATTAGCGCCACAGTTCTCTTAGTCTCATTCAAAAAGTCAAAAAAGCTCAAGTTACAGTACCTAATATGGCCCCACTTTATATTAGGTGGCCTTAAGTACTATATACTAACATCAAAAAATAAGTACAATGTACTTACTGTGTTCAAATTGTATTGCCAAACACCTTTGCTGATATTGAGGTGGGATACGGGTAGGATTAGGGACAGGTGTGGTGGTGTGGGTAAGTTTAAGGGTAGGGTTAGGTGTAAGGGAAGGGTCAGCAGTGTAATTACAAATGTAACTACAGAAATTAATTACAGATGTAATTACATGCAGGTATTTTTTTAAATGTAAGTACAATGTAAAAACATGTATATACACAATAAGTGCATTGCATCAAATAATTAATTAAAATGTTAGTACAAAGTAGTTAAGGCCACCTAATATAAAATGGGTCCCCTAAAATAAACCGCCTAGAAACCCCCCCCAAAAAATATAAAATAGTCAAATATCACCTGACCGGAACTCTGTTTGACCTATGTGACAGTCAGAACGACAGTTGACGTACACTATATTGCCAAATGTTTTGGGACGCCAGCCTTTAAATGCACATGAACTTTAATGACATCCCATTCTTAATCTGTAGGGTTTAATATGGAGTTGACCCACACTTTGCAGCTATAACAGCTTCAACTCTTCTGGGAAGGCTTTCCACAAGTTTTAGGAGTGTGTTTATGATAAAGTTATTACACAGCGTGATTGTGATTGTTATACAGTCCAGTGGCGGTGTGCTTTACACCACTGCATTCAACGCTTTGCATTGCCCTTGGTGATGTAAGGCTTGGATGCAGCTGATCGGCCATGGAAACCCATTCCATGAAGCTCTCTACGCACTGTTCTTGACATGAAGTTTGGAGGTCTGTAGCTATTGACTCGCAGAAAGTTGGTGACTTCTGTACACAGTGAGCCTCAGCATGCTCTGACCCCGCTCTGTGATTTTACGTGACCTACCACTTCGTGGATGTCTGGCTATCACCAGACCAAGCTCAATTTAAGATTGAACATTGTTTGGGGAGTCTGCTATGTATTTTCTACTGCACAAGAGGTATGATAAACGAGCATGATTCAAATACTCTGTACGCAATTGGATTGTCCTTCAACCAATCAGACCACAAGAGGCGTGATAAACTAGCATAATTCAAATGACTCTGTACGCAATTGGATAGTCCTTCAACCAATCAGACCACAAGAGGCGTGATCAACGGGCAACGAACCATCACTTCTCTTTCCGTCATTGTGTTAAACCCGCCAATTGCTCGCCAGGTGGATAAGCCAGTCTCTGATTGGTTCCCGCAAAAGTGTAACAGAAGCAGTAGAAAGGAATGTACAGGTTTGTACGGCACAATCAGATGGTGAAAAGAGAACTGGCAGGAGTGCTCTGATTAAAATATTGTTTTTTAGCACTGCCTGGGAGAGCCAGGCTCCTTATTAAAAATTGATCCTCAAGCTGTGTCGCCTTGCGTTTCTGCTTTGCTGAAGAATTCATTACCTCTGCCACGCACCATGTCGCCTGCCTGGTATTCTCCATGTCACTGCACCCCTTCGTATCTTGCACCCCCTCTTTCGTTTATCAATTCTGAGATGCAAACAAACAAATATTCCAGAGGGAGGAGAGAGGAAGAGAAGGACGAAGAGGGAGGTTGAAACAAAAACACGGCGCCCCAAGGCCTTCTCAGCACGGAGTACAAGACGTTTGATCACTGACAAGAAAAGCAAATGCTGTTTATTCTTATTCTCATTTTCCCTCCTTTTATAAGTTAATCTCTTTGTGCCTTTTGAGTAGCCAGTTTTGTTTTTGTATTTTGCATTGCATTTTTAAGGGAAAATTAATGGAATTGTGCAAAAGGGATTGATAAAATGCATTGAACGGAGCTTAGGGTACACTCTTACTGATAAATGAAGCGTAATCAAATTAGCCAACATTTTATAACAAACACTCAATGGATTTGGGCACACATAGAACTTTGTGAATGTGTTCCAATTCTGTGGGAATTCATTTTGAGCCTGTTTATGGAATTGTCTGTAATTAATTAATACATTTTTTAACAATATTTTAAAATGTAATATTTTACTATTTAAATGCAAGCTTACAAAATCTGCAGTCAAGTCAAAGACTTTATGCTAAGGCGCACAGTGCACTCAAGAACAGTGCGTAGAGAGCTTCATGGAATGGGTTTCGATGGCCAAGCAGCTGCATCCAAGCCTTACCAAGTGCAATGCAAAGCGTCGGATGCAGTGGTGTAAAGCACGCCGTCACTGGACTCTAGAGCAGTGTGGACGTGTTCTCTGCAGTGACAAATCATGCTTCTCTGTCTGGTAATCCGATGGACGAGTCTGGGTTTGGCGGTTGCCAGGAGAACGGTACTTGCCTGACTGCATTGTGCCAAGTGTAAAGTTTGGTGGAAGGGGGGATTATGGTGTGGGGTTGTTTTTCAGGGGTTGGCTTGGTCCCTTAGTTCCAGTGAAAGGAACTCTTAATGCTTCAGTATGCCAATACATTTTGGACAATTTCATGCTCCCAACTTTGTGGGAACAGTTTGGAAAGGGCCTCTTCCTGTTCCAACATTACTGCACACCAGTGCACAAAACAAGGTCCATAAAGACATGGATGAGTGAGTTTGGTGTCGAGGAACTTGACTGGCCTGCACAGAGTCCTGACCTCAACTCGATAGAACACCTTTGGGATGAATTAGAGCGGAGACTGTGAGCCAGGCCTTCTTGTTTAACATCAGTACCTGACCTTACAAATGCGCTTCTAGAAGAATGGCCAAACATTCCCATAAACACACTCCTAAACCTTGTGGAAAGCCTTTGAAGAAGAGTCGAAGTTGTTATAGCTGGGTGGGCCAACTCCATATTAAAGAATGGGATGTCATTAAAGTTCATTTGCATGTAAAGGCAGACGTCCCAAAACCTTTGGCAATTAAGTGAATTTGTCATGAGTTCCTCCAAGATCAACTTGATCAACCTTGAAGTTTCTTCTAAAAAAAATCAAAGAATTCGCAAAATGTATCCATTGCTTCAGTCTCATCACTGACTAAAAGACACAATTGTGACATTAAAGAAGTCTCATTAATTTTTCTTTACCAACATTTATCCAATTCTTATTTCCAGAAATATCCGAGTGGAAGTTGAAACATAACTGAGATTTCATTAAATCTCCTGAGCTATGAAAGAGCAACTTCTTAAAAATCAAAATTTTCTCTGGATTCTCTTGTCTTTCTGTTTTTCTTTTCTGTATTTTCTTTTTCCTTCTATCAGATGTTGTGCTGGGATGTTGATGAAGAACTAATGCAAATCATGGAGCGTCAGCATTAGCCGCCACAGGAAATCAATATCCCACAAACCCCTGCTCCTTCCCCCTCACTCCTCCTTAGCGATAACTAGAGCCTCCTCAAACAAAACAATTAAAGACTCAACCTTAAACTCATTACCCACACCGCTGAACAAGAAAGCCTATTCCAGGATGACATTGAGTGCTGTTTGCTTCTCATTGTGAGCCTATTTGATATTCAGCGCTTGTCTGAGGCTTGTTTAAATACGCAGATTAATTGTGTTCATGTCCACTTGTCTTTGCTCACACAGGTGTGCCTCCATGATTGATTTGCTGAGAGTTTTGTATTTCGTTTTTATTGATTTAGCCAGCCAACTAAAGCAACCTAAGAGTACATGTTGGTTGAATGACTGGAAGCAAAAGGCCTTAACTAGATTCAACTTAATCTTAATTAAAGGAATTTTAAATAAACTTTACCTTGACTTTTATAGCCAATACAAAAATGATGATGAGCTCTCACATTCTCATACCAATTTGTAATTATTTAACGTTTTGACAAATTGGTGGCTAATTCGCATGAAATCATACAATCTAATTTGTATGTTTTCGTATGATCTGCAGTGACGGTTATGATTAGGGGTGGATGTGTCCCAAAAAACATACGTTTTCGTACAATTTGCATTGTACAAATTCATATAAAATTGCTACCATGTAAAATAGTTACATCTTCCTGTGCATTAGGGTTCATCTAGTGCTGATGTGTACACTTTGTGTCTAATAAAATTACAATATAGATTCACTTATAGAAGACCGGAAGATTGCTGGAATTCCTGAATCACTTCTTAATGCATCACAGTGAAGACCGAACCAAAGCTTCCATTCATTAGAGACGCATCATTGCATGATGACATTTCCTTCTTTTCGCTGACAGGCAGTATTAATTACCTTCTGGCACCTTTATAGAATCTACATAATCGCAATAGTGACCGTGAATGCTCTTTTAATATCTTGTCTATCAAGATTATTACATGAAAAGACCTCCGAACCCACCAAATGGTAAAACCTTACTTTTTGACTTGTCAATTTGTCTGTGAATCTCTAGATTCATATAGCAATCTGTCTCCAAAGCTTCTCATTTTCACTCAAATGAGTCACCGGGTCCGGTCTCATACGATCATGATAAATGAGGGATTTGAATAGTCCAGATCATTAACCAGAATTAAGTTTTTGGTATTCTGCTTCACATTTGGACAATTTTTACTAAACAGGGCAAATTAGCATGAGAGCACAATCCTATAAAAGCACAGATGGGAGTGGAAAGTTCTGCACGTGATCTACTGATGACGTGCCAATAAAATAACTAGGCTGTAATCTCCCAGTCGATTAGTCGATTATTGGTCGATACGTTCTGGCTGGACCAAAATTCTGATTGGTCGATTTTTTGCCACATTTATTTCGTTAGTTTTGCCGCGTTCATTTCATCAGTTTTGCCGAGCCGCATTCATTTCATCAGGTGGAGAGCACTAATTGCTAATGTGGCTGTTTTCAGAGCACCCCTGTTTCACAGGTAACAGTCTGTCTTCAGAACACCCCCTTGTTTCCACTTCTTTTGGATTAGCCCAACCCACTGGTGAAGAGAAGTCTCTCGCTGGTCCTTTGTTTTTCATTCCCCGGTGGCTCAAACGCACGCCCATAGCGGTAAACTTGAGGAACGCCCATCAACATACACATGAGGGGAAGCGTCACAACACCACGCTTCAGTCGTGTTGCAAAAGTGGATCTGTACTGTCGGTTTTGCCGCGTTCATTTCATCAGTTGGAAAGCACTAATTGCTAATGGGGCTGTTTTCAGAGCACCCCTGTTTCACAGGTAACAGTCTGTCTTCAGAACACCCCCTTGTATCCACTTTTGGATTAGCCCAACCCACTGGAGAAAAGAGACAGATTGAAGAAGACTAGTTTGCTGTATATTATTTATTTAATTGTGAGAGCGTTTTTTCTGCTCTCGATCTGGCTTGTTTAATAAATATTCATTTTTTATTAAAGTGGATGTGCTTTTTGTGTTTAAGAGTAAAAGCTTTAAGTTAATAGTCTATTCGTGTCTCAGCCGCGATGCTGAGCTGATCCTATGTTCGAGCTGCACAGAGCGGCTGAAATGATAGTGTCTGTCAGTTAGTATAATACATATGACAAAAACAATTGTCTAAATTATGTTGCATATTCCTCAAAAGTTCTTGTGATGATATCACTAGTTGACAACATAGTACTATATTTTCGGAAATCATAGGCTATGATGGTGCACGTGATGCAACACTGTCAGAGCCGAAAGACTTGTGTGTCAGACTCATTTCAGTGCAAAATAATCAGGTCAAAAACGATTTAATATACTGCAAATAGCCTACTAGTTTTTTATGTTTATTTATAATTCATTTAGGCAGACAACAAGGCTACCAAGTACTGCGCACAGTGTGCAGCTAATTAATTTAAAGTTTTTTTTCCTAACGTCATTTTTAGTCGATTTTTAGTCTAAAATTTCAGGACTTCAGTCGACCAAGATTTTCTTTGGTTGATTAGAGCCCTAGAAAGAACACAGACGTAGCTGGATCATTTCATAATGACCAACGCAATCTACTAAGAGCAGTGCAAATTAGCATCCGGAATTAAGACATGCTCTCTGGGGGGTGAATAATGGCGCAAAATACCAGTACATTTATGAGCACAAACCTAGTAAATCATTATTCATTTAAATACTCTCCTCCCATAAATATTGATTAAATATCCTCCCATTAAATATCTGAAAGGGAAACTCCTACAAATGCATGTAATAATGTCAGCCGCAAAAATAACCTTGTCCATGCCTTTTCAGTGCTAATTTTTCACAGCGTGCCATTAGTAAATCCTGGCAGTAGTTTTGTTAACACCAAAAAACGGTTTGCACTGGCGCAAGCTGTTAGTAAATCTGGCCCTTGGTGTTTGAATTACCATCAGATCTGTTGGACAGTATAGTGTTCAAGGAGTGTTAGTGCGAGAATGACGTCTTCATTCATTGCTGTAATCTCTGGAATTAGATATTTTATTAAGAATTAGCCAATGACATAAGAATTACTTCTACTTTTAGAGATCCAAAGTCTGGTGAACTTACAGAATGATTAATTTCCCTTGACTCGTTCATATTTCAGAGTAATGCAAGTTCTCAATAAAGAGTATAGGATAACTTTTATTGCTTTTACTTTGTTCGGAAGGTGTTGAAAGTTGTTTATATATATATAAAAAAAAAATGTAAATGCATTTTTCACTACAATCTCTTTTTCTGCATGTAGGCCTACTTTGGGGTTCTGCTCTGAATTAGTGAAACTTGTTACATGTGTGCATATGAGACTTGCATCATGCAGTCACTTGTGCTCAGACAGCACATGAGCAGGTGGTAATCACAACAGTGTCCATTTAGATTACAGTGTTAAACGCTGCTGTGATTGATTACATTTCATGGCCCATTTAGCTTATGGTTGGCAAGAAAATGCAAAAAGGCAAGAATTTTTCCGACATTTGCTGATCCGGCCTCATTTTAAGCTTCACAAAAACAGCATTTTACAAAACTCAGGCCAATCTACCAATAGAAATACTAAAGAAGTCACGCCCAGATGTAACTGTAAACATAATGGCACACAAAAAAAAGTGCATTGGTGAGCCTCGGAAGGGAGCAGCAAAAATTCCAGAAGAAAAAAAAAAATACTTAGCAAAGCAATCTCCTGTAGGGTAGTGTCTGTAAATTAGCAAACTTAATGAGCCAGTGACAGCATGACGGATCTTTAGCATCTGGGCTGGGGTGACAGTGATTGATAGATGGTGGATGTCTGCGGGCTGATCTGATGGCTGATTTATGCCATGCTCGGCGCTGATTACATAAATGCCATTAGAGCTCCCAATGGCAGCGCTGGAGTGCGGCCTGAGCCAGACGTGATGGAGGAGAGGACAGTGACCGACCTGACACAACTCAACCTCCTGCTAAGTGCCCCCAATCCACAGTGACTTGAGATTATTGTATCATTTTTTAAATAATTGTTTTAGTATTTGATTATCTGTCCTCTGATTTCCATCATTTTTCATTGTCTTATATGGAAAGAAATAGCAGCACTCTCCGTGATAGCTTTTTATAGGACTCGGACTGATATGCAAGGCAAACAATCTTTTTTTAGTCTGGGAACTCGGATGCCTGTTTCAGGTCGTAAACCTCAGCATCCAAGCATACAGGCGCTACGCTGGTAATGTCATTTTAAGTAGAAGTTTGCATTGGTTTATATTTGTAGTGGAGCTAGCCAAGTGATAATATAATTTTATTTTTCTCTCTTAGTTTGTTTATTTGTTTTAAACGAACAAATAGGTATACAAAAAAAATGTGATGAAAACAAGTGAAAGAAGCAAAGAAAGACTGAATGAAGCACTCATGAAGAGTGGCGCTTCTAGAATACGTTAACTGGAGGGCACACATTAACATTTATCTTAGCCTATTTTCAGGATTATTGGAAGTAATTTTACCATGTCATGTATCACTCTGTAATCTCTACACATACGCTAAATTGATTTCAAGTTCATTGCCTTGTATTGTAGTGTGATAGTAGCAGTGATTTGATATTTTCCCAAATCAGAACTTTTCAGGCAGACTGACTGCATTTTTAATTGCAAGTGATCAAATGAGATTTATGTGTCCAGATATAACCAACCCATCTGCATGCGTTGCTTTGGTAATTATTCACGTGTTACCCATGTATTAGTCTCGAGAAGCCAGACCTTCAAACTGACGGCAGAAAGTCTGGACTCTATCGCAACTTTCATTGGCCAGGACTGCTCAAGAGGACGTTTGACTGACATGCAACGCAACCAATCATGGTTCGTTTTGTTCCACGTCATGTTTAGGGGCATGAAAGTCGATGTCCCTATAATAACAGACAATCGTGGTGTTATCTTAAGAGTTCCGCAAACAACTATTTGAACAGCCAGAGCATCCAGATTGAGATGCATCTGTAAAAATCTAATTGGAGTCAAACCACCTCCAAATATGTTTTTTGTTGTTGTTGTTGTTGCTGTCCAGACTTTCAAAAACCCATCTGGATAAAATCTGTCAGCATCTGTTGGCATTGGCTGGGGTTTGTTTTCACCCAACTAAATATGTTCAATCAACGTTTGTCGGTGTCTGTTGGGGCAGTGTGAACATGAAAGTTATTTTTCATAAAAATTCTAAATCAAACGGCCAACTTGTTTGTTGGTGTTTTTTGGTGTTTGTTTGTGTGGTGTGAATTGGCCTATACATAGAGGGTAAATATTAAATGAAAATATTTCATAATGAAACCTAAAACATTACAAACACTATAATATCCATGTATTTGCTTTAAAATGTACTTTTAAGTATAACTAAACAAGTAATTAAGTATTACTATTACTTTTGAGATTGATGTGAGTACACTCCAAAAAATGCTGGGTTAGAAATAACTCAAGTTGTGTTGAAAATGGACTAACCCAGCAATTGGGTTGTTTTAACCCAGCAATTGGGTTAAATGTTTGCTTAAAACAACCCAATTACTAGGTTAAAACAACCCAATTGCTGGGTTAGTCCATTTTCAACCCAACTTAGGTTATTTTTAACCCAGCATTTTTTAGAGTGTAGGTTAATGAGGGACCCTCCTTCTTGATTAAAATGGTATAGTCCATTTTCCTACTAGACTGGAGCTAAAGGGCCACTTCCTGCACTCCAGTCCAAAAGGTGGCATAAATACACCCTTAAGTTTGGTTTGCCTTGTGTAAAGACAAGAATGGCAAAGAAGAAGAAGAAGAATCCAGTTTTTACTGCCTGGAAATACTTCAGTTAAACCATCCCGGGGATCCGTTATTCGTACATGGATTACTCAATTATCTGGATTTTACTGTTGACAATTTAACATGATCCAGGATCGTTGGGTTCTTTGAAGCTCATCCCGGAGTTGCTGCCAAAGCAGCAGGTCCGTAAGGTCAACCCTGCTTGGGAGCAAATGTAAACATGATTAGACAACATCCTTTTTTTAAGTGGATATGATACTTAAAGTCTGTCGCAGCCACTGCTACTTTCTTACAAGAGTACCCAATCGAACCAGTGACAATAATAATTTAAAATAATAATAATCATTAAAAACAATTATTTGAAAATAATATTATAATGTTGTGTCTATCATAATTTAGACAGCCAGTTTTACTCATTGAGATTGAGAATTATTTGTGAGGGAATAATTACCTAATAAAAGAGTTGTACGTTAATTTGAACAGTAAAAGCTATAATGGAAGTGGCCCCATGTAATTCTGTTTACATGGGGTAGTCGTGGCCTAATGGTTAGAGAGTCAGACTGGTAGCCTGAAAGTTGCAGTTTCGATTCTCAATACCGGCAGGAAATGACTGAGGTGCCCTAACCATAATGACTGCTCCAGTGTGTGTCCACGGTTTGTGTGTTCACTACTCACTACTCCTTATGTGTGTCCACTAACTTGGATGGGTTAAATGCAGAGGACAAATTCCGAGTATAGGTTACCATACTTGGCCTTCACATGTCACTTTTGCTTTTCAAGTTCACTTTGATGCAGCACAGGAGATGCAGATAACTGTGCTATTAGAAAAATGTTCTTGACCCTTAAGAAACTTTAAATCATGTTTTGAAATAAAAAAGAAAAGCCTGTACAAATACAACAAATTGTGAATAATGGAAATTATTGGGAATCACAAACACTACACATTTCGGTAACACCTTAGTTTAGGGTCCAATAACTAGTTGCTCATTAGCATGCACATTACTAGGATATTGGCTGTTTATTAGTACTTATAAAGCACATATTAATGCCTTATTCAGCATGACCTTATTCTACATCTTTAATCCTACTAAACAACTACCTTACTAACTAAGTACATGTGGTGTACATGTACGCACGTTTTGAGTTAGTGCGGAAATGCGCAGAAAAACAATTCCACCACAAAACGCACTGACAAACTCAAAGATATGATATATTATGACCCACTGTAAAAAAAAAAGAACAACATAGTAATTATAAACTTCAGTGTTTATTTCTGTGCACCATGGACTTCAATGTTTATTTTGTGTGACTTTACCAAAGCATTTGATTTGTAGGCATATGTATTCCTCCAGTTGCGAGCCTGTGCGCTTTACCTGACGCTTCAGGGTTAGGCCCGGCAGCTGCGCACGGACTGGGTTCAGTAATGAAAGGCTTTCAATGACCAAAAAATAATTCAGACTGACAAAATAAAAATGACATTCTTCTTCTTTTAAATAATAATAATAATAATACAAATAATAATAACGACATTCTTCTTCTAAATAACAATAAGCGTCATTGATAATAAAAATCATAATAATAATAATAATAAAAAGAATTTTACAAATTGTCATGCAATTATTAATGTGAATGAATGGTACTCCACATCACATCATCATCACTATTGTACACCCCAATGTGAAGTGATACGAAATTAAATGCTAATTGTTTAAAAACACGTGCTGTAAAATAATGCCTTGTGATCAGTCTGACTCTGGCTCCTCTTCAGTGCCGAGACGCGCCTCTTTGTGGCGATCTTTATATCTGACCACTTTTTTTCACCTACAATAAACAAGAAAACTCATGCTTAATTTGATCATTATTGGTCTATATTAAGCAATAAAACATTCTTACCTCTGCTGGAGTGTGCTTCTCAACCCCCACACTATTAACAGAATTCGTAATATGGGTCCATATTTAGTTTTTGTGGGCCACTTTAATCCCACTCTTTAAATTCCCAAATAAAACAATTTAGTATTTTTCCATTTCCCTGGTGATGGTCTTGATCTCCACATCGGAGAAGTTTAGCTTCTTTGCCGTCTTCCGTGTGTCCATGGCGTAAAATGGGGGTGTGGAGGAGGCAGAGACTTGAATATATAGGGGCGTGTTATTCTAATAACACTTGTTTTCAGCCGCGGCATTTATCAAGGGCAGGTATTGCGTATACCTGGATTTCAAAGGTACGCACAGCTTTATAAATCAGGCAGTGAGAGGAGTGTAAGCATAATCTTACGCCAACATATACGCCCGTTTCTACGCAAGATTGATAAATGAGGGCCATTGTGTATAAAGTCGGTGGGCGGGCTTAACATAATGACGGCAGAGTTGCCGCGGTTCCTCGTGCTACTCGTAAACAAAGAAGCTGGCGAACAACGATCTTTCGAAACGGCTTTGGCCGCGACTCTGGAAGACTTGGAGTTAAGCTTTTCTTTAAGAAAAGAACAAAGAAGGGCACTGAAGTCCTTCTTAATAAAGGAAGATGTGTTCAGAGTTTTGCCGACCGGATATGGCAAAAGTTTAATCCAGCCCATCACTGCATTGCTGATCATGGTTTCGATTATCAATATATCTGCCCTTTCTCATGAACACAAGAACGCTCAGACAACTTAAACTAGATATTTTACTAAAATCTGCAAATTCGTTTGAAGAACCAAATTAGCCAGAGATCAGTTATCATGATTAGAAGATCTTGCATCTGTCAAATCATTTCAGATGTATTAAGAACAAAGTATGAAGAATAGACCACCGAGCTGAACTGGACTCAGGCAAAACAGCTACATTTGTATTACTGTTGGATGTTTTGCCCTGTGTGCTTATTTTAAATCAATTTGAAATCCGAACACTAATAATAATGATGATTACTTTTTAGTAATATTTCTTCAAAGAGTGAAAAGTAAACTATACACTAGGCCAACCTGGCCAGAAAATCTTTAAATGATTCTCCCCTTCTCATCGTAGAATCTGTTTTCCACAATAGCAAACCTGCATCACTAAATGACTTTGCTTGCTTCATAAAATATGTATGTCTGTACAGGGAGGAAAAATGCTAATAACGTTTGGTGGCCGAATTAGATTTGGGAACGAAGGCAAAGAAAGGAAAGAAATGCATGAAAGAATTTAGCTGTGCAACTCATAAATAGTTTACCAACCTAGTGAAGATTCATCAAGTTGCATAAGAGATAAATTATATTTTCTGGCTTTGCATTCTCATCCTCACGCCGCCTTTCCACCAGAGGAGTGAATTGAATAAAAGATGAGGGATGGAAATTGTGTCTGCTCCGCGATACCAAGGCTAACTGCGGTTTATACCTGCCGACGCTCGTGAAATCCCGATATCTATGATAGGCCACATTTGGAATGGGTGTCACCGATCCTATCGCCTTGCCATGAATGAGGAAATATTGACAGCAATACAAAATGCCTTCCATGTGCACAGAAATGTTATAGCGTATCCTCAACCTCCAGCAAAGCTTTACAGCTGACATCTGCTAGTTTTTGCATCCTGAAGTATGGAGTATGTGGAGAAATCCACCACCAGTGGCTTATCGGATCACTATTTAACATAACACAGGCCATTGATGAAATTATTTCTAGCACAAACCGAGAGACATGCCTTTTTGTTATTCTGGAGGAGTTAGAAATGGATTTAAAAATGCAGGAAGCTAGAGACCCGTTCCCTCCCTAGATGCCATTCTATGTTCTCGGCAATCAAGGAAAACAAATTTTGTCAACAGGAGACCTTGACCTCTTGCGAAAGTTCAAGAATGCTGTGCTAAATAGATGACTAAACTAACTCGCCTAAGGCCTTTTCTGTCATTTTGGTGCACACTTCTCACAACTAATAACAGACTAGGTGTGTCAGTTACAAGATTATTTTATTCCCCTCTCTGATTGTAGTTAAAATCCCAAAATTTATTTCTCACACAAATTTGTGCACATGGCAGCATGTTGTTTGATGACAACATAAAACAATATGAACAATGAACTTGCAGTTGGTTTTACACTGATTTGCACAGAACAGATTAATTGGGATTCTTTCTTTAATGGTTTTTAAGCAATCCAAAAAATTGGAATGCTAGTGAAATTTTATGTGTTTTTTTTATGAAGTGCTTTTAAACTGAATGTACATTGTACATTAACTCTTTCCCCACCAGCTTTAAAAAAAAAAACGGCAGCCGTTTGCCACCGGCAGCATTTGAACATTTTCACAAAAGTTTAATGGCCCCCAGAATATTTTGTTGTATGAATATCTCAATATATGCCATATTTCAAAATAAATAAACAAGCTACAGTTTGAGGACAAGCCCCTAAAAATCTACATTTTGAACCAAAAGCTGAGACAAACTAGAAATCTAGACGCACCCTCTAGATTTCTAATTTCTAAATGTAATTTGCAGCCAGGATAGTCTAGCAACTCTCTGTTGGCTTGCGAGCTGGAAAAACCAAACTCTGGTCAGGCCAATCTCATCATGTATAGAGTCGGTAGGCGGGCTTAACATAATGACGGTAGAGTTCGGCGGTTCTGCATCCTACTTGTAAACAAAGAAGCTGGCGAACAGCGGTCTTTCGAATCGGCTATGGCCGCGACTCTGGAAGACTTGTTGTTAAGCTTTTCTTTGAGAAAAGAACAAAGAACAGCACAGAAGGCATTCTTAAGAAAGGAAGATGTGTTTGGAGTTTTGCCGACCGGATACGGCAAAAGTTTAATCTATCAACTAGCTCCACTTCACCTTCTTTATTGCTCTGTTTGGTTGTAGAGCTATCCTATTGCATGCAGAGGAACTTTGAAAGACAACCGTTTATCCCACCCCTCGGATTGAGCCCTGCCAATGGTGAGTTCCCAGACCCAACATCTTGATGTGGGTCTGGCTTGTCAGGCTAGAGAAAAACATGTTTTGGTCAAAGACTACATCTGGATCGGATTCAGAACGATGATCAAAACATAGATGGAGTAGATTGAGTCCATCAACACCCCTAATGCTTGCACAGTCTCATAGCTTGTTCATTCGGTAACAATCTAAAAATGACTTTAGAAAGACGGCAGCATCATTATTTAATTTTTACACAGAGATTGGTAGGTCTATTAATAAAATCTGTTGACAATCTTTTGCGTTATATGCCAATGGTGACAGTTCAAAAAACGTCTTGTGTTCTTTTGCCTCAAGTTTGCATGCACCTTTAACTCAATAAGTATTAAAGATATTGTCTCGGTTACGTATGTAACCCTCGTTCCCTGAGGAGAGAACGGAGACGTTACGTTAGTGACTAACAAATGGGGGTTTCTCTTAGAAGCCTATCATCTTCGAGATCTTAGAAAACGCCCAATGGCAGTGCCAATGCCATGGGCATGCGGAATTTGCATACGTAACTCCGCCTCACCGCGTGAGTATAAAAGGAAGTACGTGGCAATATCGCATTACGTTACCTGCTGAGGAGCCAAGACTGAACTCCCAGTTGTTCCAGCGGCACAGCGGAGTGGCAAAGGAACGTTATGTCTCCGTTCCCTCCTCAGGGAACAAGGGTTACATACGTAACCGAGACGTTCCCTTTCGTTCAGTCACTACGACATAACATTAGTGACTAACGAATGGGGGTCCCAATAAAATCATGCTACTCGGCTGTCTTCCAGTCACCTGCGTAAGTGTGAGTACCCTGTCGTAAGACTAGTACGGATGAAGGACTCCCACTTATCACAGGAATACCAAGGTACACTGGGAAGCATATTCCAGGTGGAGATATGCCAGGATGCCTACCTGTAGGGAGGTTTAGAGAGTACACATATGACCCACTAAGGGATGCATATGGAGAACTCTGGGGTACCAGCCGAAGGTGGATTTTTAACCCCAGGGGTGGCAGGGACAGATCACGTGAGAGTTAGCCGGCCCAAACTCCAGGCATGCTTCATCAACCAAAAATGCCAGCAGGTCCCCTACCCTCTTGATGGAGGCCAATGTGGTCAGGAAAGCTGTCTTCATAGACAATAACTTAAGATCGACTGACCGCAAAGGCTCAAAGGGAGACCTCTGCAGAGCATCTAAGACTACTGAGAGGTCCCAAGATGGTACGAGGGGAGAGTGAGGAGGATTTAGTCTCCTGGCTCCCGTCAGGAACCTGATGACCAGGTTGTGCTGACTTACCTTTTGTTCTCCAAGAGGTCATGGTGTTAAAGTGTGACAGAAATAGCAGCCACATAAACTTTAAGGGTGGAGGGAGACAGCCTTCGCTCCAGCCCATCTTGGAGAAACGAGAGCACAGACCCGATCAGGCATTTCCAGGGGTCTTCTTGGCGAGAAGAACACCAGGTGACGAAGAGGTTCCACTTCAACGTATAGGCATGCCAAGTGGACTCTGCCCTAGCGGAAGTGATGGTAGCCACCACCGTAGGTGGTAGGGTACTCAAACCTGCTGCGTCCCATCCAGGAGCCACATGTGGAGGTTCCAAAGATCGGGGCGCGGGTGCCAAAGGGTGCCCCGTCTCTGAGTGAGGAGGTCCTGTCTCAGAGGAATAGGCCAGGGAGGGGCTGTCACAAGGAGTAAGAGTTCAGGGAACCTGGTCCAGCCGTGCCAGTACGGGGCGACCAGAAGGACCTGCTCCTTGTCCTCCCTGATCCCTGGCTGTGTTGTCTGTCCGGACTAGTACATGTTGACCCCTCAGCAACGCTCGAAAGCGGTGCAGGGCGAACTGTACTGCCAGCAACTCGAGGCAATTGACATGCAGAAGGCGCTGGGGTCCTGTCCAGGAGCCCGCGGCTGCTTGTCCATTGCACATGGCACCCCAGCCCGTGGCAGAGGCATCCGTCGATACGACAACATGCCTGGAAACTCGTTCTAAGGGCACACCTGCCCGTAGAAAACTGAGGTTCGACCACGGGGTGAGCATCTGTAGGCAGGCCCGAGTCACTTGTACCTGGAGCATGCCAGACTGCCATGCCCATCTCGGGACTCGATCGTGAAGCCAGTGCTGAAGCGGTCTCATATGAAGCAATCCGAGCGGCGTTACCGCGGCTGCAGATGCCATATGCCCCAGGAGCCTCTGAAATAACTTCAGTGGAACCGCACTCTTGCTCTCGATTTGACGGAGGCAAGTCAGCAGAGACTGCGCACGCTCGCTCGAAAGCTGCGCGAACATGGCGACTGAGTCGAAATCCATACCGAGAAAAGAGATCCTCTGCACTGGGCAGAGTTTGCTCCTCTCCCAGTTGACCCGAAGGCCCAGACGGGCTAAGTGTTGGAGCACTTGATCTCTGTGTTCACACACCTGTGCTCGAGAGTGGCCCAGTATGAGCCAGTCGTCGAGGTAGTTCAGGATGCGAACCCCGTGCTGCCTGAGTGGCGCAAGGGCTGCCTCGACAATCTTCGTGAAGACGCGAGGGGACAGAGATAGCCCGAATGGGAGGACCTCGTACTGATATGCCCGCCCCTCGAAAGCAAACAGTAGGAACGGTCTGTGCCGAGGAAGGATGTATACATGGAAGTAGGCGTCCTTCAGGTCGATCGCTGCAAACCAATCGGCCAGACGAACGCATTCAAAAAGGCGTTTCGCTGTCAACACCCTGAACGGAAGCCTGTGAATGGATCGGTTCAGGATGCGCAGGTCCAGGATTGGTCATAACCCACTGGTTTTCTTGGGTTCAATGAAGTAGGGGCTGTAGAAGCCAAACTTCATTTCGTCTGGAGGGACAGGCTCGATCGCACCCTTCGCCAGCAGGGTGGCAACCTCCGCACGCATGACGGGGTCATTGGCCCCGACCATGGTATGGTGGACTCCCCTGAAGCGGGGAGTAGCATGCGCAAACTGAATCGCGTAGCCGAGCCTGATGGTCCTCGCGACCCAGCGGGACAGTCCCGGAAGCTGAAGCCAGGCTCCCAGGAACTGCACCAGCGGGGTCATTCGGACCACAGACGTACCCAGGGTGGGGCAGCGAGGCAGTGTTACCGGCCCGGACGTGGGAGGCGTAGCGTCCTGGTGTGGGGGCACGGTTAACGGCTGCGTCCTGACAGAGGAGACCAGGGAAGGACGTGCGTTCCACTGGGGTCTGCTCTGAGAGAAGGCTGGCGACAGAGAGGGATGCGAGTGGCGGGACCCGGGGGTGGCGCGCACTGTCATCACCAGTCTCTGGCTGCTCAGGGATGGGAGTGTCAGTTCTTTTTTTAACCACATTAGGGTGCTGCTGACACCGGGGGAAGGAGTGGCCCTGCTGCCATCTCCTGGAAAGAACTGCCCATCCCTGAGCTGTCCGCGTCAGGAGCGCCGCTTGGCCTGGCATTTTTTCGCGGGCTGCAGGGCTGGAGCGGACTGAGCCTTCCTGCGGTTTCCTCTGCGCGGCCCGGGTGGAGGCTGCTGCTTGGGTGGCGCAGAGGGAGAGGGAACCACGGGAGGTTGCCCTCGGTGGCAAGCAGGCTGAGGCAACTTCGCGGGCGGTTGGGTGGAGGCAGCAGCTGACCGCCGGGGCAGTATGTGTTTGATAGCCTCAGTCAGAACATGAATCATACATGAGCTCTGCCTGAGCGTGTTGAAAGCCCAAACACGTCACACAGTGACCGTGCCCATCAGAAGGCGAGAGAAACCGACCGCACCCAGAAGTACACGGGCGAGACATCCTGAAAAGGACGTGCCACGTGTAAGCTCTTTTGTGAGAGGAAACTTCGCAGTCGATGCCGAAGCGCCCAGGGAAACACAAACCAGCTGGATGCAGACCACTGCACAGATCAGCAGGCAGGAAGTATGTGATCACTGGAACGTGCCGTCACACCAACACCGACTGGAAAGCTGCTTGTCACGAAGAAGCTGACTTTCTCAGCACCCCTGTCTCAGAAGGCTTGTGAGGAGTGAAGAGGTAGGTACTCTTGGCTCCGAAGCAGAAACATAATGCAATTTTGCCACGTACTTCCTTTTATACTCACACGGTGAGGCGGAGTTACGTATGCAAATTCTGCATACCCATGGCATTAGCACTGCCATTGGGGCGTTTTCTAAGATCTCGAAGAGGATAAGCTTCTAAGCAAAACCCCCATTCGTTAGTCACTAACGTTACGTCGTAGTGACTGAACGAAAGGGAACTTAATATCCTTTAAGATTCTGGTTCTTAATAAACTTTACTTTAGGTATCTTCATTTTAAAGGCCCTCGATGGTTCAGTCCCAGAGATATGGAGATCTTAATGCGGCTCGATGAGTCAATTGTACACATTTTCAGTGGTCGAACTGCATACAGCTGATACGTTTTTATTTTGAAAAAGGAAAATCTGAAATGTATCTTGTGATTTTCTATCAACACAATTGCATAGAACACCTGCGTGAGTGCCATAAATATTAATTTTCTAAAGTTGTCATGCCTGTAACTGTAAAAGTATTCAAGATATCCTAATATCCTTCTAGATTCTCATTCTTTAGAATAGGACCTCATTTCCAAGGTCCTATAGTTCAGTCCCATAGATCTTTCAGAAGAAGTGTAAGCGTCTCACAAATGACAGAAATCTCTGTGGCAGGGAAATAGTTAATAAAATGGCAGCATGCAGTAACGACTACAACAGTTAGTGACTAGTTGCAGCATAAGTCCACACTGTGTTGGGTCTTTTATTGTGCACTTATAAGGTAAATCATTAATATGGCTATTGATGGATACATAACTGTGGCCAGTGGACAGGAGGTGAGATGTAAAACTTCTTCAGCTATTTTTTTGTTTTGTTGAGAAAACTAAATCATGCTGGGTGGAAGTCAATAGTATTTGAGTTAGTTGTGGTCTCAACTGACAAAAAAGATTTAGATTCTGTGTTGTCGAACAGTCATCTACTTCCCATAGTTGACTCTTTGAAAGATATCCCTGTCTTTGAAAGCATTACCCCGTTTTGCAGTGGCTAGACGTGGTTTGTATTGTGACAGAGCTCTTCCTTTATCCACTATGACACAAAGCAGTGGCTTATGCCCAATGGGAGTCCTCCGGTCTGGGAAAGCAGAGATGATTGGTTGTCTGTCATTTAGTGATCAAAGAGAAAGACACTTTTAAATCATCCTCCATTTGGCCATAGATTACTCAGCAAGGCTGCATTCAGACAGATAATTGAATGTAATATGTGTATAAGACTAATGGTTAAACTCTGCACAAGGCTGACCACCTCTTTTAATGGATTTAGTTTGATTAATAACTTTATAACTATACACAGCATGCCAGTCTCTGCTTCTGATCTAATTGGTTTTATTTGAAGTGGTGGGCTTTGAGTTGATGCCGCCATTTGAGTTTTACTTGTTTTGAAATGGCAATCACAGAGACGAAAATAACTGCAGTACTATTAAATATTGTAGACCTATTCATAATGTCTCCATCAAATTCAGGTTAGAATTAGTGTATGAACACATCATTCACATTTACCTGTAATTTGTCAATCTCGTAATGTGTTGGACAAGCTACAGAACATTAGTGATTTGCATTAGTGCTCAACATAAGCATAATTTCACATAAGCACACTCTAAAGTAGTAGTTACTGATTTGTGGGCTGTGGTCTACAGTATATCCATACTATGTTCTATTTGGACTGTGAATAATTTCACATAAATGTATATAGTTATAAAGAAACATGTATATACTATATTGCCAAAAGTTTTGGGACGCCTGCCTTTACATGCACATGAACTTTAATGACATCTTAATCCGTAGGGTTTAATATGGAGTTGGCCCACCCTTTTCAGCTATAACAGCTTCAACTCTTTTGGGAAGGCTTTCCACAAGGTTTAGGAGTGTGTTTATGGGAATTTTTGACCATTCTTCTAGAAGTGCATTTGTGAAGTCAGGCACTGATGTTGGGCGATAATGCCTGGCTTGCAGTCTCCACTCTATCTCATCCCAAAGGTGTTCTATCGGGTTGAGAGCAGGACTCTGTGCAGGCCAGTCAATTTCCTCCACACGAAACTCGCTCATCCATGTCTTTATGGACTTTGCTTTGTGCACTGATGCGCAGTCATCAGGAAGGGGGAATCCCAAAACTGTTCCCACAAAGTTCCACCAAACTTTACACTTGGCACAATGCAGTCAGGCAAGTACCGTTCTCCTGGCAACTGCCAAACCCAGACTTGTCCATCGGATTGCCAGACAGAGAAGTGTGTTTCATCACTCCAGAGAACACGTCTCGACTGCTCTGTCCAGTGGCGGCGTGCTTTACACCACTGCATTCAACGCTTTGCATTGCACTTGGTGATGTAAGACTTGGATGCAGCTGCTCGGCCATGGAAACCCATTCCATGAAGCTCTCTACGCACTGTTCTTGAGCTAATCTGAAGGCCACACAAAGTTTGGAGATCTGTAGCTATTGACTCTGCAGAAAGTTGGCGACTTCTGCGCACTGTGCGCCTCAGCATGCGCTGACCCCACTCTGTGATTTTACGTGGCCTACCACTTCGTGGCTGAGTTGCTGTTGTTCCCAATTGCTTCCACTTATAATACCACTAACAGTTGACCGTGTGGAAATTTCACAAATTAACTTATTGCACAGGTGGCAACTTACCACGGTACCACGCTTGAATTCACTGAGCTCCTGAGAGCGACCCATTCTTTCACAAATGTTTGTAGAAGCAGAGTTTTATCAGATGCTTGATTTTATAAACCTTTGGCCATGGAAGTGAAAGTGAATGGAACACCCAAATTCAATGATTGTTCTAATACTTTTGGCAATATAGGGTAGTTTAAATAACTTCTGACCGTTACATCAAAGCCAGCTTATGATGTTTGTGGTCTCTGGCTCTAAACTTTGCAAAAGAGATATAATAAAATCCTAAATAGTCAAAATAGTCCAAACAGTTATAACAATAAGAACAGTATTTCAGAATTTTCATTTAATTTCATAGTCATTCATACCAGTAATTCTATTATAAAATACTATAAGTTTAGATTTTTTTAGTGTGTTGCAAGCTTCTGTTTTAAATATTTAATGTTTAATTTAATAAATTAATGCTTGTGTCTTGTTTTGGCAATATTTTATATTCTATTCTATTCTATTCTATTCTATTCTATCATTGTAATCCAGTGTTGTTTTTGACCCCAGTGACTTTCATTGTATGGACAAAACAGTTGAAACAATCTTTCAAAAATCTTCTTTTGAAGAAAGAAAGTCATAAACTTTTGGAATGACATGAGGGTGAGTAAATGATGACTTTTCATTTTGGGGTGAATTGTAGTTAAACCATTAACTATTTCTCATTAATTGGCCACTCATCAAATGTCTAAAGTAATTAAGCTCTTGTTTGTTAGCTATTGTAAAGTCATATAGTTTATGATAAAACATAGCATCCCTGCACACCATTTATGTACCCCAAGTGTTTTCTAATCCCATACCTCTCATTCATTCTTTCTTTTTTTTCTTTTCCTCTTTCTTTCTCATTTACTTTTGTGGCATCAGCCACAATTCTTAAATCTCTTCCGTAGGGCCGCTCCACTCTCTGTAGCGTCAGATTTTCATTACCGAAGAAGTCAATCATCATCAAACCGCCCTCTTGCCTTTATCGCTGGAATCTATTAGAGTTAATGCTTTTAGCGGCATTAACCAGGGCCCTGCGAACCTGCGGCAACCAATAGGCGAGAACAACATCCCCTGATGACACGTCTGAGCCCTGCGCTGAAAGACCTGAATTGATAGCTCTGCAGGTAGATGAATACCAAACAGAGAAGGCCCCCGCCCTGGCTCAGGAGTGGAGTCCTTCACTGCATCTTAATGGAGCCTGAGCTTCTCTGCAGAGGATGGGAGGGATTGATATGCTACCCGACAGCTCCTCGCTGGTTCCCATTGTGCTATAGGCGATATAGGAAGCAGTCAGGGAATCAGAGTGGATGTTGCAGGGGTAGCTGAAGACAGATTGCTAACTTGGCCTCTGAGGTGTTCGACACACTGAAGGGCCATTGTTATGAGCTGTACTCGTGCCTGTATGGGCAACTAAAGCATGCCAGTGTATTATATGTCCTCAGTCCTTACAGTGCAAGAGAACAGCATGATGCTTTTCTCTCTCGAGTAACTTTAATGTTAATAAGGAACACAGAGTAATTTTAGTCCTGTCCTGCATCATTGATTTTTCCCCCACTTAATTCACAACTCTACCACTTTCCTGCTAATGCCTTAAAGAAGGGCTGGAAATTTCTTGTCATTCGTGGGTAAATTTGCGCGAGAGATTTTTCTAGTATGTCTTTTGTGGCTTGCACTAATAATGAAGCAGTAAAGCAGGCAACCATATTCTGATTTAGAGGGAATACACTTGTACCATTGACATATTGTTTTACCAACTTTCCCTGGATCTCCGAATTGCAAAACATTAATTGTTTCATTTATATTTCAAACAAATGCTGTTCTTTTGAACTTTCTATTCATGAAAGAATCCTGAAAAATATGTATCATGGTTTCCACAAAAATAAGCAACAAATCTGTTTTCAATATGACTAATAAGAATTGTTTCTCGAGCAGCAAATCATCATAATATAGAATCACAGAAATAAGTTACATTTTAAAATATTTTAAATTAATATTATATATATACAGTGAGGAAAATAAGTATTTGAACACCCTGCTATTTTGCAAGTTCTCCCACTTAGAAATCATGGAGGGGTCTGAAATTGTCATCGTAGGTGCATGTCCACTGTGAGAGACATAATCTAAAAAAAAAATCCCGAAATCACAATATATGATTTTTTAAACTATTTATTTGTATGATACAGCTGCAAATAAGTATTTGAACACCTGAGGAAATCAATGTTAATATTTGGTACAGTAGCCTTTGTTTGCAATTACAGAGGTCAAACGTTTCCTGTAGTTTTTCACCAGGTTTGCACACACTGCAGGAGGGATTTTGGCCCACTCCTCCACACAGATCTTCTCTAGATCAGTCAGGTTTTTGGCCTGTCACTGAGAAACACAGAGTTTGAGCTCCCTCCAAAGATTCTCTATTGGGTTTAGGTCTGGAGACTGGCTAGGCCAACCCAGAACCTTGATATGCTTCTTACAGAGCCACTCCTTGGTTATCCTGGCTGTGAGCTTCGGGTCATTGTCATGTTGGAAGACCCAGCCTCGACCCATCTTCAATGCTCTAACTGAGGGAAGGAGGTTGTTCCCCAAAATCTCGCAATACATGGCCCCGGTCATCCTCTCCTTAATACAGTGCAGTCGCCCTGTCCCATGTGCAGAAAAACACCCCCAAAGCATGATGCTACCACCCCATGCTTCACAGTAGGGATGGTGTTCTTGGGATGGTACTCATCATTCTTCTTCCTCCAAACACGTTTAGTGGAATTATGACCAAAAAGTTCTATTTTGGTCTCATCTGACCACATGACTTTCTCCCATGACTCCTCTGGATCATCCAAATGGTCATTGGCAAACTTAAGACGGGCATTGACATGTGCTGGTTTAAGCAGGGGAACCTTCTGTGCCATGCATGATTTCAAACCATGACGTCTTAGTGTATTACCAACAGTAACCTTGGAAATGGTGGTCCCAGCTCTTTTCAGGTCATTGAACAGCTCCTCCCGTGTAGTTCTGGACTGATTTCTCACCTTTCTTAGGATCATTGAGACCCCACGAGGTGAGATCTTGCATGAAGCCCCAGTCCGAGGGAATTGACAGTCATGTTTAGCTTCTTCCATTTTCTAATGATTGCTCCAACAGTGGACCTTTTTTCACCAAGCTGCTTGGCAATTTCCCCGTAGCCCTTTCCAGCCTTGTGGAGGTGTACAATTTTGTCTCTAGTGTCTTTGGACAGCTCTTTGTTCTTGGCCATGTTAGTAGTTGGATTCTTACTGATTGTATGGGGTGGACAGGTGTCTTTATGCAGCTAACGACCTCAAACAGGTGCATCTAATTTAGGATAATAAATGGAGTGGAGGTGGACATTTTAAAGGCAGACTAACAAGTCTTTGAGGGTCAGAATTCTAGCTGATAGACAGGTGTTCAAATACTTATTTGCAGCTGTATCATACAAATAAATAGTTAAAAAAATAATATATTGTGATTTCTGGATTTTTTTTTTAGATTATGTCTCTCACAGTGGACATGCACCTATGATGACAATTTCAGACCCCTCCATGATTTCCAAGAGAACTTGCAAAATAGCAGGGTGTTCAAATACTTATTTTATATAAAATTACTTATATATATACTTATATATATATAAAATTATTATTATTATTATTTTTTTTTTACTGTTTTTCTGGTAAAATAAATGCAGCCTTGGTGAGCATAAGAGACTTCTTTCAATAGCATTTAAAACATATTACAGACTCCAAAGGGGATGGACTCCAGATGGAGACTGTAGCTCCATTAGAACTGTCCTGTCCTATACCCCTTTTCCACCAAAGCAGAGCCAGAGCTAGATTGGAGCCAGAGCCTAGTTCCAAATCGGTTCTTTGTGTTTCCACACCCAAAGCTCCAGCTCCGAGCCAGGAAAAGTGGTTCTTAAGTAGCACCAAAACATTGCTGGGCTAAAACAGGGCTAGAAGTAAGAACCGATTACGTCAGGCACTGGGGGCGGGGTCAACAAGACGAACACAGACTTGAGATCCGCCATTGTTGAAATAGCAGCTAATGGAGCTAACAGCTGCTGCTCGTTTGTAATCTCCGTCTATGCAAATTACGGCGAACTGCACGAATGCGTTGGATTCGCTGTGTTTTCGTTGTGTTTTGATGCCGATGTAGGATCGTAAAGCCATGTGAATCAATAGTAACGCAACATTTGCAGTGTTGATGGAAGGCTTGTTCGCAGCGGTGCTGTGCAGAGACCGATCGGCGATCGCCGTATGATAACGAGTCCAGCGAGAGCACATGACTCCTTATGCTTTTGATTCACTCATGCGTTTTTTTAAATATTATACGTGGATCGGTCTGCGCAGCGCCGATGCATCTCAAACAAGCCTGGTGTGTGTGTGTTTCCCGCTAGCGTTGCTGAGAAAGATGAGACGTATACACAGTGACGTAAGACCTGGCTCTGTTGTGGCTCTCTAGCCTGTGGAAACGCAAACGGTTCTTAGCAGGCTCCTCAGTTGAACCAACTATGAACTGGGACTAGCTCTAGCTCCGATCTAGCTCTAGCACTGCTTTGGTGGAAAAGGGGTACTAGTGATTGTTGGTCACAATTCCATATCATCTCAGTGTTCTAATGTTTCTGCAGTGTCCTTTGGGTCTTTCAGACAGTATAAATGTGACGAAATGTTTTGTCAACATCCTCATTCACACACACTGATTAGAGCAGATCCAAAGTTGTACAAGTATATTTTCATTACTGCATTTGTTTCTTGTGAATCAATACCGGAAAAAAGGTATATTGAAGCTTTTTCTTTCCTGACAGACATTCTAGGCATTCCATTTGTAATTCTTCTACATGCTTTGTAAATACTCTTCCTGAACCACAAAGGTGAACTGTAATGGAGAAAGTGTTTTGTCTCCCCTTAAAAGCATTCTCTGTCTGTTTATTGATGCCATGGAGAGACTTGATACCCAGCCTTCAAAAAAAAAAGAGAGCTTATCTTTTTCAATGCTTACCCCCTAGTACATTCTTTTGAAATGACTTTATTTTATTGAGCTCTGTTCTTTGATGTGCAGACTAGTCACATTACACATTTTCTAAGGATGATATTTAGATTTTTTTTTCTCTAATCCTGAAATGACTGATTTAATTCTGAATAGTCATAAGTATGTGCAGTGCGATGACATTTAGATATCAGCTGATCTGTTATCGAACAGATGTTTAAAAAGGTAGGGTTGGCAATTTCTGAGAGGCTAGCAATCGCAAGCTAGCGTTGAACGCATGAGATCCCACCCTCCATTCAGAACGTCACCAAAGCCACTCCTCCATCAAAATACATGACAGCCAGAGCAGAGTTTGCAAAGCTTCACGAGAGACGGCGTTAAATTACATCAAGTCTCAAAGCACATAACACTACAATAATAATGAACATAAATAACTTACAGAGCTCTAGTTGTACCACCTGACTGCTGCAGCTCATGTCAGCATTGATAACGCTGACAAGTGTTGAAACGCATAAATCCGAGTCTGAGGATAAGAACAGCTCCCAGTAAAACATTACAGGTTGCCATTTCGTAATTACTTTTACAACATGGCGTGAATGCTAGCCTAGAAATCTAGACGCACCCTAGTGGCAGCAAATTTAATTTAGTAGTCTAACTCTCCATTGGCGTGCGAGCTGGAAAAACCAAACTCTGATCAGGCCAATAACATTGTGTATAGAGTCGGTGGGCGGGCTTAACATAATGACGGCAGAGTTGACGCGGTTCCGAGTGCTAAACAAAGAAGCTGGCGAACAGCGGTCTTTCGAATCAGCTTTGGCCGCGGCTCCATGTCCATTTTGCTTGGTACCCTCAAATTCCTTAGGGACAGGTTATTATGTGTAGGTTATTTGTGCGAAATCATACGAATTGACCAACTCGTCAAATACATGTGATTTAGCAAAAATCGTATGAATGAGGTTGTACAAATTCGTACGGATTAGCCACCTCGTAAAATACGTACAAATTGCTGTGAGATCGGGTTGGAAATACATATGTTGATAGGCAGATAGCGCATCGTATTGCAATGATTAGACAAACATTTTTTGCCCTGAGACTTCCACAGAATATATATATATATATATATATATATATATATATATATATATATATATATATATATATATATATATATATATATATATATATATATATATATATATATATATATATACACATAAATACAGTATGTACAGGTTTTAATATTTTGCCTAATTCTATTATTAATTGCTATTAGGATGTGAAGATATAACAAAGTATAACAGTGATTGCCAGTATAACAAAAAGTGTTTATAAAACATTTGCCTACCTTACCTTTCAGCTTTAGTCAGGTTTTTAAATGATGACTGGAAGTGGTTTTGGACATTTATCTGGTTTGATGTGTTAAGTTACTTTGAATGTCTGTCTTTCTTTTATTCTCCTTCATTGAAAAGATCACTGTTGTGTCATTAAAAACAATAGGACATTTAAAAAAAGAAACAGGTAAGAAATTGCCCTTGAAACATTTTAACGATTATGTAAGCTGAAGTGTTTCATTTATGCACCATTAGTGAAACCAAACAGAACACAGTTGGCTAATAAAGCATTTTAACATTGAAATAATGACATTCAGTCTTTTTTATTCATCTTTGATTCAGTCTTTTGTATTTTGTATTTTTTTTATATTAACAATACATTTGGTGAGTTATGTGCTTTGAGTCTAAGGGCTAGATTTACTAACAGGGCAAATTAGCGAGAGAGCACAATTCCAAAAAAGCAGCAATGGGAGTGGAAAGTTCTGCATGTGATCTACTGAAGATGCATAAATTAACACAGACACAGTCGGACTAAAAGCAGCACAAATTAGTGTCTGGTTTAAAACATGCTTTTTTTGGGCTTAAATAATGGCGCAAATACCAGACAATTGACAAGCAGAAAAACCATGCATGATTAATTTAAGTACTCTCCTTCCATATATTTTGCATCTGAAAGGGAAACTCCTATGCATATGCAATAAGGTCAGTTGCAAAAATAACCCTTTCCATACCTTTTTACTGCTAATTTCTCACTACATGTCTTTAGAAAATCAGACAGTATTTTTTTAACAGCAAAAAAGGGTTTGCTCTGGCGCAAGCTGTTAGTTAAGAGCAGTTAAATCTGGCCCTAAATGTATTTTCTGACAAAGTAAATGTATCTAATTGTAATGCTGCGTTCACACCAAACGTGAATAGAGTGTCAAAATTGCGTCTACCGCGTCTAGTTTGACGCTTGAACATTTTGAATCCATTCGAATAAATATATATATATTGTATGTATAAATTGAGCGTTTGAAGCTAAATAGACGTGCGTTCAAGGCGCTCCAGGAGAAATATGTCATAAAACACCACTCTGCCTCTTTTCATTTTCATTAAAAATATATATTTAACATTAATAGTCACACAAATATGGTCCAGGCAACTCCTACATTATCTTCACTGCATGTATATTTAAATATCCTTAAAAAACGTCTCGGTTACGGATGTAACCCTCGTTCCCTGAGGGAGGGAACGGAGACGTACGTCGGAACTGACCGACGAATTGGGATCTGATTTCAGAGACCAATCTACTTCGAGTGTTTAGAAACGAGCCAATGAAGATTGGCATGCGATTCACGCATTCCACGCTTCGCCCCGCAGCGAGGGTATAAATAAGGAAGTGGAATGCATGATCATTGCTTTTCTCTGCTGAGGAGCCGAACTCGTGACTCGGCCTCTCAGCGGAAGCACAGCACCTGGCGACGGGACGTACGTCTCCGTTCCCTCCCTCAGGGAACGAGGGTTACATCCGTAACCGAGACGTTCCCTTTCAGTCGGTCACGTTCGAGGTACGTCGGAACTGACCGACTAATTGGGATCTCTACCAAAACGCCAGCGTACTGGACCGTCTTAAATGGTACGGAAGTCAGGGCTCCAAGCAGGGAGGTCAGTCACTGCTGTTTCTGCAAGACCCACCCAGTGTGACTATTGGATAACGCTGGGAAAGCGTGCCCGTCTTGGGAGACGGTACGCTGCAGAGCCACGTCCTTCAGAGGAAGGCTTGGTGGCGGAATACACATAAGGACTAACCTAGCAGGGTAGTGCAACATATGGCACTCTCTGGGGTGGTTCCAGCCTGGTTCCAGGGGGGAAAGAACACGCCCAGAGATGACAGAACGGGCTCTGTCAAGGGAAAGACACGGGGCTAGCCAAGTAGGGTAGCAGGTACCGTGGACGAATACACATATGGGGTTGCCATGAGGGAACCGCTACATATGGAACCCAGCCTACACACACGTTTAACAAGCATACGGGTGCAGGCCTGGCGTCAGACGGCCGCAACGTCTGGCACAGCAGGGGTGACGGAGGAGCTCGACAGGGTTAGCCGTTTCCGGGGAACACAACTTGAGACAATAGACGCACGTATCCGGCCCGGAGGGCGGGAGTGGCGTTGCAAGCCGACACTTAGAACGGGCACCGTTCTCAAACTCAAACTCAAATTCCTTAGGGACAGGTTATTATGTGTAGGTTATTTGTGCGAAATCATACGAATTGACCAACTCGTCAAATACATGTGATTTAGCAAAAATCGTATGAATGAGGTTGTACAAATTCGTACGGATTAGCCACCTCGTAAAATACGTACAAATTGCTGTGAGATCGGGTTGGAAATACATATGTTGATAGGCAGATAGCGCATCGTATTGCAATGATTAGACAAACATTTTTTGCCCTGAGACTTCCACAGAATATATATATATATATATATATATATATATATATATATATATATATATATATATATATATATATATATATATATATATATACACATAAATACAGTATGTACAGGTTTTAATATTTTGCCTAATTCTATTATTAATTGCTATTAGGATGTGAAGATATAACAAAGTATAACAGTGATTGCCAGTATAACAAAAAGTGTTTATAAAACATTTGCCTACCTTACCTTTCAGCTTTAGTCAGGTTTTTAAATGATGACTGGAAGTGGTTTTGGACATTTATCTGGTTTGATGTGTTAAGTTACTTTGAATGTCTGTCTTTCTTTTATTCTCCTTCATTGAAAAGATCACTGTTGTGTCATTAAAAACAATAGGACATTTAAAAAAAGAAACAGGTAAGAAATTGCCCTTGAAACATTTTAACGATTATGTAAGCTGAAGTGTTTCATTTATGCACCATTAGTGAAACCAAACAGAACACAGTTGGCTAATAAAGCATTTTAACATTGAAATAATGACATTCAGTCTTTTTTATTCATCTTTGATTCAGTCTTTTGTATTTTGTATTTTTTTTATATTAACAATACATTTGGTGAGTTATGTGCTTTGAGTCTAAGGGCTAGATTTACTAACAGGGCAAATTAGCGAGAGAGCACAATTCCAAAAAAGCAGCAATGGGAGTGGAAAGTTCTGCATGTGATCTACTGAAGATGCATAAATTAACACAGACACAGTCGGACTAAAAGCAGCACAAATTAGTGTCTGGTTTAAAACATGCTTTTTTTGGGCTTAAATAATGGCGCAAATACCAGACAATTGACAAGCAGAAAAACCATGCATGATTAATTTAAGTACTCTCCTTCCATATATTTTGCATCTGAAAGGGAAACTCCTATGCATATGCAATAAGGTCAGTTGCAAAAATAACCCTTTCCATACCTTTTTACTGCTAATTTCTCACTACATGTCTTTAGAAAATCAGACAGTATTTTTTTAACAGCAAAAAAGGGTTTGCTCTGGCGCAAGCTGTTAGTTAAGAGCAGTTAAATCTGGCCCTAAATGTATTTTCTGACAAAGTAAATGTATCTAATTGTAATGCTGCGTTCACACCAAACGTGAATAGAGTGTCAAAATTGCGTCTACCGCGTCTAGTTTGACGCTTGAACATTTTGAATCCATTAGAATAAATATATATATATTGTATGTATAAATTGAGCGTTTGAAGCTAAATAGACGTGCGTTCAAGGCGCTCCAGGAGAAATATGTCATAAAACACCACTCTGCCTCTTTTCATTTTCATTAAAAATATATATTTAACATTAATAGTCACACAAATATGGTCCAGGCAACTCCTACATTATCTTCACTGCATGTATATTTAAATATCCTTAAAAAACGTCTCGGTTACGGATGTAACCCTCGTTCCCTGAGGGAGGGAACGGAGACGTACGTCGGAACTGACCGACGAATTGGGATCTGATTTCAGAGACCAATCTACTTCGAGTGTTTAGAAACGAGCCAATGAAGATTGGCATGCGATTCACGCATTCCACGTTTCGCCCCGCAGCGAGGGTATAAATAAGGAAGTGGAATGCATGATCATTGCTTTTCTCTGCTGAGGAGCCGAACTCGTGACTCGGCCTCTCAGCGGAAGCACAGCACCTGGCGACGGGACGTACGTCTCCGTTCCCTCCCTCAGGGAACGAGGGTTACATCCGTAACCGAGACGTTCCCTTTCAGTCGGTCACGTTCGAGGTACGTCGGAACTGACCGACTAATTGGGATCTCTACCAAAACGCCAGCGTACTGGACCGTCTTAAATGGTACGGAAGTCAGGGCTCCAAGCAGGGAGGTCAGTCACTGCTGTTTCTGCAAGACCCACCCAGTGTGACTATTGGATAACGCTGGGAAAGCGTGCCCGTCTTGGGAGACGGTACGCTGCAGAGCCACGTCCTTCAGAGGAAGGCTTGGTGGCGGAATACACATAAGGACTAACCTAGCAGGGTAGTGCAACATATGGCACTCTCTGGGGTGGTTCCAGCCTGGTTCCAGGGGGGAAAGAACACGCCCAGAGATGACAGAACGGGCTCTGTCAAGGGAAAGACACGGGGCTAGCCAAGTAGGGTAGCAGGTACCGTGGACGAATACACATATGGGGTTGCCATGAGGGAACCGCTACATATGGAACCCAGCCTACACACACGTTTAACAAGCATACGGGTGCAGGCCTGGCGTCAGACGGCCGCAACGTCTGGCACAGCAGGGGTGACGGAGGAGCTCGACAGGGTTAGCCGTTTCCGGGGAACACAACTTGAGACAATAGACGCACGTATCCGGCCCGGAGGGCGGGAGTGGCGTTGCAAGCCGACACTTAGAACGGGCACTTAGCGCTACTGGCCCCTGGAAGCGAGGATGCGGGAAGATACCGGCTCTACACGGAGGCTATAGAATCTAGCGAACGTTTTAGGTGTCGCCCAGCCCACAGCTCTACAAATATCTGTCAGCGAGGCACCTTGAGCCAGCGCCCAGGATGAAGCAACACTCCTTGTTGAGTGTGCTCGCACCCCGAATGGGCAAGGTATGTCTTGGGACTGGTAACCCAAGACGATGGCATCCACTATCCAGTGGGCCAACCTCTGCTTGGAGACAGCCTTTCCCTTCTGCTGGCCTCCGTAACAGACGAAGAGTGTTTCTGAGGTCCGAAAGCTTTGAGTCCGGTCAACGTAAGCGCGAAGAGCGTGGACGGGACATAACAAAGCCAGGGCTGGGTCTGCCTCCTCCGAAGGCAGCGCTTGCAGGTTCACTACCTGGTCCCGCAGGGAGTGGTAGGAACCTTGGGCACGTATCCAGGCCGGGGTCTCAGGACAACGTGAGAGTTGTCCGGCCCGAATTCTAGGCACGATTCGTTGACCGAAAGTGCATGCAGGTCCCCTACCCTCTTAATAGAGGCCAATGCTGTCAGAAGCACTGTCTTCATCGACAGGATTTTAAGCTCCACAGACTGCAAAGGCTCAAAGGGAGGGCTCTGAAGTGCTCTGAGCACTAGAGCCAAGTCCCAAGAGGGTAACGAGTTTGGACGAGGATGATTCAGCCTCCTCGCACCTCTGAGGAACCTGACGATTAGGTCGTGTTTTCCCAAGGACTTACCTTCAACTGCATCGTCGCTATTGCTGTGACGTACACTTTGAGGGTGGAGGGAGACAGCCTTCGCTCAAGCCCATCTTGTAGGAAAGAAAGCACAACACTAACCGAACACCTTCGGGGGTCTTCCCGGTGGTAAGAGCACCATTCAACGAACAGGTTCCGCTTCAACGCGTAGAGGCGCCTCGTAGAGGGGGCTCTAGCAGAAGAGTTGGTGTCCACCACTACCTGTGGTAGACCACCTAGAACCTCCGCGTCCCGTCCAGGGACCAGACATGGAGTTTCCAGAGGTCTGGACGCGGGTGCCATAGAGTGCCCCATCCCTGAGAAAGAAGGTCCCTCCTCAGGGGAATCGGCCAAGGAGGGGCTGTCACGAGGAGAGTTAGTTCTGGGAACCAGGTCCGGTTGGGCCAGTAGGGCGCAACTAACAAGACCTGCTCCTCGTCCTCCCTGACCTTGCACAGGGTCTGTGCAAGAAGGCTCACTGGGGGAAACGCATATTTGCGCAGGTCCCGGGGCCAGCTGTGCGCTAGTGCATCCGTGCCGAGGGTGCCCCCGGTCAGGGAATAGTACCACTGGCAATGGGTCGAGTCCGGAGAGGCAAATAGGTCTACCCGTGCGGCTCCGAAGAGGTCCCATATCAGCAGGACCGCCTGGGGATGGAGTCGCCACTCTCCCGAAGGTGCAGGCTGCCGTGAGAGCTCGTCGGCTGTCCGGTTGAGCACACCTGGGACATGAATGGCCCGAAGCGACCTCAGATGCTTCTGACTCCAAAGGAGGAGGTGGCTGGCGAGTTGGAACATGCAACGGGAGCGTAGACCACCCTGGCAGTTGATGTACGCAACGGCTGCAGTGCTGTCTGTACGGACCAGTACAGGCTTGCCACGTAGCGGCCCCTTGAGGCGGCGCAGTGCCAAGTGTACTGCTAACAACTCGAGGCAATTGATATGCCAATGCAATTGAGGTCCCGTCCAAAGACCTGAAACTGCATGCCCGTTGTACGTGGCCCTCCAGCCCGTGGAGGAGGCATCCGTGAAGAGCACAGAATGCCTGGACACTTGTTCTAAAGGCACACCGGCCCGGAGAAACGAAACGTCGGTCCACGGGCTGAAGGTTTGGCGGCAGTAAGGAGTCACTGGGACCCGGTACTGGCCGCTCTGCCACACCCACCTCGGGACTCGGCCATGGAGCCAGTGTTGAAGCGGTCTCATATGAAGCAATCCGAGCGGCGTTACCGCGGCTGCAGATGCCATATGCCCCAGGAGCCTCTGAAAAGATTTCAGTGGGACCGCTGTCCTGCTCTTGAACGAATTCAAGCAGTTCAACACCGACTGGACCCGCTCTTCCGTAAGGCGCGCAGTCTGGCTGACCGAATCCAGCTCCATACCGAGATAAGAGATCCTCTGTGTGGGACAGAGTTTGCTCTTCTCTCGGTTGACCCGAATACCCAACAGGCTGAGGTGACTGAGCACCATGTCCCTGTGTTCGCACAACTGCTCCCGAGACTGGGCGAGAATAAGCCAGTCGTCGAGATAGTTGAGGATGCGAACGCCGCATTCTCTGAGCGGAACAATGGCTGCCTCTACGACTTTCGTGAAGATGCGAGGCGACAGGGACAGCCCGAAGGGCAAGACTTTGTACTGATATGCCTTCCCCTCAAACGCAAAACGTAGGAACGGTCTGTGTCGAGGAAGGATAGAGACATGAAAGTACGCGTCCTTCAGGTCGATCGCCACGAACCAATCTTGGGGACGGATGCATTCGAAAATGCGTTTCTACGTTACCATCTGGAACGGGAGCTTGTGCAGGGCCCGATTCAGGATACGCAGGTCCAAGATTGGCCGTAACCCACCCCCTTTCTTGGGTACAATCAAGTAGGGGTTGTAGAACCCCGCCTTCATATCGGCTGGAGGAACCGGCTCGATCGCCTCCTTCGCCAGCAGGACATCGATCTCTGACCGCAAGACCTGAGCATCGCTGCTTCGCACGGAGGTGAAGAGGATGCCCATGTACTTGGGAGGCCGGAGAGCGAACTGAATCGCATAGCCGAGTCTGACGGTACGGATGAGCCAGCGAGACGGCCTGGGGAGCTGAAGCCAAGCCCCCAAAGACCGTACAAGCGGGATCAACGGCACCACAGACGTACCCGGGGTGGGGTGGCGAGGTGGAATAGACAGACCTGACTCGGGAGGCCCGGAGGCGGCCCTGAGTGTTGTCTGAGAATTCCAGGGTGGGACAGAGTATGGGTGAGAAGGCCCGGGGGCGTTCTCGGTGCCCACACTGCTGTCCCGTGGCGGGGGGAGGGGAGGAAAGGAGTGAGGAGGCGTCGCACACTGCCAACCTGGCCCTCTTGGGGCCCAGAGAGGGTAGAAACTGCTCTTTTATTGAGAAGGTGGGTTTTATTGAGATTGGCAGAGATGTTAAACCAGTTGAAGCCCCCCGGTCCTCCTCTGGGGGGTGGGGAAGGGATGCTGACATCATCTCCCCGAGAGCAGTTCCCATCCTCCCTGGGCTGCTCGTCTCAGGGCCGCTTACCCTTGCGCTTGCCACCAGGTTTAGCGGCTCCCTGAGCGGGTTGGGCACCACCCTTACGCCCGGCACCCTGCTTCCCCGATGAAGGCTGCTGCTTGGTTTTCGCAGGGGCGGAGGCGGACGCAGGGGGACGCCCTCAGCGATGAGCAGGCGGAGGTGCTACCTGCGACGACTGGGTGGAGGCAGCAGCGGGTCGTCGAGGTAGGATGTTCCTTATGGAGAACTGCTGGGCGAAGCTCTCGATTGCGTCGCCGAAGAGGCCGGCCTGACATACAGGGGCATTGAGAAACCGGACCTTGTCGGAATCACGCATGTCTGCCAGGTTCAGCCACAGGTGGCGTTCCTGGACCACTAAGGTGGACATCGCCCGACCCAGGGAGAGCGTGCAGTGACTTTCGTCGCCCGGAGAGCGAGGTCCGTCGCCGCACGCAGTTCCTGCATAACACCCTGGTCGGAACTACCCTCGTGCAATTCCTTGAGCGCTTTGGCCTGGTGGACCTGCAAGAGCGCCATGGCATGCAGATATGATGCGGCTTCCCCGCAGGCAGTGTAAGCCTTGCCTGTTAGACCGGACGAGAACTTACATGCCCTGGAGGGGAGACGCGGAGCACCCCGCCAGTCTGCAGCGGTCTTGGGACACAGTTGCATCGCCACAGACCGCTCGACTGGGGGGATTTCCACGTATCCCTTAGCCACACCACCGTCGAGGGTAGTGAGGACGGAGGAGTCAGTCGATCGGTTACGAGCGTTGTAAGGTGCTGTCCGCGACTTCGTGATCTCCAAATGCACTTCTGGGAAGAAGGGCACTGGGGCGGGGCGCTGAGAACCAGCACGTCCCGAGATACCAATCGTCCAACCGTGAGGGTTCGGGACACGGTGGAGGGTTCCACTCGAGCCTGACACTCACGGCGGCCCGGGAAAGCATAGCCGTAAGCTCTGGGTCAGACTCGGGCAACGCTGTCACACCCGAAGGGGGCAGCGCAGCCGAGTCTTCATCCTCAGAGCCCATAAGCTCGTCCCCCGATGCTGCAAGCGATAGCATGTCCTCAGCCGGAGTCCCAAAAGTAACGCCTGGGACCCCCTGGGAGGGGCCAGCGCGCTCTCTTGGAAGCTCCACCGGCGCAGCGGGTGGGGGAGGGGCCCGAGGAGCCGTTTGAAAAGTCGGGGAAGCCCTGACCGTCACCCTTAGATCACCACCAAAGTCATCAGCCAAAGTAGCAGCCCTCTGCTTTGCAGCAGGAGGGCCGCTAGATGGGGGGATGCGCAATGGCGCCCCACCTCTTTCGAGGTATTGGAGCCTGGATCGTAACACTGCGATGGTCATGTTCCCGCAGTGGGAACATGAGTCATTCACAAATGCTGCCTCAGCGTGCTGAACGCCCAAACACGTGAGACAACGAACGTGACCGTCAACTGGGGACAGAAATCACCCGCATCCAGAAACACACGGTTTGAATGACATCTTGAAAAAGACGCAGGGTCAAACCGTGTTGCTCTTTTAGAAGGAAAATCTGCTCTTTTATGTGCTGAAGCACTCAGGGAGATGACCGCGGCACCACACAATACAATAGTGCAAGCCTGTGTGTGCACTCAAAACGGAAACGCCCAGCGAACCAACTCTTTGATGTCCGTCTGAAGCAGTCACTCGCTGACGCGCCGTCACACCCGCACTGGTAGAAGCAGTCCTCTCAAGACACTCTTCGTAGAAACAGGAAGCAATAGACATTCACTGTTCGGCTCCGAAGTAGAAAAGCAATGATCATGCATTCCACTTCCTTATTTATACCCGCGCTGCGGGGCGGAGCGTGGAATGCGTGAATCGCATGCCAATCTTCATTGGCTCGTTTCTAAACACTCAAAGTAGATTGGTCTCTGAAATCAGATCCCAATTCGTCGGTCAGTTCCGACGTACGTCGAACGTGACCGACTGAAAGGGAAATAAAGTTATGAAACTTCTCTTTGCCCTCAGTCAAAACGATTTGGCAGACAACAAATAATAGATTCATGACACCAAAGATCGCCCGTTAGATCCACACAAGACGAACCACTACAGGACATCAGAGCCAGCGGCAAACGTCAGAAGGACTAGCCGAGGAAAGCCTGCTCTCGCCTGGGTTAATGAGTGCTGAGCACCCAGTGATCGCCTGGATCTCACAACTCCAAAAATGCAAGATTATTTTTTTTAAATAGGCATTCTCTTTATAAATAACCACAGATTTGAGCTTTAGACAACTACATTCTCACCTGAAAAAGTCTTAACTACATTTTGTGATACAATAGTAGTATTTTTAAATTATGCAGGGTTTCTCATCACATCACTTTACCACGTGACAACAGCAAGCAGGCTCCTGATTGGTTAACGCGGCGCGAATTGACGGCAAAGTTCAAATTTTTCAACTCGGGCATCAGACGCGAATTCGCTTCAAACGCGTGATTACACAAAAAGCACCACTCGTGCAAGACGCTCAATTCGCGTCCAATTCGCATCATTCGCGCAAACTGGACGCGTGAATGAGGCGGAATCGTGCCCATCGCACCACGCGAAACACCGTCTAACGCGCTGCAGGATCTCCAGACGCGCGTCAACGCGCCTTAACATTGAAATCACTCGCTCCTGACACTCTATTCGCGTTTGGTGTGAACGCAGCATAAGAATGTTTATATTTGTACAGAAAACAAAGACACCAATTAAGAATATACACTTTTTTCTCCAGTCTTTATTGTGGGCATTCCCTAATAAAATTGTAGGTTGAACGCAAACAAACAAATGATTTAGCTACGATTGCTATTAGACTGATTCTTCTCAGAGATGTTCAAAAAAGTATTAGAATGTATTCATTTATTTTAAAAAAGACTTCAAGAGTCGAGGGAAAAAAGTCAAGTAATCCAACATCCTCGCATTATTAAAAGGTTTCAGAGTTGATATTTATATTCACAGTGAGGTCAAGGTGGAAAATTGGTGCATAGTAGTCATATTCCCAATAAACATATACCAAATAATCTCTCGGATAAACCTCATCATGATCTACTTCTTTAATGGCTCCCCTGAGATCAGCTGTGTTCAGTGGATGGGATCACGCAACTACAGTAAATTGGGTTAATAAGGCACCACAAATGAATAAAACATTGCTATATTAATCAACAATTCATCACACAATGTCAACACAAAACTTTGTTTGTCACAGGAAGTCACCCAGAGGCGGCTCCGTCTGTGCGGTGCTCGTAGTTTTGCCAAACGTGTGTGTCTGGTTGGTATGTGGGGACGACGTGACGCTGCGTCTGACCTCAGATTCACCCCAGGTTCAGTGGAAGTTCAGTGCCGCTTTGTCTCATCACCAGCACTAAAGCCTGCAGGGCGACAACCCTCCTGTGTGCGGCTCCTCAATATTACATAACGTGACGGCCCTAGGATAGCACTACACACTGGAGTCAATTAACCACTGAAGGACACAGTAAATATTCTGTAATGGCTCTTTAAAGAGGTCTTTTGTATTTGAGATTATGCAAAAAGTGATATGAAACCACAGAGAATATGCAATAATGGGGAATGTGAAGTGGGTTTTTCATGTAGAAACCAAGCATGACTTATTAAAATGACTGAATATTTCATTTAGACTTCATCTGCATTTGATTGCTGTCAGTGGCATTGGTTTTATTATTTTAACATTGACTTTTCGGCAGAGATTTACCCTCGGATCTAATAAGAAAAGGCACATAACTTGGCTCTACTGTTTCTTTTTGACCTTGGTTTTTGTGTTTGGCAGGCATTGCACACTGGCTCTGCAGGGACGGCCTGTGACCACGCTATTACTTCTGTAGTAAATTATTTAGCTACAACAGCCTTGTCTAGCCACCTAACGAAACCCAGACAGAGAAGTGTGAATGGCTAACCAGGTCACCACCTGCAACCAAATTGCGAATTCCATTCGCTTATAGAAGAATGCATTAGAATGTTTTACACTTCAGTAATTAGAAACATTCCGAGGGCAATACATACCTTTTTTCTTTGATCGCTTTTGTTTGTTTTAAACTCTAAATGAGATTTGCCTCAATTTACCAGCAGAACCAGGATTGTTTTTTTGTTGTTGTTGCCTAAATTGCTTTTGAAGATCAGCTCTTATTTTTTTTACCTATGTGGAAGACAAATGCATGTGCTTGTGACGTTGTGGTGGTAAATCCCAAGGGAAAAATACTTTGATAACTCAATGAAAGTGACATCTTCTCTAGAGTCGCCGTGTAGATACAGTGGTAAACAGATGCTGGTACTGTGCATATTGATGATGCACATGCAATGCATTTCTGATTTAAATAATGCAATGTGAAAAGACCTGCGGAGGCAGAGTTAGTATGGTGGAATTGGAGCAATCAAACCAAGGTTAAGTGAGTTAATTGTTTAGCTTCATGTTAATATCGTTTTCATATACCAACATGAAAGCAGTAATTAAATGTCCTTTAGTACAATGAAGTCTTTCTTCATGGCAGCGGCAGGGAAGCATGTGGCATGAGTTGAGACATTTATTTACAGCGCTTTATACAGTACATATTGTTCCAAAGCAGCTTTACTGTTATAGTCCTGGGGGAATAACACGTTTTGTATAAAAACTCATTCTCTGTAATATGATGTTTTACACTGTGTCCTGCCTTCAGCTCAGAAATTGTGGTGGCAATCAATAGCCTATGTGTAACAAACTAGCATGCACTCCACAAATGCCAATACACACAACAAATATAGACAGAAACAAATGGACAAATATTCTTATGAAGTATTAGACATAAAATGCCATGTGGTTTACTGTATACAGGAGACCTAACCATTTATAATATGATGGCAGGAATCTCATTTAAATTTCTTATTCACAGTTTTGTAAAGGTATTGAATGCATACAGAGTGTGAGGGACATCACTTTTCATTCTTTTAAAGGAATTTTCAGGGTTGTTTTAAACTGTACAGACTACAGACAATAATATCTATCAGTCCTCAGTGTGTAACAACACATTTTTGTAAGCTCTTTCAACATATTCTGTGAAGGATCAGGGTTCAGGATTTTTTGATTTTTGTAGGCCAACCCGGAAGTTAGCATCCCTCGTCAAAAAAACAATAGAATTTTTTTCATTGACCTTTGAATAATTGCAGAAAATAAGCTCTGTTACCTACAAAAGTGTATGATATTGCATTTTTTTCATCATCAATCTTCACAAATGAATAGAACTTTTATTAATGTTGATTCCTAAATGCAATCTCCCGATTAAACTTAGGCTATAAACTTACTACACCATGGTCTCGTGACTTCACCACCATTAAGCTTCCGACAACTCTTTCAATCCTTTTAACTTAAAATCTAAAAGTTTTAGATCTAATAGTTTGAAAAAGCAAACAAAACAAGGCTCTAAAAGCGAACTAGTGATTAGATGAGTTTACCTGTTTAACGTGATGACATTTAGGGCAAGATTTACTAACAGCTTGCAACAGTGCAAACCCTCTTTAAAAACACTAAATAATAAAAAAAAAAATACTGTCAGGATTTACTAACATCACGCAGTGAAAAATTAGCACTGAAAAGTGGACAGGGTTATTTTTGCGGCTGACCTTATTGCATATGCATTTGTCGGAGTTTCCCTTTCAGACACAAAAGTTATAGGAGGAGAGTATTTAAATAAATCAGAACTGTCCTCTCCCATCAACACTTTTTTGGAATTGCGCTCTCACTCTTAAGCTTGGTACGTACTCCGCAAGAACAAAGACATTTGTTTGTTTTCTCGAGGTGGCAAGAACAAGAACAGAGTTCATTCTGGCCAGGACATTCCATACTTCACGAGAAAAGCAGGTGCCGAACATTACCTTTTCTCCGCATTAACCCCGCCCACATCTGACAAATCACACAATAGTTCTCGGACACCCACAAGAAAAAAAAAGTTCTGCTCAGATGATGTGTCGAGAACAAGCTGGAGAACTCCCAAACCAGGGCTGTGAGAACAAAATCACATAATTTTGTTCTCGCAGCCCTGGGAGCAAGAACCTTTTTCTGTTCTTGCGGAGTATGTAATGGCCTTAACTTGCCCGGTTTAGTAAATCTGGCCCTTAATGACCCTGTCCTCTCTAGTCCAACTTTGCAACTTGTTAGCAACTGTCTTTTTCGATATATGTAAAAGCTTTAAAAAACAAGTTGTGTTACACTGATGTAATTTATGTTGTAGAATAACATTAAATATCTTGAATATATTATATTCAGGCATTTAACAAAGAACCCATTAAACACACACACACACACACACACACACACACACACACACACACACACACACACACACACACACACACACACACACACACACACACACACACACACACACACACACACACACACACACACACACACACACACACACACACACACACACACACACACACACACACACACACACACACACACACACACACACACACACACACACACACACACACACACACACACACACACACACACACACACACACACACACACACAGCAAGTTTAAAAATGCTAACTCATTTCTAGGTTTTAGAACTCATTCCTGCACCACTTTATAGTATGTTAACATTGAAAAAATTGCACACCTCAGATTTACTGTGTTATTTTGTCTATACAATGAAAGACAGTGGTGTGTTTTTTGGACCCCATTTACTTTTATTGTATGGACAAAAATATTTGTTTGGAATATCTCGTTTTGTGTTCAACAGAAGAAAGAAAGACAGGTTTGGAGCGACATGAGAGTGACATCACTTAAAGCGTCTCAGAAGCTTTGGAAGAACGCTCTTCCATTTTGTGACCTAAATAAACGCAATATTGTAATAGACCACATTTTGGTCTGTTATAATAAATTACATACTTCATGTGCCTGGCACACCTATTTGGCACTAAGCAATTTTAGGTAGGGTTTAAGGGGTTTCTTCCTATGACACATCCAGAAGGTCTTGACAAGCAGATACTTGAAGCTGTCAATCAAACTGTTTGTTTCTCTCACCCTTTCTCTCTTTTTCCATCTGCAATGGCCTCTCTGATGTTTTTCCCCGCCGTCAGCTCCTTTAACCCCTCTTTCTTTAGCAGAGATGTTCTGTCACTGCCCTCACAAGAGGAACAAGCCATATGACAGGGTGATTTTATGGAAGGAAATTGTAAGGAAACTGTCTGTCACACAATGCGGGGTCTTTTTGCACGCCTCATTTTTCTTCCTGGACACCACAAGTGATGACAGTTATTACCATGGCGAGAGTTTCAATGTCAAAAAATAACAGTGCTTGTTTCAGCATGAACAACAGACAGCAGTAAACTGCCATAAACAATGCTTATTATCCCTCACACATCCTCTGTGTTTGTGCATGCATTTTTGGGGGCAAGGTTAAATTGCCAAAAAAAAAACAAACAAAAAAAACAGTATTTATAATATATGTGATTAAACTAATTTTGTGAGAATTCTTATTGTGCTTTTGCATCCATTTTTGTCATTTGCTTGAAATTTACAAAGAAAATAAGTCATGGTTTGGATCAACCTGAGGATGAGTTTTCAGAAAATTATCTAATTGAAAATATCTGAAATATTTGGAATTATTTTTCTTCAACATAGTCTCACTCCTATTCATCACATCACACCTTCGGTGTCACTTTTTAACGCACAGGGTACCCCTTTAGTGACATTTTTCGATGCGCAGTACTCCATTGATTTCAATGAGAAACCTTTGGCGCCATATACAGACGTGTTGGGCATGGTTATCGTCATGATGAAATTATATATTGGGTTACGATTTTGCCATTATGACATGGAGTGTGATTCTCAATTTAACCAGCCAGCATAATTTTATTTACATTTATTTTCTTTTTTTATTTATGCTATTCAGACACGCTTTGAACACATAAACCCAACCCCATCCCTAAACCTACCCATTTGTGTATTATAAAAAAAAACAGATACAACTGCAGCCACAATTTATTCAAAAAGTACAAATATTCCAAGTGTTCCGAGGCCAACATTTTGTTTGAAGGGGCGTGTCTGCTGTGAGACAGTGTAAACGGCCACTGCTGTGATTGGTTAACATCTTTGTATATGAAATAGATGACGTTTAACTCTCTCCAAAACTTTTAGCACGTTTTTACTATTATAGCTGTCAAGGTTAACTAATCGTGAAAAGTGTATATTTTAGCATTGTATTTAGATTTATGGCATTATATTTAGATTGTGGCATGAAATATTGCAGTGATGAGCATTGTAGCCAATCACAGACATTTTGAGTGCATGAATGCAGTGATCTCGTCATTGCAACTCAATTTCTGCACACTAACGAATGCTTTCATCATAACTAGTCCATATCGTAAAAGTCTGTTTGCAAAACCTGCGCCGAAATGGCGACTAATTAACCAAATAATCTTCAGTTAAATGTATCAAATGCAAATAAATAAAGCTCAACTGATACATTAACATTGTTGAAAATAAATAACCAAATTCCTAGCATTAGCATCCTTTGGAAGGTAATGATATTTTTAGTCCTGAATCTTCTATCCTTGTCATCTCACTAACACGCCAGTGGGCGGGGCCAAAGTTGCATTGATGAAGTAGGTGTTGATTTTTATCTTTTTCATCTTCGTCTTTTTATATGCACATTCCACAATGAGTCGTTATCTGGGCTTATTAACAATAAAAACAGTTTTTGCACTAACAAGGAAGTTTTCAGTTCTGAAACTTACAGGATATTCTTATAGTATGATGAGATCTTTTACGTCAAAAGCTCAAGGCAAATGTTACTTCTCAGTTCATAACACCTTCAAGGTTTATGCTTAAAATTAGACAAAAAAATGCAAACTGGGTAAGAAATTAAATGAATTACTTATATATATTTTTTACCTTCTCAAGTAAAAATCTTGTTTTTGGATGTTAATACATTTTCTGAGAAATAAGTCTTGTTATCTGGAAGTAAATGCAGGGAATAAATAAGTGTACGTATATATTGTTTTAACTGGAAAACAAGGCAAAAATACTGATCATAGAAATCAAGTTTTGCTTTATACGGTGCAGAGAAGACAGTGTCAATGCCAGGTTTATATTCTTCTGTTGTCTCAGACTGAAGCATCTAAAGTTTATAGTGTTGTGGACACAGGTGTTGCACCCATATTGCTTTCTCAATTGATATTGGGATGAATGTCCATCACTCACTCTGCACAGACTTCTTATGACAGACAGTACAATGGTTGGTGCTGCGCACATCCGCACAGATCATGTACACACACTGCCATCATGGTAAAGACCCAAGGCATTGAATTTCAGACTAGTCCAACCATCATTTCTGAATCTATTTCAGGCAGACTTTCCACAGAGGAGGATAGAGCGCTTTATTGATGATGCCTGCTACAGAAAGGGTCATCAACATCTGTATCCAATAAGAGACCAAAAGTTGAATGATAATAATAAGGCGAAATAGCCCTGTCCAGTGGACTCTAAAGGATGGACAGTCACATTCATGTTTATAGGCTCATTTCTGATGGCTCACATCAACCAAACAGCACCTGCAGTATGTGATTTGTCAGTGATATTGTAGTTTTTATTTTACGACATACTCTAGAAACTGACAGGAATTGAACATTAAATTGTTCTTGAAGAGATACTGACTTAAAATGTCATTTTAAAAATCATTTTAGAATCAATGACATGCTGGAGGGAGCTGTGGCGTAGTGGCCCACATGATTCAGACATGTCGAGCTGTGGTGCTCAAACAGGAAATTCTGTTTTAAATTTGTTCTGTGACACATCCTTTTCTTCTCCTCCTCTTTTCCTGGTAGTCTCTTGTAGTATACAATAGCCCAAAACGTATTTGATCACTTAAGCCACACTTAGGCTAAGTATGTATTTCATTGTATTAAATTGCAAAGTATTAAACTAAGTGGCATCAGCATAAGCTGAATGCTGATTATCAGATTATGGCACCACAAGAACACGCACAGTCCGCACAAGCTCTTCACTAGAAACTATCCTCAGGTGTGAACGGCAGCAGACAGGGGAAAAAAGTCAATTTCACTCTTTAATGAGCCCTAATAAAAAGAATTGGGCACTGGTAAAACATTTTATGTTATATAATAAAATATTAGCAGTATAGCGTTCAAAAGCTTGAAGTTGGCAAGATTTCTGCATTTATTTGATCAAAACCACAGTAAAAACAGTAAAAATCTGAAATATTATTACAATTTAAAATAACTTTTTTTTCTATTTTAAATATATTCAAATGTAATTTATTTCTGTGATGGCAAAGCTGAATTTTCAGCATCATTACTTCAGTCTTATCAGTGTTGAAAAAAGTTATATAGAAAGTTAGAAATAGAAAGTTAGAAATAGAAAGTTTAAAAGAATAAATACAAATATATTTTCATTATACATTTCTTTACTGACACTTTTGATCTATATACAGCATTTGTGCTTAATTTGTAGACAAATGATTAAGGGATCATGTGTAACTGGTCCTACCCAACCCGCTCCGAGCGGCATTCGAACCAGGGTCTCTGGCAAGGGAGGCAGGCACGCTAACAAGGATGCTAAAGATCACAGTCTCTAGCGTGCCTCTTGAGGTCAGGGGAGTCAGGTTTACTCACACAGCTCTCACTAGCTTGCCTCTGTTACACTCCCATCCGGGTCACGGCACCAAATGTACCCGGTCCTACTCCAAGTGGGATTGGAACCATCATCTTGGCACGGGATGCGGGTGGACTAACAAGGACGCTACAGAATGCAGTCTCTAGCATCAGTCGCTAGCGTGCCTCTTGAGGCCAGTGGAGTGAGGTTTACATGCACAGCTCTTACTACCTTGCATCTGTTACACTCACCTCCCTTAACCTCACTCCCATCACGGCACAAAATGTACCCGGTCCTACTCGACCAGCTCCGAGTGGGATTCAAACCGGTGTCTCCGGCATGGGATGTGGGTTGCGCCAACAAGGACGCTACAGAATGCAGTCTCTAGCATCAGTCTCCAGCGTGCCCCTTGAGGCCAAGAGAGTGAGGTTTACTCGCACAAACCTCCCTCCCATCAGGGTCACAACACCACATGAATGGATGCTACAAGGACGCTACAGACTGCAGGCTATAGCGTCAATCGCTAGCACGCTTCTTGAGACCAGTGTAGTGAGGTTTACACATACAACTCTCACTAGCTTACCTCTGTTACACTCACCTCACTCCCATCAGGGTCATGGCACCAAATGTACCCGGTCCTACTCCAAGAGGGATTGGAACCGGCCTCTCCAGCATGTGAGGCGGTAACAAGGGCGTTACAGACTGCAGGCTATAGCGTCAATCTTTTTTACATGCACAGCTCTTACTGGTTTGACTTCGTTACACGTGCTATCTAATCAAACCTCGACTCCTTGGTTGGCACAGCAAAATTGGAGTCAATAAGCATTTTCCTGATGGACAGCTGTAATGACAACTTGGTGCTCTGTCAATATCCCACCAAGAACAATCTCCCGGTCTCTTATAGCCAGCCCTCCGGTGCTCATTTTGTCCACAGCTGCCTGCCTGTTCACCAGCAATCAGTCAGTTCCAAAGAGTCTGGCATTGAGTAAGTGGCGCCAACTGTCCAAACAGTGTGTTTGTTTCATTTCATTCCGCTTACGGGTTTTGGATCCTGCCCTCCTAAGCTGCTCATTGTGTCCGATGAGCCTAAATGAGGGTGTCGGCATGAGTAATGTGTGTTGACAGTTGAAAGTGGCGAAACAGCACCAAAGTCTTGTTCATCCATCCTTCTATCTCTCTGAGTGTTGGGCCAAGGCAGCGTTATCCATCTTTCTTGAGGAAGGAGGAAGCTGGTGAAGGAAAAAAAGAGAGGAAGGGAGGGACATATGTCCTTGAGTGTCACATCAGAGGTCGAAGTCTGCTCTGTGCATGTAAGTGGCAGAAAGCAGGGGAAAGAGATTGTAACGAGAGTTAATTTGGTCTATAGATCACTGTCACTGTCCCCTGTTGCAGCGGTGTAAAGGTATGAACATTGAGCAGCATGCAGGAAATTACCATGCATGAGCTTAATGCGAACACGTGTGTGTGTGCGTATGTGTGTGCACTGCTTAAGAGTAATCTGTCACCCTGACATGCCATTTAAGAGGAAACAGGAGAGTATTTTATTATTCCTTCAATGAGCTTCTTTTGTTCCGTGGTGCACCAAGCATGCAGCATGCTATATATTAGCCCTTGCTCATTTTGTGATCTTTTCTCCCATAAGGAAATAAATCAGTGGTGTTATTTTGCTGGTATTTTATTTTGTGAGGGTTTCCAGCTGATGCTTGTTTTTAACACTGTTTATAAACACAATGGCTTTATTTGACAGATTTTTGTGAGTTGACATGCTCATTATTTTTCTATCAACTTCAGTAAATTGAGCGAATCCAACCTACATCTAACCATGTTCACTGCAGAATAAAGTCTGTAATCTACCACCAGTGTTTAATGTGTCATTCATTTAAATGCATATTACAACAAAATTTAGATATAGATTTAATGCAAAACATTTTTTGGGACAATATACTTGCAGATGCTGATGGGCTGTTTAATGTTTCATTCATTTAAATGCATTTTGCAACACAATTCAGATATAGTGGCATGGGACTTGCAGATGTACTTGCAGATACTAATGAAACCGGAGTATTTACTTTTATATAATGTACCTTATGTTAAGTTTTCCATTAGTTTTTAGTTTCTTGTTTAGAAGATGACTTGTAAAAACAATGATTTAACACAAAACATATTACTCACTGAAAATAACTGAAACTATAACCACTATTAATTAACAACAATATCTATTTACTGCCCTCATCACCCCTCACAAGCCCCTTGGGCCTACATAATTAAATATTCATGTGCAAGGACTATGGCCACTCCCCCTAAACACAGTGTGCACAGAACCTCAGGACATTTTTTTCTGTTTGACTTTAATTGATTAATACATGTACACTCTATGTTTTGTTATTTTATAAAATATAAAATACAAAGTCTAATTAAAAATGATAAATTATTCATCAAATGTGCACGGTTTTTCCAGTGTGCAGTTTCTGTTGTTCATATGAGCCAATCGTTGGTGTTTGCTGCGAGAGTGATGGGTAGTGCGGTATGACACTGAAGACAGATTGAGGCTGTGACATCTGTCAGACACATCTGTCAGAGCCTGCCCTCATTCACAGAATACTTTAGATTACAACGTTTTGCCTGGTAAAAAGAAAATGGGGTGAAGATCTTTTCGTGTACTGATGTAAATCATCAACCACCGACTTTTTTTTGTGAGACGGGTACATTCAGTAAAAGAATATTGCAGTATTATTTTGCTATTTTACTGTCATATCTAAAGCTTTGAAGTGATTTTTGTTCTATTAAATGCAATTTGTAGCATTCTGTGCCATTGTATTAAATTAAAGAACTCCTTTGGTGAAAAGGGGGTGAAAAGTTAATTTAATGTTGTTTATATGTCTGTGTGGTGTTTTTAATATTCTTTCAGACTAACCATACAAATTCATAAGTATTTTCGGTAACGCTTTAAATTACGGCCTGTTTCTAAAGCGTTACCGTATTTTCTCCTTAAAACTGCAATGAACCAAAGACAGTCTCAAAAACGCAGTTTGAAATCGCCTGTGTTTCTTACGTCACAAACTACCTTGTATCCAATCACTTCAGCGTGTGGGCGGGCTTTAGCATATCATTATTATGCTGTGAAGCAGGGAAGTCTCCAGTTTATCATGGTATATTTTTCTGTTGATATGAAAAATCCAACGCTATCTCATAACCAATTCATACGTATTTGTACGAGGTGGCTAATTCGTACAACCTCACTCGTATAATTTCGAAATCATACGAAAATACGTGTGATTTAGCCAAAATCGTACCAATTCGTACGAGTGAGGTCGTACAAATTCGTACGAATTAGCCATCTCGTAAAATACGTACAAATTCCTGTGAGATCGGGTTGGAAAAACTGGGTAGAGTTAGCAATATAGCAGGTGAATATACACTCACCTAAAGGATTATTAGGAACACCATACTAATACTGTGTTTGACCTTCAGCACTGCCTTAATTCTATGTGGCATTGATTCAACAAGGTGCTGAAACATTTTTTAGAAATGTTGGCCCATATTGATAGGATAGCATCTTGCAGTTGATGGAGATTTGTGGGATGCACATCCAGGGCACGAAGCTCCCGTTACACCACATCCCAAAGATGCTCTATTGGGTTGAGATCTGGTGACTGTGGGGGCCATTTTAGTACAGTGAACTCATTGTCATGTTCAAGAAACCAATTTGAAATGATTCAAGCTTTGTGACATGATGCATTATCCTGCTGGAAGTAGCCATCAGAGGATGGGTACATGGTGGTCATAAAGGGATGGGCATGATCAGAAACAATGCTCAGGTAGGCCGTGGCATTTAAACGTTGCCCAATTGGCACTAAGGGGCCTAAAGTGTGCCAAGAAAACATCTCCCACACCATTACACCACCACCACCAGCCTGCACAGTGGTAACAAGGCATGATGGATCCATGTTCTCATTCTGTTTACGCCATATTCTGACTCTACCATCTGAATGTCTCAACAGAAATCGAGACTCATCAGACCAGGCAACATTTTTTCAGTCTTCAACTGTCCAATTTTGGTGAGCACGTGCAAATTGTAGCCTCTTTTTCCTATTTGTAGTGGAGATGAGTGGTACCCGGTGGGGTCTTCTGCGGTTGTAGCCCATCCGCCTCAAGGTTGTGTGTGTTGTGGCTTCACAAATGCTTTGCTGCATACTTCGGTTGTAACGAGTGGTTATTTCAGTCAAAGTTGCTCTTCTATCAGCTTGAATCAGTCGGCCCATTCTCCTCTGACCTCTAGCATCAACAAGGGATTTTCGCCCACAGGACTGCCGCATACTGGAGGTTTTTCCCTTTTCACACCATTCTTTGTAAACCCTAGAAATGGTTGTGTGTGAAAATCCCAGTAACTGAGCAGATTGTGAAATACTCAGACCGGCCCGTCTGGCACCAACAACCATGCCACGCTCAAAATTGCTTAAATCACCTTTCTTTCCCATTCTGACATTCAGTTTGGAGTTCATGAGATTGTCTTGACCAGGACCACACCCCTAAATGCATTGAAGCAACTGCCATGTGATTGGTTGATTAGATAATTGCATTAATGAGAAATTGAACAGGTGTTCCTAATAATCCTTTAGGTGAGTGTATATATATATATATATATATATATATATATATATATATATATATATATATATATATATATATATATATATATATATATTACGATGTAAAATGAACTATATGCCTTTCTCCACTGACATTCTAAGTTGTTCAAAGCGTTTCTAAGCATGCTGATTTTTAGAAGGCAGTTGTCTGACTCTTAGGTGGTAGACAGGAACATGGTTTGCGACATATTAGCAACACATTAGCGGTTTGATAATGTAGTCAAGCAAAAGGCTAAGATTAATTACTGTTATGTGTCCGATGTAAGAGAGCGATACACAAAATGCACTACCATTCTAAAACAATCGATTTGTAGACAAGCCTGTATAATTCACTCTTGCACTTAATCTTCTGAATCAGTTTCTGGTTCAAACATATATGGCTGAATCAAACCAGTATTTCCACTTGCCATTGTACAGCATTTACCTCAGTAAAGTTGACAGAGTGGATCAGGTATTCTGAGCTGGTGCGAGTGAGTGGAGGCGGGGCTAATTTGCATATTCATGGCCATGGTTATACTAAATGTGGGAGGGAGTCGTTTGCCAGGCTCTGCGTTGGCTCAGTGCAGAATAGGTTGGTATTCAGTATACGAGTCTGTGTATTTCCGGTAGTTATTCTATTTCAATTTATCATAGTCATGGTAAATTATTGTGTCCAGTATGTCAGGACATCAAGTCCACAGGCATTTTGTGCAGGTGAAGAGACGGGACTTCACTTCTGCATCTGCTTTGAAACACGCGGCGGTGTGTATAGTGTTCACTTTAGACCAGAGGATTATCATCCCGGCGATATGCAACATTGATTCAACATTGTAATACTCATGTAAAGGATAATATTAAATGAATAAACATCCACACGCAATGCTTATTTGCCATTGTTTTTACGTGAATCAATTTCAACATTGATGAATACAAAGTATGTACATTAATACAAATGCATGCAGTCTCACACTTTTCAAAAAAGTTTGGAATTATGTGATGCAGTGCTGGTAATGTAAATATTTTATCACTCAAATACATACTCATAACATCATATACATCCTCTCACTATTGGTGAATCGGCACAAAATAAACCCATAACACACAATTAATGAATAAAGGATAACATGAAACACATACAATAACACTATACTGTCTGTGGTTCGGCTGCCGGTGGGAGATGTGACGGTCACGGTCAGCTCGAAGAAAATGTGAACTGAGCACTAAGTCTTGTTTCATAGGTCTTGTTGTCGTGATGAGAAACCACTAACGTATATAACGTTTAGTGTGGACGGATATTAACGAGTGTGACTTATGCCTGATGGTCAAAGCTTATTATTTTCTGTTATTGGTAAGTCTCAGTTGTTTTGTCTAATCCTGGCCTGTCCCTAATTGTGTGTCATAATTGTACGGCTGTGGTCTGCCATATGAGTATTAATAAACATTTATAATTTCCTCAACATCCAAACTGTCATTTGCGATCCATTGTTTTCCTATCGTTGAAATTCACAGCACTCTCTACGTCACTTCTGGTTTTGGCATTTTTAGATGCTGAAGTAAAATTTTCTCACAAAAATGACTACAAAAGACTTAGTAGCGTCTTTATAAGAATATTTTAAAGAAAATCTAGTTCCTACATTATTTTTCTATACATTGACTCACTGGGGTCTCTAACCTGCAATATGCCCTTTAGGGGATACATTTATTGACTACATGGGGCCAAATATTCCATGATTTGCTATTGCTTTGACCCGTGCTATTGCTATTGCTTTGCAAAATTGAAGCTGTGTCTACACTGCAAGAGAGTGACGTAACATGACAAAAGTAGATCACCCAGGTTCAGTCATGACAACTTTCTGAGTGTTTGTCATGATAATGGATATGACAATGTTATGTGTTTGGTCTTGGCAGAATAGATCTGCTGCTGCTGTTGATACAAGACATGCTTATGTGAGCAAGTAAGACATGCTCTGTTGTACAATATAGCATGCATGAATTACTGGAAGCAGATCTATACAGGTGGAGCTGGATAATTTCTGAAAGGGTACTGCAAACTGCTACACTGTCTACATTGTGCACTTGCAGTGTAGACTGCTTTGTTGATTATAACTGGACCATTCTAGTTTTGTTGCAATACTTGCTTGTGGATTAGACTCTATTAAAGTCAGTTAACAATCTCTCACTGGTCTGAGTAAGGGGCCATACGCATTAAATCATTGTATTGGGAAACTGACATTCTTTACCTGACAGGAAAAAAAGAGTTACCTCAGGTTAAAATATCTGAATGCCATTTCAGTCAATTATCTTCTAGTTGGGGGACCTTTCTGGAACCTCGGCTAGAGACCTCATCCATTCCTATGGTAATGAAACCCAATCAGGTTTCCATTGTGCACAGCACCTCCACTGACCTCCCAGAGTTCCTTGAAGTTTGTCCTCAAACTTTTTTTCCCCCTCAGTAATTACAACTGTCACTTTCACAAAAATACATCAGCAACCCTGTCCAAATGTGTGATTGTGAGCAAGAAATGTACACTTCATTAAAACCCCCCTCTGCAAAATGTCACAGTAGATATTAGCCCCCTAAACTTTTGGGAGGTAATTGTCATGTGCTGCCTGTGTAACCTCAATGATCAAGGCACACTGTTCTGCCCTCCCAACCCCCTCCTAGTCTGAAGAAATGGTTGAATAAAAAAATAAAAACAATCTATGACCTTTTTTTATAATTGCTTCATTTGGATTCAGGTTTCACTAACAGGCCATCCAGTTTCAAGTATGATTCTGCCTCTCTCTCTCTCTCTCTCTCTCTCTCTCTCTCTCTCTCTCTCTCTCTCTCTCTCTCTCTCCTTTGTGGACGAACAGCTTGACTGGCAGAATAAAAAAAAAAGTGTCTCATTATTAAAATCCATGAAATATTGGGTGTTCAGTGTAACAGTAAGTGCTTGTAATCATGTTAATGAGAGTGGCACAATATATTGATCAGTTGGATTGTTTATGAGGGGCTGTTTCTTTTGTTGTAATCATAAAATTCACATATATTATTATATTACATTTGCCCGGTTTCACAGACAAGGTTTAAGCCTAATCCTAGACTAAAATGTATGTTTGAGCAGTCTTAACTGAAAGCAACTTGCACTGACATATCTTAAAATTATATATTAACTACCCTATATTATATTAATTATTATATTATATTAATTATATTATATTATATTATATTATATTATATTATATTATATTATATACTGATCAGGCATAACATCATGACAGGTGAAGTGAATAGCACTGATTATCAAGTCAAGTCAACTTTATTTATATAGCGCTTTTTACAATGCAGATTGTTTCAAGCAGCTTCACAGTGTTTAACAGGAAAATAATGCAACAGAATTTGATTCGGCTGTACAGCTGCTCTGGAGAAAACGGTGATGTCATCTAGCTTATTTCAATTATCATACAGTGACAATGTGGGCAGATCAGTAATTGAGTTGATGTATTTAATTTTGTTTAGTAATTAATATTATTTGGATATTTAGTTGAAAATGTTGTGTCCCCAACTGAGCAAGCCAAGCCAAAGGTGACAGTGGCAAGGAACCAAAACTCCATCAGGTGGCATTATGGAGAAAAATAAACCTTGGGAGAAAGTTGGGGTGCCAATTAACAAACAGTGTACGATTATTATTCTAGCAACTTTACAGGTCAGAGGTCATAATAGATCAAAATATATTTGAAAGATTGGAGTCATCACGCTGGAGATGGGTTTATTGAGGATGACATGCCAATTAAACAATTATAAAATAGGTATATTCGAAAGATCTGAGTCATCATGCCGTAGACGGGTTTATTGAGGATGACGTTGATTAACCAATTATTAAATAGGAATATTTGAAAGATCAGAGTCATCACGTCAGAGACAGGTTTATTGAGGATGCCGTGTCAATGAGGCAATTTCAGGGGGAGTCTAATTGACACGGTCTCTGCAGACACTTCAGGGTCATGCGTTCGTCATGACTGGGCGCAGGTCCACTATCTGATCTGGATACGGCCTGGATCCGGTTGACTGCAGTAAACCTTTGGATAAACAGAGAGACTAACATTAGCGTAGATGCCATTCTTTTGATGATGTAACGAGTACATCCGGTGTTATGGGAAGTGTTCCCGGTTCCAGCTGACCTAGCTAATGCAGCCTAACAATCATTTAATTGAAAAAAAAAAAGTTTTATGTGTATGCCATAGTAAAGAGATGTTTTTTTAGTCTTGTTTTTAGTATTATCTCTTTATCAGGGAACCTGTCAGTGAGTGGGATATATTAGGTAGCAAGTGAACATTTTGTCCTCAAAGTTAGAAGCAGGAAAAATGGGCAAGCGTAAGGATTTGAGGGAGTCTGACAAGGGCCAAATTGTGATGGCTAGATAACTAGGTCAGAGCATCTCCAAAACTGCAGCTCTTGTGGGGTGTTCCCGGTCTGCAGTGGTCAGTATCTATCAGAAGTGCACGGAAGGAACAGTGGTGAACCGGCGACAGGTTCATGGGTGGCCAAGGCTCATTGATGCACGTAGGGAGCGAAGGCTGGCCCATGTGGTCCGATCAAACAGACGAGCTACTGCAGCTCAAATTGCACAAGAAGTTAATGCTGGTTCTGATAGAAAGGTGTCAGAATACACAGTGCATTGCAGTTTGTTGCGTATGGGGCTGAATAGCCGCAGACGAGTCAGGGTGCCAATGCTGACCCCTGTCCACCACCGAAAGCGCCAACAGTGGGTATGTGCGCATCAGAACTGGACCACAGAGCAAGGGAAGAAGGTGGCCTGGTCTGATGAATCATGTTTTCTTTTACATCACGTGGATGGCCGGGTGCGTGTGCATCATTTACCTGGGGAACACATGGCACCAGGATGCACTATGAGAAGAAGGCAAGCCAGTGGAGGCAGTGTGATTCTTTGGGCAATGTCCTGCTGGGAAACCTTGGGTCCTGCCATCCATGTGAATGTTACTTTGACACGCACCATTTACCTAAGCATTGTTGCAGACCATGTGCACCCTCTTATGGAAACAGTATTCCCTGGTGGCTGTGGCCTCTTTCAGCAGGATAAAAATAGTTCAGGAATGGTTTGAGAAGCACAACATTGAGTTTGAGGTGTTGACTTGGCCTCCAAATTCCCCAGATCTCAATCCAATCGAGCATCTGTGGGATGTGCTGAACAAACAAGTCCGATCCATGGAGGCCCCACCTCGCAACATAAAGGATTTAAAGGATCTTAAAGGACCAACACAATATTAGTGTTATGCCTGATCGGTGTATTATATTACATTATATTACACACTTTTTTGAGAATGTAAAATGGATTTAAATTAAATAAAAAAATTCTCACAAAACATTATTACTGGCCACATATCCAGACATGTGGCGTGGACTACAGTAGTGCATTACAAGTGGTTTGCACAATGCTGAACAGTAAATTACACCAAATTGCAACCCGATCTCATGACAATGCGTATCAATAGTACGAGTGTGCAATCTCGTGGAATGTATACACCAAAATGAGTTTTGGCGTGCATATGCTACGCAGTTTTTCGCGTGCATATGATACGCACTTTATGGCCATATGCACGCCAAAACTCATTTTGCCGTATACATTCCACGAGATTGCACACTTTTATTATTTATACGCATTTTCGTAAGATCGGGCTCCCAAATTGTGGTAGTTTGCTACACCCTCCACAATCTATGGTCGACTGGGAAAATTCGGGGCATGTTTGCACGTTGTCTGGTTATCCTTTAGTGAGTAAATAAAGCTGTCTGCATTTCATTCTTAGTGAATTCCTCATAAGTCTTATAGAAATAAAAGTATAGTAAAAAAAATTGCACAGGTCACTCTATTTCTATTCCTTCAGTTTTAACTGAAGGCACTATAATTGAAGGAGCTCAATAGAAACACATTCTGTTGTGATTGCAGTGCAGTGTGGGCAGCGCAAGTGCTCTTATCCTGTTCCCTTCAGTCATTGTCTCCATGGTGAGGCACATCTCAGGAAAAAGTCATCAGAAAGAGTAAATACTTCAAAACCGAATGAGCCCTTTTATGATGTCTCTCTCGCAATTGCACATGTACTAGTTTGTGTAGCAATTTCTGACCCCGCTTTACCAGATTGCTACCAAATAACTGGTTTCTTAATTATTTATCCTCCAATCCTACATAAAGACAGAGAAAAGAAGGTTCAGAGCACAAGGACAGTTCAAGTTACCCAGTAGCAGAAAAATAAGTAAGTGACTCACTGCAGGGACACAGTAACAATGATGAGAATCTGGAATTTTATCTTGGCTCTTCAAGGTTTAAATGCAGTTATATTACTTTTTTTGCCTGTCAATATCCAGTTGCAAAATAATATATATTTCCACTGTTTCTTAGTTGCTGATGCTGGCAGAATATCTCTGAAACTTTGGATGAAGCTGCCTCCTGTTCAAAGGTAATCTTAGTGATCTCTAAGAGCAGCTGCAGGATTCTGGAGAACTCTATCCAGAGAAAAGAGGTCTAATATACCTGGAGAGAGTTATCCGTTAGCATTCCCATTCATCTCAATGGCAGTTGCACGTCTGGTGCATGCAGCCAAATAGGTATATATGACCTGGATGTTGCCATCTTTGCTTCATAGGCACTTACACTTCTGCTACTTTTGTCCATTAATACATATGGTAAAACTACAACATCTACCAGAAGGTCCAAACTCTGATGAATTAACCTAAACGTGTTTATGTTATGTTTTATATCTGTATTATGTTAAAATATGCATTTGCAACTTTAGGAATGCCATTTTTAGGTTAACTTACTGAAGAGCATTTAAGGGATAGTTCACCCAAAAGTGAAAATTACCCCATGATTTAATCGCCCTCAAACCACGGTGTATATGAAATTCTTCTTTCAGATGAATACAATACAAGTTATATTAAAAAAAATATCCTGGCTCTTCCAAGCTTTATAATGTGAATGGCAGCCCAAAATTTGAAGCTCAAAAAAGTGCATCCATCCATTATAAAGGTAATCCACATGGCTCCGGGTTAATAAAGGCTTTCTGAAGGGAATTGGTGGGTTTGTGTAAGAAAAATATAAAACTTTATGAAGTAAAATATATAGCTTCCGGCAGACCTGCATAATGGCTGGATGCACTTTTTTGAGCTTCAAATTCTGGGCTGCCATTCACTGCCATTATAAAGCTTGGCAAAGCCAGCATATTTTTTAATATAACTCTGATTGTATTCGTCTGAAAGAAGAATGTCATCTGCACCTAGGATGGCTTGAGGGTAAGTAAATCATGGGGTAAATTTCATTTTTGGGTGAACTATCCCTTTAACACTGTTACTGCGATATTGTAGAAAATTGCTTCGTTTGTTTGAGCTATAGCAAATATTGGCATGGAGTGGGTAAATAGAGTGCATGGGTTTGGGGCAGAACATCCCAATTGACTGAAGAATGGATGGTGAATACATACAGCTGCAAGAAAAAGTATGTAAACTGCTTGCAGAATCTGTGAAAATGTGAATAATTTTAACTAAATAAGAGAGATCATACAAAATGCATGTTATTTTTTATTTAGTACTGTCCTGAATAAGATATTTTACATACAAGATGTTTACATATAGTCCACAAGACAAACAAATAGCTGAATTTATTAAAATGACCCATTCAAAAGTTTATAAACCATTGATTCTCAACACTGTGTCGTTATACCTGGATGATCCACACCTTTTTTTTGTGATGATTGTTCTTGATTCCCTTGTTTGTCCTGAGCAGTTAAACTGTCCAATTTTCATCTGAAAAATCCTCCAGGTCCTGCACATTTTTCGGTTTTCCAGCATTTTTTGCATATTTGAACCCTTTCCAGCAGTAACTGTTTGATTTTGAGATCCACCTTTTCACACAGAGGACAATTAAGGGACTATTTAAAAAAGGTTCAAACATTCACTGATGCTCCAGAAGGAAACATGATGCATTAAGAGCCATGGGGGTGAAAACTTATTGAATTTGAAGATCAAGGTGAAGTGAAGTCACACCAAGTATGGTGACCCATACTTGGAATTTGTGCTCTGCATTTAACCCATCCAAGTGCACACACACACAATAGTGACACAAACCCAGAGCAGTGGGCAGCCATATTGCTGTGGTGCCCAGGGAGCTTGCTCAAGGGTCTCACCTCAGTTGTGGTATTGAGGGTGGAGGAGAGCGCTGGTTATTCACTCCTCCCACCGACAATTCCTGCCGGACCTGAGACTCGAACCCGAAACCTTTGGGTTACAAGTCAGACTCTCTAACCATTAGGCCATGACTGCCCCTTAAGTATATGTGACCAATCAAGTCGGTTCTGGGGCATTTTGAGTTATCCATAGATTCTGAAAGTGTAGTCTCCAAGTTTTTCAACGATGTGTAACACATGGAAATCTGATAATATTTGGAGAAGTTGAGGCCATTTGAATGTAGGCATTTAAAAAAAGCTTAAAAGCGAGAAAACAGGCTCTAAAGATTGTGCAGTTCTCACCTGTTCTCATCTCCTGAGAGTGACAATAGGGCTCATTTACATCTCATTTAGATAATACTAGACCGCATACTATTATTAATAAAGGATAATGTGCATTGTAAATGTCAGTAATTTATCTTTTTTGACTTTTATAAAAAATTATTTAGAGGCTGAAATTTTATCTTTTTATAAAACCTTTTTAGTCAAAATTCTAATTGAACTTGTGCATTGTAGATAACATGTTGTAAGACACTCCTTTAACATCTAGCCATAATGTTGTTTAATGTTATTATTTTAATGTTTATGTAAACAAAAAGTACATATTGATGCTAATTTTATTTATTTGCTGGTTTTCTACATAAAACTTTGTGAATTGATTTAATTGTGTAGCATTAGGACTTTTTGAACAGGTCCTTAATTTGTCTTCCAGGAAACATGCACGTATCTTCTGTTGCTTCCGTAGGGCAGTACTAAATGAAAAAAAAAATATATATATTTAAACAAAATAAGAACAATTTGGACATCTTCATCCTGTTAAAAGTTTTCACACCAAAACTAAAGAATTTGCAGGACCTGGAGGATTTTCCTGAATAATGTTGCTCAGTTTAACTGCTCAGGACAAACAGTGGACTCATGAACAACAATCACAAAACAAACAGCCATGGATCATCCAGGTAACGACACACAGTAAGTCTCGTGGACTATATGTAAACATTTACTAAATAAAAAATTACGCATTTTGTATTATCTCTTTTATTTTGTTAAAATTATTCACATTTTCACAGATTCTGCAAGCGTTTCACATACTTTTTTCTTACAACTGTATTTGGAAATCTATATTGTTTCTATTTTGTTTTGTGTTGCTGTAATTACATCTTTAAAGTTGCAAAGACTCCATAAGATTTGTAGTTAGAAGTCATTTAGCAAGCGCTTTCAGCAAAGTGATTTAGAGTGAATTTATCAAAGGAACAGTCCCGCTGGAGCGACCTGGGGTTAAGTGTCTTACTCAGGGGCACAGTGGTGATTGCTCATGGATCACAAATTGTCACTTGAATCATAGGTATCCATACATAACGTGTGATTATAGCACATGCACATTCACATCGTTTTGGATGGACACTGAAATGTTCATCATTACATATGAGCAATTCTTCAGTGTCACATGATCCTTCAAATATCTGAATGCTGAATCATTGGGTTTTTTTTATGATGAATCTTGAAAACAGTTGTGCTGCTTAATATTTTTGTGGAAACCTTGAAACACCCCCCCCTTTTTTTTCCAAACATTTATTTGAAATAGAAATCTTACCATATAAATGCCCTTACTGTCACTTTACTGCTCTCAAGTACTGCATTCTTGTTGAGTAAAAGTATTACTAAAAATCTTCCTGAAACAATCATTGAATGGTAGTGCATGTAAATACTTATATGCTGTCCATATCGTGCGTTTCAGTTCATTCTACCCTCTAAAAACCACGCACATGCATACACACACATGCGCACACACATTTGATCATATAATGCATGAGGCACTTTTACAACTGCTGCTATCTTGTTTGCATATTGTTGGCAGTTAATAATATTCATGTTCTGTGATGTTTTTGATGTTTTTTACGTATATATTGTATCCATTTAATTTTAATACTTGTCATTTATGTTGATGGCGTTTTTACACGGTGGGTCTGAGGGAAATATAGTAGATATACAGGTGCTGGTCATATAATTAGAATATCATCAAAAAGTTGATTTATTTCACTAATTACATTCAAAAAGTGAAACTTGTATATTATATTCATTCATTACACACAGACTGATATATTTTAAATGTTTATTCATTTTTATTTTGATGATTATAACAGACAACTAAGGAAAATCCCAAATTCAGTATCTCATAAAATTAGAATATTACTTAAGACCAATACAAAGAAAGGATTTTTAGAAATCTTGGCCAACTGAAAAGTATGAACATGAAAAGTATGAGCATGTACAGCACTCAACACTTAGTTGGGGCTCCTTTTGCCTGAATTACTGCAGCAATGCGGCGTGGCATGGAGTCGATCAGTCTGTGGCACTGCTCAGGTGTTATGAGAGCCCAGGTTGCTCTGATAGTGGCCTTCAGCTCTTCTACATTGTTGGGTCTGGCATATCGCATCTTCCTCTTCACAATACCCCATAGATTTTATATGGGGTTAAGGTCAGGCAAGTTTGCTGGCCAATTAAGAACAGGGATACCATGGTCCTTAAACCAGGCACTGGTTGCTTTGGCACTGTGTGCAGGTGCCAAGTCCTGTTGGAAAATGAAATCTGCATCTCCATAAAGTTGGTCAGCAGTAGGAATCATGAAGTGCTCTAAAACTTCCTGGTATACGGCTGCGTTGACCTTGGACCTCATAAAACACAGTGGACCAACACCAGCAGATGACATGGCACCCCAAACCATCACTGACTGTGGAAACTTTAGACTGGACCTCAAGTAATGTGGATTGTGTGCCTCTCCTCTCTTCCTCAAGACTCTGGGACCCTGATTTCCAAAGGAAATGCAAAATTTACTTTCATCACTGAACATAACTTTGGACCACTTTTTTTCCTTTTTGTCTTTAGCACAGGCGAGACGCTTCTGACGCTGTCTGTTGTTCAAGAGTGGCTTGACACAAGGAATGCGACAGCTGAAACCCATGTCTTGCATACGTCTGTGCGTAGTGGTTCTTGAAGCACTGACTCCAGCTGCAGTCCACTCATTGTGAATCTCCCCAACATTTTTGAATGGGTTTTGTTTCACAATCCTCTCCAGGGTGCGGTTATCCCTATTGCTTGTACACTTTTTTCTACCACATCTTTTCCTTCCCTTCGCCTCTCTATTAATGTGCTTGGACACAGAGCTCTGTGAACAGCCAGCCTTTTTTTTGCAATGACCTTTTGTTTCTTGCCCTCCTTGTACAAGGTGTAAATTGTCGTCTTTTGGACAACTGTCAAGTCAGCAGTCTTCCCCATGATTTTGTAGCCTACAGAACTAGACTGAGAGACCATTTAAAGGCCTTTGCAGGTGTTTTGAGTTAATTAGCTGATTAGAGTGTGGCACCAGGTGTCTTCAATATTGAACCTTTTAACAATATTCTAATTTTCTGAGATACTGAATTTGGGATTTTTCTTAGATGTCTGTTATAATCATCAAAATTAAAAGAAATAAACGTTTGAAATGTATCAGTCTGTGTGTAATGAATTAATATAATAAAAAAGTTTCACTTTTTTAATGGAATTAGTGAAATAAATCAACTTTTTGATGATATTCTAATTATATGACCAGCACCTGTATATAGTACAATATACAATAAAGTTGAAGCTAATATCCGAACATAAACAACATGTTCTAATGAATAGATAATGAAGCCAGGATGACCTATAACCTATTGATTACCAGCCTAGATAGTTAAATACTAGTAGTTATACTGCTAGTAGTTATACTGAGGCTAGACTGTTCCTTTGAAACTGATAAAAAGAGAGAGATAGAGATAGTAAACAAAAAGAGAGGATTACATTTGTGTTTTTCTGTAAGAATCAAAGGCAGTGCATTTGGATGAATAAGCATAAAAACAAGGGGTTGGTCTGCATTGTACAGTCAATTTAGTATCAGTTTACAAGTCATGACATCTAAAAGTGCGTCTCACATTGCCTAAAGCAAAAGCATCCACTGTCAAAAGTGTTTCACAAACGGAGATATATTAAATAGTGCTTACCTCCCTCTTGGGTGTGAACTATTTGCTCCCAGTATTACTGCCCATGGCTCTGTGTGTCTCTAAATCCAGACCTACCTACCCTAGTTACTGGCCTCAGACAGGCAAAGGGGCTTTAATTACAAATGTATCTTTTGCGCTGGGTGGCTGGCTAATTGTTCTGAATTCCCTCCGGTGTCATTCTCTCTTCGCCCCACCAGTGGCCTGACTCACAGTCTCTAATTGTCATGTACACACTCCAGCACACTAGATTTAGTGCTGTACTGCCCTTAATTTAATTGGAAAGCACAGAACGGTGTGGGCAAGAAAAGGAGAAAAGAAAGAAATAAAAATGGAAGCAATCTTTCTTCAACGGGCAGTAAAAGGGCTGCAGGTATGAATTATTCATCCACTTGATGGATGGGTCTGCAAATAAAAATGTTGAGTGGGTCGCAGACTGTTAAGTGAGCTTTGCATACTGTCACCCTGTTCTTTCCACTGCCGTCTGACTGAGGGAGACAACACACACTGTTCATTATGACACAACGTCACCACGCAATTAATGTAATGTGCTGCTTTATAATAGCAGCAGACATCTAAATGTGTCACCGTAACCGCTGTGCTTTGTTTGCCTGAAGTCTTTTAAGGAATTAAAAGATATTGTGGAAAAACCAACAACAGGATGTAGTTTTGCTCTTGGGAATATTCAGCAGGAATGTTCACTCACAATTACTATAGTATCACATGTAGGAAATTCATGCACCTGGACCTAACAGAGTGTTTTCAGCTGTGCTGCAGTTGGCTGCAAATGACAGCGCTTCATAAATCTTGATCATCAATTTCATTAAGTTAAGTGACAGATGATTACAGTTAATCATAAGCAACCCACATGCCATTAAGATTTTCTGAAACCTCCTCCCTTTTTTGTTGTTGTAAATTTTGTCTCAGATTTCATTATCCAACCTCAGTTTGTACATGATATCCTGAATATCTGAGAAAAATCTTGCCCAGATAATAAGCTTTCAATGGAGCGAAAATAGATTATGCTCAATGCAGTTCTGAGTAGGTCAGGATGACAACTACAAGACTCAAGTAGATGTTTAACACAAGGAGATCTATAAAACCTAGAGAAAGCTATCAGCTGGCATTACCGTTTATCTTAAAAGCAGTTGTTCAGCTGTTGTTCGACTGAACATGTACGTATATGATTGGAAATCTGCCATCTTTGCTCAAAGGCACTCAGTTCTTGAATAAATGCCACGTGAATAATGATGTCATGACAGCACTGATTAGCTGATAGCGCTGCAAGAACTTGCACAATCCCAAACCCTAGCACCTATCATGACCTGTCATGTTATGTTGTTTATTTGTATTACTATTATTTAGTTTAGTTAGTTTAGCTGCTTACAAATGGTTTTATTCCATCAGATGGTGTAGTCCACCAGTAGGGGCTAACTGGGACATGCTAACTTGCTAAGCCTTGACCCCTTGTTTAAGCATCTTAAAGGAATAGTTTACCCCCAAAAAGAATCATTTACTCACACTCATGACGTTCCAAACCTGTGTGACTTTATCTATTCTGTGGAACACAAAATAATATATTTTGAAGACTGTTGTAGTTACCATTGATTTCCATTGTTTGGACAAAAAACATATACGCTACGTACAAAATCGAATACTTCCCTCTACTATACACTATGCAAAAAACACTATGCTAAAAATATGTATGTTCGAATACATATATATATTAAAAAAAGAAACAGTAGTCGAAAAATACCCAGATGACCTACTACTTCCGCCGAGATTCTGGAGTGCGCATTCAATGGGCACTATACTATCCCATGAGGCCCCGGGAGATGATTTATAAATGGCAGTAAAGCAAGTCAACTGGCACTGGTCATGTGACAGTAATAACATGATGGATTCAGTTAGTCAGAATTTAATTCATATTACCCATAGAACATACCTTTTTAACAGTCACAAAGAAAATTCACATAAAAATGTAGTACTTAGAGAGTATGCAATTTCAGACGCACCAATATATATATTTTTTTTACTCTTTCCCACCAGTTTTTAAGTTGCCAGCATTTTTGATAACTTTCACAAAACTTTCATGGCCCCCAGAATATTATATGAATATCTGAACTTGTTATTTTACATAGATAATAAGTAGATAGAGATGGAGTAGATGCAGTCCATCAACACCCCCGAAGTTTCACAATCTATAACTTGTCCGGGGTTGACATTTCATTCGGTAATATTAGGCAGTTTTGATTTATATGCTGTTTAATGTTGGCAATCACGCTATTTTACATATTCATTTGCTTACATATGCTATCGCTGTTACGGAACAGAGACTCACAACCAGAATGAAGTAATGTAAAAAGAGTGTAATTCTCCAGAACCAGGAAGGAAATGGACTCGGTGTGCAACTGGCCTACTTGCAACCCTGATGGGTCCCACGGAGAAACTGGCATGGTTTTGGTTGAGGGGTTTTGCCGATTATCGATTGGACTTTGTAATGGGTCTCGGTGGATCTCTTCTGGAGGCTGAGCTGGCTGAGGGAATCGGACGGAGATGAAGTTCCCAGCTGACCCAGTGTCGAGGAGGGCGTATGTATACTGATAGAGAGACATAAGAGGCAGTAATAATAACTTTGGTAGTGAGTGGTTTCATATTTATTGACTCTAAATGGATGACACTCACCATGGTTTGTGGTGGACGAATTGGTCAGGCAGTGATGAGATGTCCACCAACCCCGCAATACAAACAGAGACCCTGTTTGTATTGTGCTTGTTTATGCTTCTTTTTCGCATGTGTTTGATCCAGGGATTCAGTACTCTTACAGAAGATGCGTAATAGCACCAGTGAACACACGGAAAGCTGGAAATGTCTGTCAATGGCAGGGAAAGAGTAAAATATCTTATTTTATCTTCTTCCACAGAACAAATAAAGTCCTACAGGTTTGGATTGACATGAGGGTGAGTAACATGACAATTGGTGAACTATCCCTTTATTTGTGAGATGGAAGAGTAATTTTTCTGTCAAATGATCAAACGTGAGGCAAATTAACATGCAGATCAATAGATTGATTAACTGGTTGATTGATCAGTGAATAGATAACTAGACAGAGATGGATGGAGGGGTTAAAAAATACACTCTAAAAAAAAAGGTTCTATATGGCACCAAAAATGGTTCTTGGCTCGTAATCATAGGGGAACCTTTTTTAGTGCTATATAGCACCAATTTTGGTGCTTCAGCGGTTCTTCAGCGGTTCTTCACCGGTTCTTTGACTAAGGTGCTATATAGCACCGCTAACTAAGGTGCTATATAGCACCGCTACCATATACAGAACGTGCCATATAGCACCAAAAGTGGTTCCCCTATGATTACGACAAAGAACCATTTTTCGTGCCATATAGAACCTTTTTTTTTTAGAGTGTAATACCTGCTTGAGCCTATTTTTACTGTTGAAAGTTTTACCTTATTTTGGACCATAGGTCTAATGTGAGATAATTAGCAAGTGGTCAAATTATCTCTCCTTGTCTGTCTCTTCAGTGTTTATTAACAAATTTTTCTCAGTTCTGCTCCCTGTAATCTTCCTCAGGTACCTCATCAAACGGGTGGGTGGTTATTCTCATCATGGAAAAAGACGTGATCATACATCTGTTATATTTTACCCCCGCATTTCTCTATCCAATTATTAGCCCGATCCTCAGCTCACAATCTGCTGAAGAGACTATTTAATGTCAGGGATTCACATATCCTCACGTATTATTTTTATCCTCACAATCATAATCACTATTCTTTACAATGAACGCTACACCCAACGCTCAAGCAAAAATGTCAGGCATTAATTTCCATCGGAAGCGGAACGTTTTTCTTCACTTACAGATCCAGCTGGTTTGTCACGGACAGGAGTGAGCAACTCAGTGAGATTTGAGATATAATTGCTCTCTTGCTGAGCCGAGTTTTCGCTTTATTGGATGCTGCGCATTCAATAACTGAAGTTTAATTAGTCTTCATGCCAGTGATTAAAGAAAATAAACAGCGACTCAACAGGCATAAAGCTTTTCCCTCAATCTGTTTTCAATATAAAAAAAAAACTCTGTTTGACCTGAAGTTCATGCGGATCATTCAAGACAAAACTCGAGAGAAACGCCTATTAATGCGCCTCCCCAAATATAGAGGCCTCATGTGGGGATGAGGGTATTTGCATTTGTTTGTCAATTACAAAGACAGAAGGAGTGCGTTAGCCCAGATTGCGGGCGAAGCTGCTGTTCTGAGTGATATTTACACAGGCTTGAAAATCAGCGGTTGATTAACTTACCAATGATCCACGGGAGATGAGGTGTGCCTGTGTTCTCATCACTACACGGATTAATTAACGTTAATGGGCTAATTATCTCAGCCAAGACAGATATTAGACAGGATATCATGAAAAATACCTCATGCTACAACAAAGCATCAAGGTGACCTGCTTTGTATTTTCCCACCATGATTTAGGATGATTTAAGACAAACAACATTAAGAACTGACCGCTTCAAGAGAGCCTTGAGCAAAGAGAACCACTGATTGAATCCAGAGGCACGGGATGTTAAAAGAATCAAGACCCACTTGAGTTTGATGGAGGGGAAGGGAGGCAGATGCAGCTGTATGTCTACGAGCTAAAGCTCATCACCCTTAACAACAGGCATCAGACTCTCTTCAGGCTATGAGAGCGAGCTGTTGGTTGAATTGCATCAGCCAATCACAGATGCTACATCACGTCCAGGTGAGGCCAGATTATTCTGTGCAACATCTGATGGGATCAAGGCTTGAGTGGGAAAAAGAGCAGAGCAAATCTCCCACGGTTATAAATTATATAGCCTACTTGTTGTTGAGCGCTTTATGCTTTATTTAGGATTTGTTTTTTCCAAACTCAAAACTGTTCCAAAACATTATGAGCTGCCTTGGCCATGGAGCCTCAGAATAAGCTATTTTTTCAATCAACTGAAGCAGTTTTGATAGTGTTAACATTTTGCTAAGCTGACAGCATGAAAAGTGAAGTATAAAAAAATACATAGCACCTGTAAATAATGCAAAAAATAATCAATTTTATTTTGAACAAATTACAAATTTTATTTTTTTAAGTGCCATGTTTTTTTGTGGATAGAGCTGTTGTGATTTTAAAAGTGTTTATTTGTAGATATTAAAGCATAAAAACCCATCTTATTCACAGTAGAAGCTATATTGTTTGATTAGTAAATGAAATCGTCAAAATACACTATATTACTAAAGGTTTTGGGACATCTGCCTTTACATGCACATGAACTTCAATGGCATCCCATTCTTAATCCATAGGGTTTAATATGGAGTTGGCCCACCCTTTGCAGGTACAACAGCTTCCACTGTTCTGGGGAGGCTTTTCACAAGGTTTAGGAGTGTGTTTATGGCAATTTTTGACCATTCTTCTAGAAGCGCGTTTGTGAGGTCAGGCACTAATGTTGGACGAAAAGGCCTAGCTCCCAAATGTGTTCTATCGGGTTAAGGTCAGGATTCTGTACATGCCAGTCAAGTTCCTCCACACCAAACTCGCTCATCCATGTCTTTATGGACCTTGCTTTGTGCACTGGTGCACAGTCATGTTGGATCAGGAAGGGGCCATCCCCAAACTGTTCCCACAAAGTTGGGAGCATGAAATTGTCCAAAATGTCTTGGTATGCTAGGGGTGAAAAAAAAAAAAAAAACATAATCCCCCTCCACCAAACTTTACACTTGAGATGTTCGATACCGTTTTTCCCTTCCCGATACCGATTCTGATACCTGGGCGCAGGGTATCGGCCGATACAGAGTACTGATCTGATACCTGGGTGTGTATACACTCTAAAAAAAAAAAAGGTTCTATATGTCACCAAAAATGGTTCTTGGCTCATAATCATAGGGGAACCTTTTTTAGTGCTATATAGCACCAATTTTGGTGCTTCAGTGGTTCTTCAGCGGTTCTACAGAGGTTCTTCACCGGTTCTTTGACTAAGGTGCTATATAGCACCTCTGGAGAACTGCTGAAGAACCACTGAAGCACTGAAATTGGTGCTATATAGCACTAAAAAAGGTTCCCCTATGATTACGAGCCAAGAACCATTTTTTTAGAGTGTATACAGTTACTACTAGCCCTGTATGAATTGCTAGAATTATTTTATGGTGTGCTTCAGACTTATCCCTTAATAAAACATGAACAAATACATACAGTGAACTACTGTATTTATTACAGTATTTTTATTATATGACATGCATTTGACAGTAATATTATTTATTTTTCGTAAGCGAAAAAGAACTTCAAATGCAGCCACAAATCTAACACTGCAAACTGAAAAAGGTATTTTAGTTTAACTGTATAAAAAACTATAAAACTATAAAAAATTATATATTAATCAGAAAATAATCTCTTTACAACCTTCTAGGCATAATTATTATTATTAGTAGAGACGTATTATTATTAGAGATGTAGCTAAATCTACTGTAGGCTACAAAAGTAGCCTAATATATTCTGAAAATGTCTTCATGTTAAAACAAACTTTTATTTTGACGGGTTACCGTGAACACGTTTGAGTGTCTGTGTTCATTATATAACAGAGTAAATTCTCATAAAGTAATGGTTTATACGTTCGTCTCCTCATATAGTGACCATAGACTGTAAAAACACACGTAGAGGTAGAAAAACTGGGGGAGGACAAAGACAGCAAGCGAGTGTCACGAGTGTCATCCACACAGAAACTAAATACTGCTAAACTGCTAAAAAGCTAGAGGTCATAATAACTAGGTCTTGTTTAAGAAAATGGTATCGGATCGGTACATGGGTTCAAGTACTCGCCGATACCGATGCCAGAATTTGTTGTGGTATCTGTGATATTTCCGATACTAGTATCAGAATCGGAACAACTCTACTTTACACTTGGCACAATGCAGTCAGGCAAGTACCGTTCTCCTGGCAACCACCAAACCCGGTCTCATCCAATGGATTTGCTCTAGAGTCCAGTGGCAGTATGCTTTACACCACTGCATCCAATGCTTTTCATTGCACTTGATGATGTAAAGCTTGGATGCAGCTGCTTGGCCATGGAAACCCATTCCATGAAGCTCTCTACCCACTGTTCTTAAGCTAATCTGAAGGCCACACAAAGTTTGGAGGTCTGTAACTATTGACTCTGCAGAAAGTTGGTGATTTCTGCGCACTGTGCACCTCAGCATGAGTGTATGTATAGTGTATGTCTTGCCACAAATCTCCAGTGACCAAGCAATTTCCAAAAATGCAGGTTATATGGCCCAGGACCAGGAGAAAGTACAACGTATTGAACAGACTGTGCTTCCATTCCTCAGAGTCTCAGTTTTGTCAAACTAAATATGGTATCCTCTCTGGCTTGTTTCTCTGTATGTTAACAAACAGTTTCAATTGTAAGCCATGTTATTGGGAAAGAAAGGATGTTTGGAATGTTGCCAAAGCATCCTTTGGATTTGTCTTCACATGGAAAAAAAAAATCTCTTTGATGTCTTCCTATACCTTGTAGGTGTATTGTAGGTAAAATTTTATTTTTAGATACTGTGGCATCTATCATTGATACTCTGAATTTGCTGCATATCCAACCACAAAGCCGCCCCATTTTTCTCCTCCTGGCCTACTTGTCTGAGTCCTCAAGGGCAGCAGAGATCTGGGAGATGTACTATATTTAGTGGGGAGCTTCTGAGTCCTGAAGGATGCTGGGTGAATGTGTAGGTCTTCTTGTCTGTACACACACCTGCATACACTGAGCCATGAAGCTGCTGTGATCCATCAAACAAACCATCACTAGTAATGGATTATTAAAACAGCCTTTTCATCATATAAAAATAAAACCCTTTATGCCCGGCCTCGCCTTTCAACAGGAAAGTATAAAGGGAAATTAGTTTGACCCATATCACAATTGAATGTGATATGAGTAATTCCTTGTATGTAGAACCTTTTGAATGTTACACACACACACACACACACATATATATATATATATATATATATATATATATATATATATATATATATATATATATATATATATATATATATATATATATATATATATATATATATATATACACACTCACCTAAAGGATTATTAGGAACACCTGTTAAATTTCTCATTAATGCAATTATCTAATCAACTAATCACATCGCAGTTGCGTCAATGCATTTAGGGGTGTGGTCCTGGTCAAGACAATCTCCTGAACTCCAAACTGAATGTCAGAATGGGAAAGAAAGGTGATTTAAGCAATTTTGAGCGTGGCATGGTTGTTGGTGCCAGACGGGCCGGTCTGAGTATTTCACAATCTGCTCAGTTACTGGGATTTTCACGCACAACCATTTCTAGGGTTTACAAAGAATGGTGTGAAAAGGGAAAAACATCCAGTTTGCGGCAGCCCTTCGGGCAAAAATGCCTTGTTGATGCTAGAGGTCAGAGGAGAATGGGCCGACTGATTCAAGCTGATAGAAGAGCAACTTTGACTGAAATAACCACTCGTTACAACCGAGGTATGCAGCAAAACATTTGTGAAGCCACAACACGCACAACCTTGAGGCGGATGGGCTACAACAGCAGAAGACCCCACCGGGTACCACTCATCTCCACTACAAATAGGAAAAAGAGGCTACAATTTGCACAAGCTCACCAAAATTGGACAGTTGAAGACTGGAAAAATGTTGCCTGGTCTGATAAGTCTCGATTTCTGTTGAGACATTCAGATGGTAGAGTCAGAATTTGGCGTATACAGAATGAGAACATGGATCCATCATGCCTTAGTGCCCCTTAGTGCCAATTAGGCATTGTTTAAATGCCATGGCCTACCTGAGCATTGTTTCTGACCATGTCCATCCCTTTATGACCACCATGTACCCATCCTCTGATGGCTACTTCCAGCAGGATAATGCACCATGTCACAAAGCTCGAATCATTTCAAATTGGTTTCTTTAACATGACAATGAGTTCACTGTACTAAAATGGCCCCCACAGTCACCAGATCTCAACCCAATAGAGCATCTTTGGGATGTGGTGGAACGGGAGCTTGGTGCCCTGGACAAATCCCACAAATCTCCATCAACTGCAAGATGCTATCCTATCAATATGGGCCAACATTTCTAAAGAATGCTTTCAGCACCTTGTTGAATCAATGCCACGTAGAATTAAGGCAGTTCTGAAGGCGAAAGGGGGTCAAACTGTATTAGTATGGTGTTCCTAATAATCCTTTAGGTGAGTGTGTATGTATGTATATATATATATATATATATATATTTAATTAAGGAGCTAAAGTTTATTAACTGTCAATTGAAACTATAAATCCCACAATATAACAATATAAGAAAACTAAACTGAAACCTGGAATAGTATTTTCTTTATTTAAAATTTACCCTGTTCAATGAATTGTGATAATATGAAATACACAACAACTCTATGATGGGACGTTGCACTGCATAACATGAATGATCTAGATATTAATTTCTGGCCTTTAATCGAGTTTCCAGATCTGGTCTTTAAAAATTTATGATATGCACAGCAGGGTTTCTCTTTCCATGCAAGTTTTTTTAGTTTTTTATATCAGTTTGTGTGTGTGTGTGTTTTCATGGTACTTGTAGGTGTTGTTTACCTCTTATTGACCACTGTCTGCTGGGATGTCCTCTCTGTGTGGGCCTGCTTTCATAAACACCATTAAGCATAACTTCTTTATACGTTTCCCTCGGCCTGCCTTAATTTACGGTTGCAGCCACTCTCGCCTTCATGTTAATTTGTGTGTTGAGTCCTTTGAGCTTTGTGATGAGCTGGTGTTAATCACACAGCTCACACCACAACTGTGTCCACAGCCCTTCAGAGAATGCCATTGATCAGAGCGTAATAACTTCTCAAGCCTGTGATCCTAACAATTCAAGACACCAGCTTGCCTGAGGACAAGGGCGCAGCCCCGAACATCCCATAATTACCCTGGGGGAGATAAAAATGCAGAGAGAACAGGAAATCTTGCTGCAGAAACACACAGAACACTCAATCCTGCATCTTACCGGTTGCTGCATAAGGGCATTACGGCGGGAGTCTAATGGAGGACTTTCGTTTGTAGATGCAAATTAAAATGAAATATACGAGGAAAGAAGGCCATCTTTGATTTGCTGTTTGTTTTCCCACTCCAGTAACCCAAACATCTTCTACCCGGGTCGTGATTATGTAGTGGCTGGCCCTGCTGTGTATGGGGGCCCAATCAGAGGTTGATAGGCCATTGATTGGATGCAGGTTCTCAGCTCTAACATGCTATTAGGTATAACAGGTCTGTGGTGGATGAAGCCACTAACACTCTCATTGAGGTGAGGGCTTAAATTCAGTCTGCCCGTGCACTCTATCAGCCATCGCTCACTCCATTATAAAGGCATCTGATGTCGTAAGGATGACAGATTATGAAGATGGAGTGTCTGTGATTGGCTGCTTATTCAAAGCAATAGACCTTTGCATTATAGCATCCTTACCGTTTCACTCCTGCATTTATCACTATTTCACTGTCATTTTTTGCATCAGGATCCTAGTATACAGTATATCAGTAGGTGGCACTTTCAAATAATAAAGGACATGCTTTGTCACGAGCATTGACAACGGTGAATGATACTAATGAATGAGCCTGTTGAAAAGAGTTTGGAGTGGTGTCTTATTGCAATGGCTGCAGGTGCTGTATAATCAAGTGGATAATTCTGATAATCTAGTTCCTCGTTTCCAGAGATTGGTACAGCTGATCCCGGTGGAATTAATATAAACCTATAGTAATCAAACTGAATTTCCACTGACTGTAAATATTTGTGTCTGTTTGCTGCAGGATGTGCAGGTGGAAGACTTTTAAATAGTTGTATAAATCTGAGCAATATTCTTGAACTCCTATTTGACAAAAGTCATATTAAACTTCTATTCTATTCTATTCTATTCTTTTCTATTCTATTCTATTCTATTCTATTCTCTCTCTTTTGACATTTTCTATATACAGTGGTGGCCAAAATTATTAGAACACTTGGTATCTGGGCCTGGATTTATTTTCCAAGAGGACAATGACCCGAGACATTCTTTGAACTATCTGCCGGAACATTGAAAATGATGGACTGGCCCCCTCAAAGTCCAGACCTCAACCCCATTGAGCACATTTGGGGCAAGTTGGAAAATAAACTGGACAGATCTATTGTACATTCAAAGGAAAATCTTTGGAAAGTTCTCAGAGGAAATATATTAACACTATGCCAGAGAGATGTGCTGCTGTAATTGCAGCAAAAGGTGGACATACCAAATATTACATAAATCTTATAAGTTAAAAATTGGATAAAAACAGCACAACTCACTTCATCTGATATTTGATGGCCAGAGCAACCATCTGCATGTTTCATGAACATTATGAAATGAAATCATGTTTTGGAGGCAAAAAAAGGTCAATATTTTCAGATCTGTCAGGTGTTCTAATAATTTTGGCCGTGTGTGTATGTGTTATTTTGATATGTATATACTATTATAGTGTTTATGAATATTTGGAATCAGCTTTCATATTTCAATTTTCATTTTCTTTTTATGTGCTTTATCATTTTATTGTTTTAAAAGTATTTATATTTATCTTAATGTTTCTATCAGTTTTAGTTATACAATTGAATTAGTAATACAATTATTATAATTATTTTTTTTTTTTTAGTTTTAGCATTGCAATTTAAGCTTAATTTATCAGGCAACCTTTCTAAATGTCATTGAAGTTCTTTAATAAAGTATACGTTTTTCAAGTAATATTTGTTTCTATTTTATTTTAGCTTAATTTCAGTTTTTAGTTACATTTTGATCAGAAACGTCTCAGTTGAAAGGATTGATTATTTTTAGAATTTATCATTTTAATCCTTTTTTTTTTTTTTTTTTACAAATTATTTGATCTTGTTTCATTACAGTATTTATGAATTAACCCAGCGATTGGGCTGTTTAAGCAAACATTTAATCCAATCACTGGGTTAAAACAACCCATTCACTGGTTTAAAACAACCCAATTGCTGGGTTTGTCCATTTTCAACCCAACTTGGGTTGTTTTTAACCCAGCATTTTTTAGAGTGTACATATCGTGTATTTGAAACTATAAGTATAATATTTACATCTAAAAAGTTAGTTTTAACAGTCTACTGATTTAAGTCCTGCCCGTATCCGATTCTATTGTAATACAGAAACAGGTAAAATTGTCATGGCAACATATACAAATATAGCAGGTATGCTGTATGCCTACTGTTTTTGGAATTCTGCATATTTGTATTGATCCTGGAATTTGGAAAGGGGAGTTTAGCTGATATCACTAAATGTGACCAGATATGGTAGATATGGACAAGTGTCTTTGTAATAGCAAACAAACCAAAGAGATGCCAAAAAAGTAAAATGCTGAAAATTACAGAAGCTACAGACATTCATACTGAGCACTTTTAAACATTACAAGAGGGTGAAACTAGAATTCAGCCTTTAAGTTACTGATATATTTGTCTCCATGTTAATTAGCAAAATGTTTGAAACAAGCAGTACTTTACTCTATTAGTACATTTTTGAGTTGGTGTCAACAAATGCGTTTACATAATAATAATAATAATATTTTGTTTTTCTTTTACGTGGTGGAACAAATATAAAGTAGTACAAGAGAAAACAAGTTTGCCGAAGGCATTTCACATGAGACGCTGAACTTGCCCAGACGGGCACAGCGTGAATCCGTCCATCAACATCTGATGTGTTTTTTGCCTGTCTGAAATCTCCCGCAGGAGGCTTTTAATTGTGGCCCTGTTTTAATGATGCGAATAAACAGGCCAGAACGCATCCCGAAACTGACCTTCCCTCTCCTCATGGGAGGCTGGACATGATTGAGGGGTGAGATTTTCTCATTAAATCCTGATGCGAAAGGTCTTAACCAGCCCACCAGGGTGACGAAAAAACTGTCAAATATAGCATCTCCATCAAACAGCATGAAGAAAAATCGAGGTGGATACATATGGATGTGGATACAGATCTCGGTCCTACCTAAACAATCATACCTTCCAGTAGTTTAAAGTGAAAGAGGGATAGGCAAGTCTACCGAAATATTAGTGTATACCAGCAACAGTGTCTCCCTCAGGTTCTATTCTCTTCTTGTGTTATTTATTTATTTATTGCTAAGGATAGCCGATAAAATCCCCTCTCCTACGGTGTGTTTTGTTCTCTAAATGCCTCTGAGACTCTCAAATACCCATCAGAAAGACCAGATCAGAACACGGCCTGAATGCTGAATCGATATCTGAACATAGATCAAGACGCCCCCACTACAGTACAGGGGAGACAGGAGTATCCTAGTGTGGGCGTTAAGCCCCCGTCAGAGAGGTCCCTCAGCAGACTGGAGCCAAACTGGTGCTCTGACCACAAAAGCTTTGATTGCAGGATCAGCTGGTCCCAACATTCGATCACCTGCATCCTCAAAAGGTTAATTTGAATTGATATACTGGCTGTTGGAACACTAGTTCACATTTTGAAATACTAAGACTAACCAATTCTAGCCAAATCTTGTATATGTGGCTGTTACTCAAGTGTGTGTGTGTGTGTGTGTGTGTGTGTGTGTGTGTGTGTGTGTGTGTGTGTGTGTGTGTGTGTGTGTGTGTGTGTGTTGCCCTCGACTGAAGATTTTTCTAGTCTACTAGTAGTCGTTCATTGATTAGTCGACTAATCGAGCATTTATATTAAAGGGATAGTTCACCTAAAAAATGAAAATTTCCCCATGATTTACTCACCCTCAAGCCATCCTAGGTGTATATGACATTCTTCTTTCAGACAAATACAATTGGAATTATATAAAAAAAAAATGTCCTGGCTAATCCAAGCATTATAATGGCAGTGAATGGGACCCCAAAAAGGTACATCCATCCATTATCAAAGTAATCCACAAGGCTCCAGACCACCTTCCGTTTTCAGCTTATGGAAAAAGCACGACATATGAGGTTGGACGTAGCTTAAACGTTTTGAACTGCGAGAGGCGTTACACTTTCTTCGTAAGTTAAATATGGAAGGCGGTTTGGCAGAAGCTAGATATTTTACTTTATAAAGTTATAGATAGTCATACTTTTTTTACATTGATTCACATCAGAAGGCCTTTGTTAACCCCCCAGAGCTGTGTGGATAGAGTTTGTACATTAAAAAAAGTCTATGAAAAGTCCCCATAAAACATAAAAACAGAACGTGTGTGTGTGCGCGTGTTCATGTTTGTCCCGATGGGAACTTTAACCTGATTGCACACTGAATTAATGAGGACTCGTGTCACTGTGGGGATCTAAATTGAGGTCCCCGTGAGAAAACCAGCTTAAAAATCATGCAGAATGACTTTTGTTGAAAATGTAACAATGCAGAAAGTTTTGTGTGACGAGGAGGTTTAGGGCTAGAGTTAGTGTAGGGGAATAGAATATACAGTTTGTACAGTATAAAAACCATTACGTCTACGGAGAGTCATCAAAAAGATAGCGTGTGTGTGAGAGCGTTTAGTTAGTTAGTTCACCCAAAAATGGAAATTCTGATAATGGAAGATGGTCATCAAATGATCCACAGAAGAAAAAGTCATACAGGTTTGGAATGACATGACACAAAAGATGACATGCTTTGGGCAGACTGTCTCTCTAATCAATAAGGTTTGATTGATTTAATAAAGTTTTGTAATAAAATTAAGGTGACCAACTAAAGAGAGAAAGATTTGCTTTGTGTGCAGGTCTGGCCGCCTGTGAGTGAGCGCTCACTCAGTAAACATGGCCATACCTCAGCTGAAGACTGAGTCAACAGCAGAACAGATGGTGAGATCCTGCAGGAGCTGTTCAGTGTACACAGAGCCGAGACATCACCTCCTGAATGAATGAGGAGACAAAGTCAGATCAGAGGATTAGAGAAAGAGATCTTCAGTGTAAAAAGTGAAATGTTTGATGATACTTGGGTTGAAGGAGAGTTAGTTGTGACATTGATGTATAATTCTTTTTGTAACTTTTATGATTTTGGATAGTCAGAGATAGGACACTTAGGGTAGCTAAATTCAAACTTCCATCAGCCACATTTGTATGCATTACCCTTACGGCACAAAAATATATGGGAATAAACGGCAAAATATAGTGCGATATATTACATAATACATTTCCATAAATGGGAAACTAATGCTTATATTTTTCAATAAATTGCAATATATGCATTGACCATGTATGGTATTTATAAAGTGTTATCCTTTATTGTGTGCATATATCGCAATATATGTACACACATTCACAGAATGATCTACAATCAGTGGTTACAACACTCCCAGCATGCTTTGCTTCTGACTGTTAAAGGAGAGTAAATGTTCAAATTAAGTGTTATTTCATGTGTTTTGCTCAATATTAATATAGGGATAGATTAATATAGATTTGCTAGTGAGTTTTAATGTAAACACAGTCGTAACCAGCTCACAGGAACAGTGTTTGGATATGCGTGCGTCAGGTCTTAAAGGGACAGAAGTTATTTATTATTCAAACTACAAAAAGACAAACGATCGCTTACGAGCACACATATTCTGAATGCCTTCGTCAGAATTCAAATGAGCCATTTTATTCTAGATTAATCTAGATTCATTTTGGAATTAATCTAGATTAAAAAAAAAATAATCTATGCCCGCCACTAATTTCTATATACCGGTATGTGCGTTTATAATGCATGAGTAAATATCTGCAATATATTACAAATGCAGTAGCCTACCATATCTGATCACATATATATATCTATATATTATGAAGTGTATTGCTGAATATAATTACATAGGCCTACATTATGATATATTAGTAAATATATTGTCACATACTTTTCAATATATGAAAAGGGTCAATTATTCAATAGATTGTAATGTATTAACATAATATATTATTCTGTATATTTTCAAATATACTGTTTAATAATTTATATATTAATCATTCATATAGGGAAATATATTTTCTTTGCGTAAGGGTAATGCATACAGTGGTAGTTTTTTGGCTTTTGTCATTTCTGTATGCAAGTGTGTGTGACAGGAGTTGCCCTTTTTGGGAGCATCCAAATATGAAATTAAGAAATGTACTCTTCCACTGATCTTTGTTTTTGTCCTCTTTTTCCATTTATTAAACTTGTTTAAATCCCTAATAATACACCAACACCATAAGAGCGTGTGCACTTTTCAACCAGGTACTAAACAGCCCAAGATGAAAAATACATCCGAAAATAAAACGAACAGCAACAAAATGTCTTAAATTTACTTTAAAAAGCCCCTATTTCCCTATTTTACCTTCGTAACCGCGTTGTTCATTGTATCCGCAATCTTCTGCCTTTCCGGGAAGCCACATTTCAGAATAAAAGTCTCTTAGGCATAATGACTTAAAGCGGGCAAAATAATATCTCCAAATAAAATAAACACATAACTAATATTAAGAAAATATAGAATTACGATACATAATATCAGAATTAAATATTAAACCACAAAAACGACTCAAATAGGCTAACTTATTTAAATAATAAATATTGTCTTGCAGCAAGCATTCAGTGTTGGCATTTATGGTCCAAGAAGAACCTTTAAAGGTCCCGTTCTTCACGATCCCACTGTTCAAACTTTAGTTAGTGTGTAATGTTGCTGTTAGAGCATAAATAATACCTGTAAAATTATAAAGCTCAAAGTTCAATGCCAAGCGAGATATTTTATTTAACAGAAGTTCCCTTTCAAAGCCTACAGCGAACGGCCGGCTTGGACTACATCCTGGTACTTCCTTCTTTAATTACGTCAGTAGAACAGTAGAACAGACTAACCTCCGCCCACAAGAATACACGAAAAAGAGGGTGCGGTCTTGTTGCTGTCCCACGTGGAGAAAAGGAAGTGTTGCGTTTCAGTGTGTTTGTCGCCATGTCATCGAGACGCTGTTATTTTCATCTCGGAGTCAAATCACCTTTGTTTGGCTTTCCCAGGGACGCTGTAGAGATCATTAAGCGCACATATATCTTCTGTTAAGAGGCGTGACCTTTCCACGTGCGCTAAGCTGCTGTCGAATCACAACACAGGAACCGTGCCACGTTCGCTAAGCTGCGTTCAAATCACAACACGGGAACTGCTGGCACAATCAGAACTCGTTACGTATTTCTGAAGGAGGGACTTCATAGGACAGTGGAAACAGCGGTGTATACAGATAAGTAAATTGTGTGAAAAATACTGTGTTTTTTTTTAACACGTTATATTGCACACTGTAAACACAATCAAAGCTTCAAAAAAACACGAAGAACGGGACCTTTAAGGTGGACACAACAAACCGACGCCAAAGAACTAGCACTGATGAAAACCGACTGTGTTGTAAATGAGACTATTGTCTATTTCTGCAGATATATGTGTCTATATTCATCATTCAGAAAGGGAAACCAACGCTGTAAGCTGCAGATACAAAATCCATAAACAAACTATCACCTTTTTGAATATAAATCCTGCTGATCACTTTAGAATAGTCTACCGTCTAGACTTGCTTGCTGTTTTTCTAAAAAAGCTAAGTTGTCGGCTTTGTTGTGTCCCGGGTTTAACATCCATGTCAATTTCCATTGAACAAAAGGACCTTTATAGTAGCCTACAAAAAAATAAACAAATCTTCAGATTATTAAAATGTTCATCACACTAAGAACTGGTTCTTTTAAGAATTGTGGAAATGAAATGTACTTTCGGGAACCCAAAATTATAGTTACGTGGCATCACTGTTTATTTTTTAAGAGTCTATAGAAAATATCATTAGCTTAGCATTTAAACAATGGAAGTAAATGGAAAGAATGCTGTTACAGAAAACCAAATGTGTGAGAATGCTTGTATCCATCTACAGTGTTTATGGATGTGTGACACAGGTTTGATGACATTTAAAATATTCATGTGAATTACCAAATAGGGAAATTGAGGCTGGCAAGGATGGGGGCAGGTTTGTTTTGCAGGAGCAGGCCTTTGTAATTGCTTTGTTTATTGCCTCTTGGCTGCATGTGATGGCACATATGAAATATTACCAGGATGATGATACGTCTCAGCCTAATTCAAAATTATGACAGCTTAAAGTGAGGCAGAGAACAGGAAGGGGGGAGTTGGCTGGCTTCACTGTCATACAAAATACAACTTAGAGTAGATCCTGACCTTCAGGCCCACAGGTACAGCTAACGAGATTTTAAAATGATGACCTTCCATAATAAATGTTTTGCCTGAACCTCAGCCATGCACGGTGGTGACACTATTAGTGTTTAAAATGATGGCAACTTGAGTTGTGCTGTGAAAACTAATTACAGATGGGTAATTGTTTTATTTGTCTTGATGTTAGCGTGTGAGTAATGGCCGTGGCAAATGCATATTGGAAAATATGCCACATGCGAAGTCTAATTTTTTCTCATTACAGGATAAAAGCTCTCTGCGTTGGGATTCTGAGAAGTATATGTGCTGTAATTTTCTGCCATTTATCAGGCAACAAACAGTAAACAGGTCAATTTAACCATTACAATGTATTGTCACATCACAGCTCTTCTTTCTTTTTCTAGGGACTTGTGACATTCTGTATGTTTATATATATATAAATATATATAAATCCAGAGCTTTTTTCCCTTCATTTCTTGACATACTTAAAAATGTGCAGTATACATCTGTTTTTACCACTAACCTATGGTGGAGTCAGAAACTTCTCTTTAAATGTCAATGTCCATTATATTGATTGTCAGCCTTCGAGACAGAGAGGAGATCCAGGAGACGTGGAGACCTCAAAGTGTCCAGTCAGCACTGAGCGTTCATTGGATATGGGTAGAATATCACTTTTCCATTGGCAGTCACAGCACTTGTGTGGCCAGTTTGGGTGGTCTGGGTGGTCATTGGAGCCTACTTTCCCTGTTAAAGCCATCTGATCGGTGTCTGAGTACCTCTTTGTGAGCTGTCTAGGTGTCTTTTAGTGATGGCTATCTTTGCTTTGCAATCAAGTATGTGCAATATGACCTTCAGAAACATGTCTCCATTTGAAGATGAGGCTGAAACAGATGCTTCCATGGCTGCAGCAGTGACCAAAACCGCTCTTGACCACAGAGCAGCATCTTTGTTAGGACGGAGTCAGGGGAGATTCTAGGATCTTGATTTTAGGGGGGCTCAGTTCCCAATGAGAGTATGGAGAAAAAAAAGGTGAATTTAGTTTAGTGTATTAACTTTAATGTAGTTTAATGTATTAACTACTTGCTTATTAGCATGCATAATACTAGAATTTGTCTGTTTATTAGTACTTATAAAGGCACATATTAATGCCTTATTCTGCATTACCAAATTCTACATCTCTTAATCGTACCCAGAAATACAGTAGGCACAGGGCCGGCCCAAGCCCTTATGGGGCCCTAAGCAGAATTTTATTTGGGGGCCCCTCTGTGGCACCAATACGATTGACTATTGTCAATTCTTGATCATTTGCCAGTATAAATTGTATTAGTTGTAGTTGTGTTGGTTACATCATGTCTGCTTGTCATGTTTTTATCCTTATAAGGTTCATTGTAACAGTAGCAAACCCACAAGAGTGATCAGGCGTTAATATTCAAAGTCTTACAGTAAGTCTTACAATATAGTTCACACTGGGATATGTACTTTTTTTAAGTAGTCTCTTATGCTGAATATGCTCACTTTTCCCCAGGATTCTTTGATGAATAGAAGGTTCAAAAGAACAACATTTCTCTGAAATACAAAGCTTTAAAAAAAAATCCTAAAAACATTGTTCAACACTGATAATCATAGATGTTTATTGAGCATCAAATCATCATATCAGAATGATTTGTGAAGGATCATATGACACTGAAGACAGGAGTAATGATGATAAATTCAGCTTTGATCACATGCAGGAATAAATTACACTTTACTATATATTCACATAGAAAACAGCTGTTTTACATCATATTATTTTACAATTTCTGTTTTTACTGTATTTTTAATCAAATAAATGCAGCCTCGGTGAGAAGAAGAGACTTATTTAAAAAAAACTTGATTTCTTTCAAACATTAAACAGAGCTTTTATTTTGGCGGAAACAAAATGTAATTTTTTTGTATTCCATTCGACTGCGTAGAAAGAACCTTTTTATTTTCTGAATAAAAACTTCCAAAATGTAGGCTACACAACTTAAACTAAAAAAAGAAAACTAAAAGCTATGCTATCTACTCTGTCCAAAACATGCAGCACGTCAGACAATATATTCGCACTAAACCATATAGCGCATTCTCAGATCCATCCATTCATAAAAAGGTTACCGGGCAACTGACGAGTACGTTTTAGCGCCCATTTGTCCGCTCTTTGGACTTGATGAATCCTGACTAACAAGCGAATAGTGTCCAGCCGATGGCGCCGAATCAATCCGTGCATATATTAGAAAACTTTTTGCAATTTATTGCAATAATTGTTTAAGGCCATTTCACGATTTCAATCATCATAAAATATCTTTGCCGGAGAGTAATTTATTGTGCTATTGGGGGCCCTCTGGTGGCCAAGGGGGCCCTAAGCAGCCGCTTAGTTCGCTTATGCCTTGGGCCGGCTCTGAGTAGGCAGGATTTTAAAGTCACCAAGGTCCCAAATGTGAGTTGGGGGGCATGCTCCCCTGAGAAAATTTTGATTTCTCTGATCTACATATGTGCATTTTAAGATGTTCTGAAGGCCAACAAATGAGATAACAATAGCTTTAAAACCAAGTCAGTGCAGTAAATTATTTGTCTCTCCTGATCTCCATATCGCTCTTTGTTTTTATCTTGCCCTGTCTCTTCCCCTCCTAAAGATGAACTTTGACTGATTTCCGTCTATGTCAGTGAAGAAAGTAAACATATGGCCAACTGATATTTGTGTTTTATGAATCATTTTCATAGACATGTCAATTTACTGAAGAAGGCTACCAGGAAAGCCAGATAACTAGTTTATTAAATTAATTCACAAAATGCACACATTCATAACAAAATTCATAACTAAAGCTGAGCTTTTTTAATTTACTGAAGGCTACAAATGGAATTATATTAATTTACAACATGCACACATTCATCATTAATCTTATGCCTACATCAAATTACATAGGCCTATTTTCAATTCAAAATGGCGAAAATAGACAAATGTTTATTAGTTTGCCTGATTATTTTTGTCATTTAACAGTTCTGACCTAAAGTAGCTGTCAGATATGAAATATTTAGTTTAGCTACTGACATTTCTCGCACTTGACTGCAACTTGAAGCAAAAATGCTAAAAATCATGTTGAAGCCCCCCTGAAAAAGGGCCTAGTGACGCCCATGGATGGAGTTAAAGGTCCAAAAAAAAAAAATGTTAGTAAATAGTAAAATTCCATCAAATTGAATTGAATAATCATTATGTAATTTAATTGAATAATAGAACAATCCTTAATCAATTATTCAATTAAATTGTGTAAGAATTATTAAATTCAATTTGAATGTATTCAATTTTTGAGTGTATTTCCTTTTTTTTGCGAGTCAATGCGATCATCTCTTCCTAAAGAATAAACATAAATTAATACATCTTAAGGTATGTTGAGGGTACATTACAACTTACTGAAATGTATAATATGTCGTGTAATCGCTCCATCTGTGTTTCAACCGCGGAAAGACAATAAAACAGCTTGTAAACAATGTCAAGCAGAATCACGTTTACTCAGAAGTCATTCAGTGTCCACAGCTGTTAGCTCACTAGAGAAATCAACTCTTTCACTGAATACATGCACTATATTAGCCGTTATATTCATTATATTAGCCTATATATATTCATTATATACTACTTAGCCTGTTAGTGATGTCTTGTTTATTTAATGTATGTTTAAATAAACCTGTCATGAAAATTACAGCCACTAAATGATTATATTTCAACAACGAATAAAAATAATTAGATTTAGAAGTTAATGCAAAAACTGCCTTATGTGAAGCTTATGAGTGTTGATTATTATATCTAAAAATAAATAGCAACTGAATTTAGGCTAATAGTTTGGGCTCTGTTGTTAATCTTTAATAGCTATATGTAAGTAAGGGCTCCCTATATAGTTTACAGCATTTTCTTTAACAAACTTTTAGTTATAATTTAATTAATTTAAGGACAGACACAATTTTTTTTCATTTAACCACTGTTGAATAAAAATTAATAAAAAGCAATTTTGTAAAACTGCTGTACCGAATCCATACCGAACCGGGACTTCAAAACCGAGGTACGTACCGAACCGTCAGTTCCCTTTCAGTCGGTCACGTTCGACGTACGTCGGAACTGACCGACGAATTGGGATCTGATTTCAGAGACCAATCTACTTTGAGTGTTTAAAAACGAGCCAATGAAGATTGGCATGCGATTCACGCATTCCACGCTCCGCCCCGCAGCGCGGGTATAAATAAGGAAGTGGAATGCATGATCATTGCTTTCTACTTCGGAGCCGAACAGCGAATGTCTACTGCTTCCTGTTTCTACGAAGAGTGTTTGAAGAGGACTGTTCTTACCAGTGCGGGTGTGACGGCGCGTCAGCGAGTGACTGCTTCAGACGGAGTGCAAAGAGTTGGTTCGCTGGGCGTTTCCGGTTTGAGTGCACACACAGGCTTGCACTATTGTACTGTGTGGTGCCGCGGTCATCTCCCTGAGTGCTTCAGCACGTAAAAGAGCAGTTTCCTATCTAAAAGAGCAACACGGTTTGACCCTGCGTCTTTTTCAAGATGTCATTCAAACCGTGTGTTTCTGGGTGCGGGCGATTTCTATCTCCAGTTGACGGTCACGTTCGTTGTCTCACGTGTTTGGGCGTTCAGCATGCTGAGGCAGCGTTCGTGAATGACTCATGTTCCCACTGCGGGAACATGACCATCGCAGTGCTACGGTCCAGGCTCCAATACCTCGAAAGAGGTGGGGCCCCATTGCACATCCCCCGATCTAGCGGCCCTCCCGCTGCAAAGCAGAGGGCTGCTACTTTGGCTGATGGCTTTGGTGGTGATCTAAGGGTGACGGTGAGGGCTTCCCCGACGGGTCAAATGGCTCCTCGGGCCCCTCCCCCACCCGCTGCGCCGGTGGAGCTTCCAGGAGAGCGTGCTGGCCCCTCCCACGGGGTTCCAGGCGTTAATTTTGGGGCTCCGGCTGAGGATATGTTGTCGCTTGCAGCATCGGGGGACGAGCTTATGGGCTCTGAGGATGAAGACTCGGCTGCGCTGCCCCCTTCGGGTGTGACAGCGTTGCCCGAGTCTGACCCAGAGCTTACGGCTATGCTTTCCCGGGCCGCCGCGAGTGTCGGGCTCGAGTGGAACCCTCCACCGTGTCCCGAACCCTCGCGGTTGGACGATTGGTATCTCGGGACGGCCCGTGCTGGTTCTCAGCGCCCCGCCCCAGTACCTTTCTTCCCGGAAGTGCATCAGGAGATCACGAAGTCGTGGATAGCGCCTTACAACGCTAGAAACCGATCGACTGACTCCTCCGTCCTCACTACCCTCGACGGTGGTGTGGCTAAGGGATACGTGGGAATCCCCTCAGTCGAGCGGTCTGTGGCGATGCAACTGTGTCCCAAGACCGCTGCGGACTGGCGGGGTGCCCCGCGTCTCCCCTCCCGGGCATGTAAGTTCTCGTCCGGGCTAACGGGCAAGGCTTACACTGCTTGCGGAGAGGCCGCATCATCTCTGCATGCCATGGCGCTCCTGCAGGTCCACCAGGCCAAGGCGCTCAAGGAATTGCACGAGGGTAGTTCCGACCAGGGTGTTATGCAGGAACTGCGTGCGGCGACGGACCCCGCTCTCCGAGCGACGAAAGTCACTGCACGCTCCCTGGGTCGGGCGATGTCCACCTTAGTGGTCCAGGAACGCCACCTGTGGCTGAACCTGGCAGACATGCGTGACTCGGACAAGGTTCGGTTTCTCAACGCCCCTGTCTGTCAGGCCGGCCTCTTCGGCGACGCCATCGAGAGCTTCGCCCAGCAGTTCTCGGTGGCCCAGAAGCAGACGGAGGCCATTAAGAACATCCTACCTAAAAAAAAAAAAAAAAAAAAGCGACGACCCGCTGCTGCCTCCACCCCGTCGTCGCAGGTAGCACCTCCGCCTGCTCGTCGCCGAGGGCGTCCCCCTGCGTCCGCCTCCGCCCCTGCGAAACCCAAGCAGCAGCCTCCATCGGGGAAGCAGGGTGCCGGACGTAAGGGTGGCGCCCAACCCGCTCAGGGAGCCGCTAAGCCTGGTGGCAAGCGTAAGGGTAAGCGGCCCTGAGACGGGCAGCCCAGGGAGGACGGGAGCTGCTCTCGGGGAGATGATGTCCGCATCCCTCCCCCACCCCCCGGAGGAGGACCGGGGGGCTTCTACTGGTTTAACATCTCTGCCGCTGGCTCTCCGGAGTACAGCGGTACCCACCTTCTCAATAAAAGAGCAGTTTCTACCCTCTCTGGGCCCCAAGAGGGCCAGGTTGGAAGTGTGCGACGCCTCCGGGCCTCCCCATTTCTTTCCTCCCCTCCCCCCGCCACGGGACAGCAGTGTGGGCACCGAGAACGCCCCCGGGCCTTTTCACCCATACTCTGTCCCACCCTGGAATTCTCAGACAACACTCCGGGCCGCCTCCGGGCCGCCTCCGGGCCTCCCGAGTCGGGTCTGTCTATTCCACCTCGCCAACCCACCCCGGGTACGTCTGTGGTGCCGTTGATCCTGCTTGCACGGTCCTTGGGAGCTTGGCTTCAGCTCCCTGGACCGTCTCGCTGGCTCATCCGTACCATCAGACTCGGCTACGCGATTCAGTTCGCTCGCCGGCCTCCCAAGTACAGGGGCATCCTCTTCACCTCCGTGCGAAGCAGCGATGCTCAGGTCTTGCGGTCAGAGATCGATGTCCTGCTGGCGAAGGACGCGGTCGAGCCGGTTCCTCCAGCCGATATGAAGAGGGGGTTCTACAACCCCTACTTCATTGTACCCAAGAAAGGGGGTGGGTTACGGCCAATCTTGGACCTGCGTATCCTGAATCGGGCCCTGCACAAGCTCCCGTTCCGGATGTTAACGCAGAAACGCATTTTCGAGTGCATCCGTCCCCAAGATTGGTTCGTGGCGATCGACCTGAAGGACGCGTACTTTCATGTCTCTATCCTTCCTCGACACAGACCGTTCCTACGCTTTGCGTTCGAGGGGAGGGCATATCAGTACAAAGTCTTGCCCTTCGGGCTGTCCCTGTCGCCTCGCGTCTTCACGAAAGTCGTAGAGGCAGCCATTGTTCCGCTCAGAGAACACGGCGTTCGCATCCTCAACTATCTCGACGACTGGCTCATCCTCGCCCAGTCTCGGGAACAGTTGTGCGAACACAGGGACATGGTGCTCAGTCACCTCAGCCTGTTGGGTCTTCGGGTCAACCGAGAGAAGAGCAAACTCTGTCCCACACAGAGGATCTCTTATCTCGGTATGGAGCTGGATTCGGTCAGCCAGACTGCGCGCCTTACGGAAGAGCGGGTCCAGTCGGTGTTGAACTGCTTGAATTCGTTCAAGAGCAGGACAGCGGTCCCACTGAAATCTTTTCAGAGGCTCCTGGGGCATATGGCATCTGCAGCCGCGGTAACGCCGCTCGGATTGCTTCATATGAGACCGCTTCAACACTGGCTCCATGGCCGAGTCCCGAGGTGGGCGTGGCACAGCGGCCAGTACCGGGTCCCAGTGACTCCTTACTGCCGTCGAACCTTCAGCCCGTGGACCGACGCTTCGTTTCTCCGGGCCGGGGTGCCCTTAGAACAAGTGTCCAGGCATTCTGTACTCTTCACGGATGCCTCCTCCACGGGCTGGGGGGCCACGTACAACGGGCATGCAGTTGCAGGTCTTTGGACGGGACCTCAATTGCATTGGCATATCAATTGCCTCGAGTTGTTAGCGGTACACTTGGCACTGCGCCGCCTCAAGGGGCCGCTACGTGGCAAGCATGTACTGGTCCGTACGGACAGCACTGCAGCCGTTGCGTACATCAACCGTCAGGGTGGTCTACGCTCCCGTTGCATGCTCCAACTCGCCCGCCACCTCCTCCTTTGGAGTCAGAAGCATCTGAGGTCGCTTCGGGCCATTCATGTCCCAGGTGCGCTCAACCGGACAGCCGACGAGCTCTCACGGCAGCCTGCACCTCCGGGAGAGTGGCGACTCCATCCCCAGGCGGTCCAGCTGATATGGGACCTCTTCGGAGCCGCACAGGTAGACCTGTTTGCCTCTCCGGACTCGACCCATTGCCGGTGGTACTATTCCCTGACCGTGGGCACCCTCGGCACGGATGCACTGGCGCACAGCTGGCCCCGGGACCTGCGCAAATATGCGTTTCCCCCAGTGAGCCTTCTTGCACAGACCCTGTGCAAGGTCAGGGAGGACGAGGAGCAGGTCTTGTTAGTTGCGCCCTATTGGCCCAACCGGACCTGGTTCCCAGAACTAACTCTCCTCGCGACAGCCCCTCCCTGGCCGATTCCCCTGAGGAAGGACCTTCTTTCTCAGGGACGGGGCACTCTATGGCACCCGCGTCCAGACCTCTGGAAACTCCATGTCTGGTCCCTGGACGGGACGCGGAGGTTCTAGGTGGTCTACCACAGGCAGTGGTGGACACCATCTCTTCTGCTAGAGCCCCCTCTACGAGGCGCCTCTACGCGTTGAAGTGGAACCTGTTCGTTGAATGGTGCTCTTCCCACCGGGAAGACCCCCGAAGGTGTTCGGTTGGCGTCGTGCTTTCTTTTCTGCAAGATGGGCTGGAGCGAAGGCTGTCTCCCTCCACCCTCAAAGTGTACGTCGCTTCAATAGCCGCGTATCACGATGCAGTCGAAGGTAAGTCCTTAGGAAAGCACGACCTAATCGTCAGGTTCCTCAGAGGTGCGAGGAGGCTAAATCCTCCTCGTCCAAACTCGTTACCCTCTTGGGACTTGGCTCTAGTGCTCAGGGCACTTCAGAGCCCTCCCTTTGAGCCTTTGCAGTCTGTGGAGCTTAAAATCCTGTCAATGAAGACAGTGCTTCTGACGGCATTGGCCTCGATTAAGAGGGTAGGGGACCTGCATGCACTTTCGGTCAACGAATCATGCCTAGAATTCGGGCCGGACAACTCTCACGTTGTCCTGAGACCCCGGCCTGGATATGTGCCCAAGGTTCCTACCACTCCCTTCCGGGACCAGGTAGTGAACCTGCAAGCGCTGCCTTCGGAGGAGGCAGACCCAGCCCTGGCTTTGTTATGTCCCATCCGCGCTCTTCGCGCTTACGTTGACCGGACTCAAAGCTTTCGGACCTCAGAGCAACTCTTCGTCTGTTACGGAGGCCAGCAGAAGGGAAAGGCTGTCTCCAAGCAGAGGTTGGCCCACTGGATAGTGGATGCCATCGTCTTGGGTTACCAGTCCCAAGACGTACCTTGCCCGTTCGGGGTGCGAGCACACTCAACAAGGAGTGTTGCTTCATCCTGGGCGCTGGCTCAAGGTGCCTCGCTGACAGATATTTGTAGAGCTGCGGGCTGGGCGACACCTAACACGTTCGCTAGATTCTATAGCCTTCGTGTAGAGCCGGTATCTTCCCGCATCCTCGCCTCCAGGGGCCAGTAGCGCTAAGTGCCCGTTCTAAGTGTCGGCTTGCAACGCCACTCCCGCCCTCTGGGCCGGATACGTGCGTCCATTTTTCTCCAGTTGTGTTCCCCGGAAACGGCTAACCCTGTCGAGCTCCTCCGTCACCCCCTGCGGTGCCAGACGTTGCGGCCGTCTGACGCCAGGCCTGCACCCGTATGCTTGTGTAACGTGTGTGTAGGCTGGGTTCCATATGTAGCGGTCCCCTAACGGCTACCCCATATGTGTATTCTTCCACGGTACCTGCTACCCTACTTGGCTAGCCCCGTGTCTTTCCCTTGACAGAGCCCGCTCTGTCGTCTCTGGGCGTGTTCTTTCCCCCCTGGAACCAGGCTGGAACCACCCCAGAGACTGCCATATGTTGCACTACCCTGCCAGGTTAGTCCTTATGTGTATTCCGCCACCAAGCCTTCTACTGAAGGACGTGGCTCCGCAGCGTACCGTCTCCAAGACGGGCACGCTTTCCCAGCGTTATCCAATAGTCACACTGGGTGGGTCTTGCAGAAACAGCAGTGACTGAGCTCCCTGCTTGGAGCCCTGACTTCCGTACCATCTAAGACGGTCCAGTGCGCTCAAGCAGGACGCTGGAAGGGCCAGCGCCCTGGCGTTTTGGTAGAGATCCCAATTCGTCGGTCAGTTCCGACGTACGTCGAACGTGACCGACTGAAAGGGAACGTCTCGGTTACGTATGTAACCCTCGTTCCCTGAAGGAGGGAACGGAGACGTACGTCCCGTCGCCAGGTGCTGTGCTTCCGCTAGGAGGCCGAGTCACGAGTTCGGCTCCTCAGCAGAAAAAAGCAATGATCATGCATTGAATCGCATGCCAATCTTCATTGGCTCGTTTTTAAACACTCGAAGTAGATTGGTCTCTGAAATCAGATCCCAATTCGTCGGTCAATTCCGACGTACGTCTCCGTTCCCTCCTTCAGGGAACGAGGGTTACATACGTAACCGAGACGTTTTGTGTACCATTACACCCCTAATATATATATATATCGTCGCTGCCCGATGAAACTCACGTATGTCCAAAACGCTTACTTTTCAGGAAGTGAAAAAAACACTGTATTTCAAAAGCAGTTGAATGTAGCGTTGTCATACTTGGTACAGCATCTTTACATGTAACCATATTCTTGACAGTGTAATAATATAATCCACATTTGACCAAAATTTAGTTTAAATGGACATACGTGCATATTTTACAGTAACGGTGGTCGATACGCGTTCTTCCGATCATTAATTAGAATGGCAAAGTCGCGTTTCAGCAGAGGAATACGTGAGGAATACAGAGGAATACATGCTGGATATTCTCAGCCTCTGGCAAGCGGTGATAGCAGTATGAGTGAGGCATGTTCTAGTGACAATCATGACAGTAGCATTACAGGCTATAATTTGATCAGTTTGACTGAGAAAAAAAAGGCTGAATCTTATCAAAGAGACCGAGTTTATTTACATACTAGCAAGCAAACTAATCTGTGAAGAACTAGATTAGAACTAAACTGTGGAGAGCTTCAATGTCGTACTTTCGGCTATCCAGTGCTGAGCTTCGATGAAACAATTTCACGAGACCGGCGAGACCAGCGAGATGCTTCCACAGGGCGGGAGATACGCGGCGTGATTGACAGCTTTGACACCAAATGGATATACGTGAAAATCAGATGACATGTTTTCACAACTTTTCATTGGCCATTTAGATATGTGACGCATCCTGTATACGGAAATGAACCTGGACATTCAATCCGTCGAAAAATCTCAAAATCGGCAAAATGGACATACGTGGTTTTCATCGGACAGCGACGATATATTGCATCCTAATTAAAACCATTTATTCCCTTTCCTTGATAAAAGAACACTGTTTATCTCCTTTTTTTCAGTGACTGTTTATTGGTGGAGAGCGCTTAACATAATGTAATTTATTTTATTTATAGAAAATTGATATTAATGAATATAAATGTGATATAAATTACTTTATATAATCTTATTTAATTTTTTTTACATCCTAATAAAAACCATGTATTACCTTACCTTAAAAAAAGAACAATGTTGTTAGCTTATCAACTTAATCTCCAAATAAAATAATTTCATTTTTTAACCTTAATTAAAATTTTCAGGGACAGTTTATTGGTGGAGACCTCTTAAAAGTGTGTAAATTAAATTTAATTATTATTTTTTATCCTTTTATTTTGTGCATCAATCTCTTTGCAGATTATTCACTGCACTTATATGTATTAATTTATATAACAGCAATGCAATCCTTATAAGGAGATTGCAGAGCAATAATATGTGAATATCATATCTATTTAACATAATTAGCCCCAGCATTTCGTTTTCATGTAAAGACCCCATGAGAAAATAGCTGACATTTGTGGAAGTAAAAGGCCTCATCTGTTGACAAAGCCTCTAATTGACGCTGAAACCCAAACCTCCAGAGCTCACAGTATGGGGTCTGAGTAGCTAAACAATGTTCAATATCCTCTAGCTCTAAAAACTCTCCCTCTGGTGGAAAACCAATGTTCTCAGTAAAAAAAAAAAAAAAAAAAAAAAAACATATTTTAGGTGTCTACAATTATGACTGGAGGAAGATGTAACTTAAATGTAAATAATGGATTTCATATTACCCAGATTCAGTGCTCCGGGATTCAACTCTTGAATGAGATTCTTACATTCACAAGTTTCAGTGACAGAATTGATGTGACATTATAGATTTTTTCCCAGTTGACCGAAGTCGTTTCTTTTCATGGTGAGACCCCCAGCCTATGATGAAATATTCAGAAAGGTGTTATGTTTTGGGACTAGCAGGTTATGTTTGTGAATTTCTCTTTCTGAATAATGTAAGAGAAAGGGCGACGATGGGGTCTATTCATTTTACACACAGAGAATGGTACTCTCCAATCTGTTGTATCTTCATTTTGCACGTCTGTGAAATGAGCCCAAAATTGTATGTCTCTCTTGTTCAAGGAAATGACTCGAATTATCTGGCCTTTAAACAGTTTCTATAAATTATGCTTTCAATAGTGTACGCATAGGTACTTCTATTCCAGTTAATGATGATCAGAGTTAAAACCAGAGATAATGGGCGGTTATTACTGATACAAAACATGTTGCTGTTAGTGAAGTTATTAAACATAATTTCGGGAGGAGTACGCCCTAATCTTCCAATTAATGCTAATGTATAAAACCAGCAGCTTACCTCTTCACGTTGTTAGTTCTTGCAGCATCCTTCCTCCTCCCCTGCCCCTCCTTTTTTGTAAAATGTTGCCTGTTATAGGGGGGCAATCGGAGCTCGGGTATAATATCCTCTCCGAGCCCCTCTATAGCAGACAGCAAGCCAAATCTGTTTACCACTTTTCACTTAGATTAAATGGGCACTGGATGGATTAATTGCAGACTATTGTATGATCATTTTTTATAAATGATTTGAATTAAGTGAAATTAGATGAAATATAAAGAAAACAGGAGGTTGAAAAAGTGATAATAAATGAAGTGAATATGTGAGTGATTTTTTAGAGAGGCATCTGTTGAGTTTCATGGTGTTTTTGCCACATGTGAATGATGCTATCCCCACGGACAGCCCAATGAATTCAAATCAGTCTGAAAGTGATTTTGCACGGTCCTGATCTGTGCCACACTTTGTTTGCCTTGCTGTCACTCATTCTGTGTGGAACATTCTAGGTCTGATATGTATCTGTGGCACATGAAATGTACTGCCTAGAGATGGGGGATTTGTTCAGACCACCCAAATAAAAGTCAGACAACAGCAATGATCTTTCAACTGAACAGTCATGACAGTAATTAATATTGCTATGTGGTAAACGGCTTATTTGTTTGTCGCACAGATGTGTGGATTATGACGTGTCTGTCAAAGCAAATGACCTTGTCATATAATATTATTATTTTATTTATTCATTTAACTAATTAATGAATTAATTGTGTTTATTTAAATATTAATTTAAATATGTTTATTGTTTCATAATATGACATGTCTGTTAAAATATGTGAGTTTTTATTATTAGAGTTATTTTTTTGTTATGTGTTTATTATTTTGTACACTCACCTAAAGGATTATTAGGAACACCTGTTCAATTTCTCATTAAAGGGTTAGTTCACCCAAAAATGAAAATAAAGTCAGTAATTACTCACCCTCATGTTGTTCCAACCATGTAAGACCTTCGTTCATCTTCGGAACATAATTTAGTATATTTTTGATGAAATCTGAGAGCTGTCTCACTCCTCCATAGGCTTTCAGAGGGACTGAAACTTGATGGCCCAGAATAGTAAGTAAAAACGTCATTTAAGGAGTCCAAATGACTACAGTGGCTCTGTATTAAGACTATCATGCGACGGAAATACTTTTTGAGCGGAAAAACAACAAAAATAACGACTTTATCCCACTATTATTGTTCAATTTGAGCCTCTGAAGAGAGTTCGCGGGAGTGCCACGACGCATGCGCGAGAACTCGCGCATGCGTCGTGGCACTCCCGCGAACTCTCGTCAGAGAGTATATAGTGGGATAAATAGTGGGATAAAGTCGTTATTTTTGTTGTTTTTCCGCTCAAAAAGTATTTTCGTCGCATGATAGACTTAATACAGAGCCACTGTAGTCATTTGGACTCCTTAAATGACGTTTTTACTTACTATTCTGGGCCATCAAGTTTCAGTCCCTCTGAAAGCCTATGGAGGAGTGAGACAGCTCTCAGATTTCATCAAAAATATACTAAATTATGTTCCGAAGATGAACGAAGGTCTTACATGGTTGGAACAACATGAGGGTGAGTAATTACTGACAGAATTTTCATTTTTGGGTGAACTAACCCTTTAATGCAATTATCTAATCAACCAATCACATGGCAGTTGCTTCAATGCATTTAGGGGTGTGGTCCTGGTCAAGACAATCTCCTGAACTCCAAACTGAATGTCAGAATGGGAAAGAAAGGTGATTTAAGCAATTTTGAGCGTGGCATGGTTGTTGGTGCCAGACGGGCCGGTCTGAGTATTTCACAATCTGCTCAGTTACTGGGATTTTCACACACAACCATTTCTAGGGTTTACAAAGAATGGTGTGAAAAGGGAAAAACATCCAGTATGCAGCAGTCCTGTGGGCGAAAATGCCTTGTTGATGCTAGAGGTCAGAGGAGAATGGGCCGACTGATTCAAGCTGATAGAAGAGCAACTTTGACTGAAATAACACATAGCAGTCCTTCCAGAAAAATGCGGCTTTTTTTTTGTGGTTGTTGCGGGCAAAAATCCTTGATTATGCGGCATGTTTTCTTAAAAAATGCAATGAAAAATGCGGAAAAAACACGGGAAAATGCGGGATATTTATGCAATTGTGATGAAATTGCGGGAACTTGCAAAAATTGCGGTTTGATGAAAAAGAGAAAAATAGCACTACATTACAGAAAGTGCTGGGAATATTTAAGTTCCCATCTTGTTTTATTGAAGACCTTAATAAACACATGGCTCAAATTTACAAAACATTGAGTCAAACAAGTTCTGTAGCTTTACAAAAGGAATATGCTACAACTTGAAAAATGAATAAATAACTTCCTGTTTTACAGAGGTAGCTATACAAAACTGTGCTTCCAATGCACAAAGTGCAATCTCTTAAAGGTCCCGTTCTTCGTGATCCCATTGTTCAAACTTTAGTTAGTGTGTAATGTTGCTGTTAGAGCATAAATAATACCTGTAAAATTATAAAGCTCAAAGTTCAATGCCAAGCGAGATATTTTATTTAACAGAAGTTCCCTTTCAAAGCCTACAGCGAACAGCTGGCTTGGACTACATCCTGGTACTTCCTACATAAATGACGTCAGTAGAACAGACTAACCTCCACGCACAAGACTACGCGCAAAAAGGGGGCGTGGTCTTGTTGCTGTCCCACGTGGAGAAGAGGACGTGTCGCGTGGAGAAAAGGAACTGTAGCTTGAGTGTGTTTGTCGCCATGTCGTCGAGACGCAGTTATTTTCATCCCGGAGTCAAATCACCTTTGTTTGGCTTTCCCAGGGACGCTGTAGAGATCATTAAGCGCGCATATATCTCCCGTTAAGAGGCGTGACCTTTCCACGTGCGCTAAGCTGCTGTCGAATCACAACACAGGAACCGTGCCACGTTCGCTAAGCTGCTGTCAAATCACAACACGGGAAGCGCTGGCACAATCAGAACTCGTTACGTATTTCTGAAGGAGGGACTTCATAGAATAAAGGAAGTCATCAGCCGTTTTCAGGACAGTGAAAACAGCGGTATACAGATAAGTAAATTGTGTTAAAAATACTGTTATTTTTTACACGCGAAACATGAACACATGTTATATTGCACACTGTAAACACAATCAAAGCTTCAAAAAGACACGAAGAACGGGACCTTTAAAGGGTTAGTTCATCCAAAAATTTTAATTCTGTCATGAATGACGTCCCCTCATGTCGTTGGACACCCGTAAGACCTCCGTTCGTCTTCGGAACACAAATTAAGATATTTTAGTTGAATTCCGATGGCTCAGAAAGGCCTCCATTGGCACAATGTACACTCTCAAGACCCATGAAAGGTACTAAAGACGTCGTTACAAAATCCATCTCACTACAGTGGTTCTACAATAACTTTATGAAGCGACGATAATAGTTATTGTGCGCAAAAAAAAACTAAGTAACGACTTATATAGTGATGACCGATTTCAAAACACAGCATCATGATGCTATGAATCAGCGAGTCGATTCATGATTCGGATCGCGTGTCAAACTGCTGAAATACGTAACTTTGGCGATCCAAACCGCTGAATCGACTCATTGATTCATAACGCTTCAAAGCTGTTTTGAAATCGGTCAACACACCGGGAAACTGCTTTGCACGGTCTTTTGCTGTTATTTTTGTTGGCAAATGGGAATTTGCGTGCTTCATCATGGTTGCACCGATATCTATGGTTTCACCACGGGGTTTGTAGGTTTTCGATGACGTTCTTGTCGGGTAATTACGTCACTTCAAAACGTTCCCATGGCAATAGGCGGAAATGGCGGCTCTTGTGTGAAGTATACAAACATTTTTCAACTTTCTGCTAATATATATATGACTTTTTTTGCAACGAAAATGCGGGGATTATGAAATCATGCTAGCCCCGCATATTTTGCACACGGAAATAGGCAATTTATGCGGCGAAAGTGCGGCGTATTTGATAGAAATGTGGCCCCCGCATAAATATGCGGACTTTGGCTGATTATGCGTTAAATCACGCGATCGCATAATCACGTTTTTCTGGAGGGACTGACATAGAAAAGTGTCCGTTTATATGAATTGGACTAAAAGGGCAATACATAGAAAAGGAAAAGGGAATTTACCATGTGCTATGCATTTTACAATGATTCATATGTATAGTGTATATGTATATTATTTTAAATTAATATATGGTCACACCACTTGACATTTTCTGGGTGGTAAATCAAAAATCTTGTTTAATAATGAATTAATGCTGTCTTAAAAGCTGTAAAACCAATATGAATCAATTACATAATTTTATGGGAAAAATTTTTGCTTAAAACAATTATTATTTTTCTTATTTGTCATTGACCCAAATACATTATATACTCATTCATGTATATATATATTTAAGAAATGTTATATATTTATTTTATTTTTATATATATTTTTATTTTATATAAATATACATATGTTATATATATATATATATATATATAAATATAACACAATCCTAAATATATAGATGGATGTGTTTGTATATATATCATATGCATGCAATATTTGCATGTATATACTGTATATATGTTTATGTAATTTACATACATATTAATATTTATATACATATTTTATATATAAATATTTAAAAAACTAAATATATACATGCATGTGTTTGTATTTATATTTATACTTCATTAATTTATGCAATTAGAATTAATTTAATATGACATGTCTGTCAAAATATGTGGCTTTGTTTTAATGAAGACTCTAAAGCACCCGAAACAGGAAACAGAATTAGACTATTAAAAAAAAAAGTGAAAAGGAACATGGTGTCCAAACCACACACATCCTAAAGTTTAAATGGGTTCAAATTGCTTATAGCGTTCTCTGATTCTTCCACTTCATCTCCTCTCAATGGGTGGATTTATTCTTTAGAGTTTATTCCAAAAAAATAAATTGATTCCAGAAACTCTGGCTTAGCATGTAAGAGTAACATTGACGCATGGCGGGGAACTGAACAAACTCTTTTCTGCCATGTCTCTGTTTCAAACTGACTTTATCCATCCATCAGGATTTATTAACTGCATGATGACAGGCAATAATACGAACCATATTTGTTTTAATTAGGTGCCAGTAAACCACCATTTTTGATGTAATCATAGTTATTGCACAATGCTGTATGTTTGTATATGTGTTTCTGTGCTTGTGTAAGTGAAAGAGATGATGCTTGACAAAAATGCTATAATCGGATAGTGAAAGCTGCAAAGCAAGTGCAGGTACAGGCAGCTGAGCCACTTAGCTTATTGCTTTCACATCCAAGATATATTAAAGCAAAGAAAAGGGAAAAAAAAGAGCATGCTAACAAGATGCTAAAAATAAATACTGTTGAGATATCAAATGAATCTCTATGTGCTCATTTTCTAAAAGCATCATCTTGAAACCAATTACTGTTGAACGCTGCTCACTTATGGAACCTTGTCATTGCTTTTCGCAAAGGTTGGGTTCACTTAATTAAACCAATCCAGTGAGAAAGAAGTTTTGCAAAGTTTTCAGAGGCAGTATACACTCTCTGAGGGTTATGGAAGGTGAAATTCTCGTTACTTCGTAATATGGTAAAATACAATATTTGTCTCCGTGTTTGTTTCATGTGTTAGACTGGTAAATAATGCTGTTCTTTTTGCATTTACAGCATTAAGAATTTTGCACATTATTGTATCTGTGTAGCTCTAATATTAAACCCAATAATGTTTTATGCCATTCCAAATCTGTATGGATTTTTTTCTGAATACAAAAGATGATATTCCGTTGATGAGACAGTTTAGGTTCCCATTGTAAGAACAAAAAATACAATTGAAGTCGATAGGAAGTATAATCAACATTCTTGACAATATTTGGATGATGATGATGACAGAATTTCCATTGGATGTGTTCCTTTAATAAATGTCAATGTTTGATTCTAGCCATTTTTGTCACTTGTATACCATAAACAACATCAACATCATGTCTAGGCTGTTTGCAACTGAAACCTTTATTAGGGGCCAATCACCGAAGGTGCGAAGGCACCTATTGAAAGTTCCCGTTCCTATTCTTCTTCTTCTTCTTCCGTTTCTTCTTCTTCTTCCGCCATTGAAGTCTATGGCAGCCCATAGAACCGTATGGTAAAAAGTTGTGAAATGTGGCACACAGATAGAGGACAGTCTGAAATGTCACCATAGCAAATTTGGAGTCTCTAACTCAATCCCTCTAGCGCCACCATCAGTCAAAAATTTGACTCATGTTTATGGTATTAACTTTTGAACCATAAGGTCTAGAAACAAAAACAATTATTTTTTCCTTTGATTCCTTAGCTCAAGCCGATTCGATTGCGTCATTTTCCGTCATGAAAATTTTCCCGCCATTTTGGATTTTCGAAGAACCTACATTTGCAAACTCCTAGATGGTTCATCCGATTTGCATGAAAATGGAACCAGATCATCTTCAGACCATGCTGACAAAAAAATCTTGCAAATCAAGTTGATTCGTCAAATTGTTTTCGATAAACGTGCAAACAAATTTTATGTAGCAGTTGCGAAAATACTCATAAGGCTATATCTCCGCAACGCTTTATCGTATTCAAACCAAACTTGGTACATGTCATCACAAGCATGACCTGAGGCAACATGCAGTGTTTCGGCGCAGCGCCATCTACTGGTCCGGAGATACAAACAAAATATGTTTTTGCTTATAACCTTTTAACCGTTTGTCCAAAAATCATAAAACTGGTCTCGTTAGATTCAGGACGGCATGCCAAGTCGTCTGATATTCAATTACCATATCGGCCATTTTGGCTGTCGGCCATTTTTTATTTGATATTTTTATGTGATAAAATGCTGTATTTTATGAACACATGAGCGGATTGTTACGAAACTCGGGTTGGATCATAAAAACAATGCCTTGAAGGACCCCAATAAGTTTCGAAACAGTGCCACCTAGTGGAGATTTTTTTTTTTTCAAATGCTTTTAACTTTGGGTGAGATTCTCCTGAATCCTTGCCGAGTCCAATGATACCAGACTTGCTAGGTTTTGGCATTTGGTTTGTGCAGCGTTGTAATTTAGCGTTTTAAAAACATTAGCTGATATCTTCAAAACTGCTAGTCCAATCGAGACAAACCAGCATCAGTAGTTCGGAAACATAGGTCTATAATTCCAAAACGAAACAAGATATTTTCACCAAAATTGACACAGACATTTTTGGGCTCACTCCGAGGACACATAAAAAAATGGTAGGATTGTGCCTCTTGGTGGCGCTATAATAGAACATGAAAATCCCATTGACTACAATGCAGTATTATGATACAAAATGCTATGCTTTACAAATGAATTGTGTATCATTACGAAACTTGGTATGTGCCATCAGCACCATGCCTTTAAGGTACTTAAAAGGTTTCAAAACAGCACCGCCATGTGGTCCATACTTATAATGAAAAGGCCTCTTGAGGCTATAATGACATATTGACACTATATCGGCACCCTGTTTTGATATATTGACACCAATCTTTGCATGTGTCATTGTTTCCTTATTCTGACCACACCACATCAATTTCGTAACTGTGCCACCTATTGGTTGAAAGTGATAAATCATTAAATCATTATTATTATTGACTGTATTTATAATTTTACAGCTATTTTGCCTAAAATTATCATTGCTGCAGTTGATCTGACACTGCCAGCCATTTTGGCATGTCTTGTCTTCTTCTTTGCGCTTGGCCCCGATAATGGCTGCTTGCAGCTATATTTTGTAAGTGTGTTCATGCTTCAAACGCAATAAAAAATGAGAATGTCTTAGAAGAAAAATGTTTGACATTATGGGCCCTATCATACACCCGGTGCAATATAACGCCAGGCGCAAAGCAAGTGTTTTTTTGCTAGTTTCAGCCCGACGCAGTTATCATTTTCACGTCCAGCGCCACTTTGTTTAAATAGCAAATTCACTCACGGCCATCTGTGTGCCCATGGGCGTGCTAGTCTGAAAACGAGGTGTTTCAGGCGCATTGTTGGCGCGTTGCTATTTTTAGGCAACTGAAACTCGCAGAGGCAAAAAAGAGAGGCAAAATTTTTTTTATTCAACGTTCCCAGCTGGTGAAACGCTCTTCCCACCGTCATCCGAAACGCAGAATCGTTGCAAATGCACTCGCGGCCATCTATGTGCCCATGGACGTGCTGGTCTGAAAACGAGGTGTGTTCAGGCGCATTGTTGGCACGTTGCTATTTTGAGAACATCCCTTTCCAGAACATTTTCATTGAACGCTCCCAGCTGGTGGAACGATCTTCCCACCGCCATCCGAAATGCAGAATCATTGCAAATGCACTCATGGCCATCTGTGTGCCCATGGACGTGCTGGTCTGGAAACTAGGCGTGTTCAGGCGCATTGTTGGCGCGTTGCTATTTTGAGGCAACTGAAAGTCACAGCGAGGCAAAAAAGAGAGGCTAAAAATCCCTTTCCAGAACATTTTCAATCAACGTTCCCAGCTGGTGGAAAGATCTTCCCACCGCCATCCGAAATTCAGAATCAATGACAACATTCAAAAGTCAACTAAAAACTCATCTCTTCCATGAGCACTTAACCTCATAAAAAAAAAAAACTTTATTTTCCTCTTTCTACCCTTTTCCCCTCCCTACTCTAGCCTGTGCTACACTGAGTAATGTACACGGACTCAGTATTTCAGGCACTTGTTGCGCTTACTCGACTCTTCATGATCAATTGCTTCCTGTACTCACAAGTTGTAAGTCGCTTTGGATAAAAGCGTCTGCTAAATGCATAAATGTAAATGTAAAGTGATTGCGCCAGTGACCAACAAAAATCCTGGTCAATATCGCAGTATTTTTTGTGTTATTTAAAGGACGCATTAGTAATATGCGCCTATAGGCGGTGCACAACGTGCATAAACATATCCTCTCTGGAGAAGCGTTCAGTCTTTCCGCATGCAAATTCCGCCATGTAAATAGCGAATCCGTCATGGTGCAAGCACAACTAGCTTTTAAAGGGAACGGGAGATGAAACTCTGATTTGTTTATTGCATGTTACACTAGAGACTAGGTACAACCCTTTTGAACTGTTTTTTTCCATCATTTAACTATCAAAAGTGGGTATGCCCTAAGTGCACCTGCGCCATGCACTTCAAACCATGCACTCAGATTGTTAAAATAGGGCCCAATGTGTTCTTGATGCACTATAAAATATGTCCAAGTTCCAAAATGTGTAAGTTGTGCTAATTTGCTGCCGGCTAATGCACTCGCCAAACACTTGTCTTTGTCCCTGTCTTTCCGAAATCATAGCCAAGACCGTAATCTGATAGGGGAGGATCAATCGAAATAGATCGTACTTTCGAGACAGTTAAAACAGTCTTACTCTTGGACACAGATCTTCTTTCATAAAGAAACTTGGCTAGTTGAAATCAATATCGAAGGCTCCACTTCTTTCTGTTAATGCATTCTCTACCTTCGTTGGGTGCTGGTTGTCCTGCAGCGCATCCTATAAATATGTTTACTTCGCCTTTCCTCTTTATTTGGCCTCATGAGCAGACAAGCTCAACTTTAATGGCTCAATACTTGATCTTCACCTGACCTCCCTCCAGCCTATTGTGATGCCATTCCACCAACAAAGAAATGCTAATGTGGGGAACACAGCATCTGTGTTGCGCGCCAGGCACCTGCTTTAGCTAGCACATTGACAGCTTGGCTAGATTTCAATAACGGATCCATACAGCCGTCCTGGCTCACTCCACAGCAGGGCTCCATATTGATGCTCTTGTGTTCTCATGCTCAACACAACAGATTGCTCTTTAGAAGTCATTTCCTGTGCCTTTTCCGTAAGTATTTAGATGTGTATCTTTCACCTGATACATGCTGGAGATCACTGGCTATCGAAGACTTTAAACAGTCTTTGTCCTCTGTCAGCTGTGTAATTGATTGTGGCCTTGTGGGTGAAAGGGCGTAAATGTCCCATGAGTCTCTGCTGTGACAGCAGAGGTGTCTGTCCACTGGTAATGGCAGATTGAAGACAGACGCTAACATTTCAAAGATGCAAAGTCTCTTGTGACCTTATGAGAGGTAGGAGGAGAGAAAGAGTGATAGAGGATGATGGGAGGAGAAGAGAGAGAAATAATGCCTTTGGCTGTTCTTATGTTTCACAAATATTGTCATTGTGACCCTGACGGTATCCCAGCCTCATGTTTCAGCTCAGCTGAGCCGTGTCAGCTGACTATGGACAGATGTGACATTTGTGTTGATTAATATATCCATCACCCTCGTCACTGGTTTTATGAATGCGATGGAAAGGGTGCTCATTTTTTGGTGCTTCCTTATCTCTATTTTTTTGGTTTCAATTGGTCAGATTACTGAATAATAAATAAATCTAACATTTGTTCATCTTTGGTTTTTGTGCCCTACAGGTGCTGTAAACGATTTTAGCAATTTTGTACTACACGGTTTGCACGGTTTTGCCGCTAAAATCAACCAACCGATTTAAGTAAACCCATGTATATGGGTATATGGGCTTGTAGCAAAAAAAATCCTTACCGTTGAGGTGTCTGAGCAACACGTTATCACTCCCAACTCATCACATATTGACGCTTGGTCAGGACCCCTCTGCATCACTTTTTAACACACAGGGAACCCCTTTAGCGTAATTTTCCAACGCGCAGGGTACTCCATTGATTTCAGTTGCCTAATGCATCAGATCAAGACATTTGATTCATTGCATTTGTAAAAGTAGACATGATTTATAGGCTACTTTTATATTTGAGAGCAACTTACCCCACTCCTACTCTAAACCTAACCACTTCTAAACAATATAAAACATGTAACAGGCAAATAAAAATACAGTCACAGGTATTTATTGCAAAAACGGACCAAAAACAGTATAATAGTATTAACTCATGTTGCTTTCCAAGCTTTTGAAGTAATTCGATATCTTTATGTAAAAATTCTGAAATTAATCACTGAAATGAGGATCCCGCCGCTCTGTGAACATACGCACGCACTCAGTCATATCTCATTTAAATGATTCTGATCACTTTTGGGGATTTTCATCACAAAAATCAATCGTTTGGCCTCAGAACACTTGGAATATTTGTACTTTTTGAATAAATTGTGCCTGCAGTCGAATCTGCCTGTTATATCCTGAGTTTTATATAATATAATACACAAATGGGTAGGTTTAGGGATGGGGTTGGGTTACCTGTTCAAATGTGTAACAGGGAACCCAAGCGTAAATAAAAGCGTAAATAAAAAATATAAATAAAATTATGTTTGCTGATTGAATAAAAAATCACACCACAACATGTCATAATGGCAAAATCATAACCCAATATATAATTTAATGGTAACACTTTACAATAAGGTTTCATTAGTTAATATTAGTTAATGTATTAACTAACATGAACTAGCCATTAACAATACATTTGTTACTGTATTTGTTCATCTTTGTAAACGTTAGTTAATATAAATACAGCTGTTCATGGTTTGTTCATGTTAGTTCACAGTGCATTAACTAATGTTAACAAGATTTTAATAATGCATTAGTAAATGTTGAAATGAACATTAATAAAGATAAATAAATGCTTTATAAGTGCAGTTCATTATTAGTTCATGTTAACTAATGTAGTTAACTAATGTTAACTAATGAACCTTATTGTAAAGAGTTACTAATCTAATCATGCTGATTATTCCCATCTGTTGACGCCAAAGGTTTCTTATTTAAATCAATGGAGTACCCTGTGCATCTGAAAATTATGCTAAATGGGTACCTTGTGCATTAAAAAGTGAAGCTGAAGGGTCCTGACCAGCAGAACATTTTTATGCAAACTATCTACAATGGAAACTAATGGTGTGTATGATGTGTTTTAACCCCAGAGGACATTTTTTGCAGCACATCTCTGGCCAAATACCTTTTCCGCAAATGGTGGGTTGGGTTTTGCTTAATGGTGTAAAACAGGGTTTGTAGTGCAGAGATCATCTAGACTGTAATATCTCAAGATTGATGGGATTTGATTTGAGGTCAAGAACGATTATTTAACATCGGTTACTAACTGCTTAATCATGGCTAAAGAAAATAGTACGTTTTTTTGGCAGGAGCTGCAGCTTAAGCTGGATCGAGTATGGTAGACTCAATGGCCCATATGGCAAGTTGTGCCTGATTTATTTTGATGATTTTATGTATGTTTTATGACTGTGATGTATTTCATATGGTTTTCAAAAGATGGAACATGGAATCTGTGTTTTCCCCATCCTGATCAAGCCAGTTGTAGAACAGATTGTATATATTCATTTTCCTTCTACATTCCTAATGTAATTCAATGTCTTTACAATCAATCACCATTTCAGGTGCTACTGACAGAGGAAAGTGATTTGGAGTGTGAACACTCATCTATTGGCGTGGTTTTCCACACAATACCTCTGTTTCACCCCTTTATGATGGACTGGTCCCCTCGCTGTCTACCGGGAAAATTTCTGTCAGATTTGATTATGTGGGCTGGCAATAAGAGACTGCTTTTGACCTCCAGGACCCTGCTCACTTTTTAACAGGCAAGTGTAGTGGACAGCCCTTGGAGAGTAATCAGTGTCAAATGAACCGTTGATAAATGTGTTTGGCTCTCATTTGAGAATCTGTCATGGAAGCTCACATGCAGAGGAGTCCAAACCTCTTTCCAGCTCTGCCGAGAAACACCAGGAGAGCTGTCTGCCAAGACCACCAAACATTACTGTTTTTAGCTTTGTGGTGTTTAAGTTTTGAGACTTTTCTTTTTCTGGATGACACACTTCAAAATGATATACATCTACTGCACTGTGAGTTTGTGTTTTACGTGTAGGGGAGACTAAGGTAGCCATATGGGGATGTTAGAAATGCCAGTACATTTTTGAGCCAAAATTACACAAATTAGTGTTTTCTCTAGCAGTGGCACCATGATCAAAAGTGTTTTAAAATAAAATAATTGTTTTAATTATATAAAAATATATAATTTTTAAATCATTTTAACCGTTACAGGTCAGGAATATATCTTTTTTCAAGATTGGGTTTAATGTAGCCTTACATCGTCATGTTCAGATTTTAGTCAGAATATGAGTCTGATACTATTCCATTGGGCTGTGATTATGGGGCATTTCAACCGAACCAGGAAAGACCTCAACTGGATAGACCTACAACCAATCAGAGCAACGATGTTGAGCGACACATAGTTGTCAACAGAACTCAACTGCACACACACTGGAAGAAGTAGAAGAAGAAGATGAGTGTAAACGATATTTGTCGGTTTTGTAAAAAGAATTTAAGGATACATGGAGTACTTACCAACATGATCATCATTTTTGAGAGAAATAGTAATAGTTTCAAACTGAAACAAGCTTATTTTTCTTAGCCCATGGACAGATAATTGTACTTGTTTCAAGCAAAAACTCACTTCATTTGTATTTTTTTCTCAGAAAACAAGAACAAATATCTTATGTCATTTTACTTATCTAGTAAATGCATCTTAATTTAAGAATTTTTTGATATTTAGACTAGAAACAAGACAAAAATACTAAATAAGAAAAGCATTTTTGCATTGTGAATGCACATACGAACAAGTTCTCCATTTAGTGAACAAATTCAACCCAAGCGCTCTTTGGTGACGTGGACGATTCGATCATCTGTCCATCATTGTATAAAGCCCGCCCTGACAATTTGATTGGTCCAAACTGCTCTGGTTCGAGCATAGTTGCTCCACAACAGATCAAGTCTAGACCAAACTTCCCTACCTCAAATGTTGTGGGTGGGGCTAATACAGATCCGCAAAAATTATTAAAAACGCTGTATTATGCATGCCAGGCCAGTAGTCTGCAATATCACTTCGTAAAGAAAAACGAAATCAACAACATGTAATATGCATGCGCATGACGGCACTGTTTTCATAAATTTGCGTTTTTGTAGTTTATATGGAGATGATAACGGTATCGGTTAAAAAACTTGTACTTTGAAACCCGTTTTCAAAAGTTTGCATTTTCAGGCCCCCAAAACACCATTGTAGTGTAAATGAATGGCCAAAATAGTTAAACTAGTGTTAATTCCGTTAAATATCTATGACGGAAAATTTTATGAAAAAAGACGATAACGAGACGACACCAACGTCATTATACTATAACTGTGACTATATCAACATGCAATATCATTGACAAAAAAAAGACAAGACTAAAATAAACAAGTATGCTGCTGTTTAGCCATCTCCATTTGAAATGTTCTGCTTAAATGAATGTGTCATTTTGTCGGTTTGTGTTCTGTCACGAGCCGCTTGCGCTGTTTTCTGTGACTAAATCTGTGATGAAACCTTCTCAGTAGATGCGTTTACATGGACCCTAATAATCTGATTGTAATTGGACTAGTAGACAGAATAAAAAAGATCTCATGTAACCCATGTCAATAGCAATGAATTGGCCAAATGCGATTTAAATTTCATTCGGATTGTAAGAGGTAGTTTTTCTAATCCACCTAATCTAATTTCTGATCTAAACTTGACAAAAACAAAAACAGGACAAGGTTGTCCCATAATAACTAAACTAAAAAGTAGGCTACATTTGACACAGGACTAAGAATAAGACTAAATAAAATAAAATAAAAAATAGGTGATGAAATTAACACTGTGTAAACAGCACCTTATACTGCTAGGTTGTTGTTACAATGCTACAAAATGTGGCAACTTGTTAGCATGTTGCGATGTGGTTTTAGAGTGGTTGATGGTGGTTGCATCCTGCTTATTGGACTTTTTCTGAGTCTCTATGATGTGTTGGTCTTGGTCCCTAGACACAGCTTGGCTATGGCCTTAGCACCAATTGGAGTGAAAAGTGCGAGGACTAGCCCTGGGTTTTGTGAATGTGCATTCTGAAACTGTTAAGTGGAGGATCTGGCTTTTTTTGTTGTTGATAGTATCCGTCTCGGTTACGTATGGTAACCCTCGTTCCTTGAAGGAGGGAACGGAGATGTACGTCGGACATACTGACAAATTGGGATCACTTCTGGGAGCCCCTATCAGCCCCTATCAACTGGAGCGGTAGTGCACGTATCCGGTCCATAAGGAGGGGAATGGCGCAGCAAGCCGACACAAGAATGGGCACTTTGTCGTTACTGACTATGGGAAGTGAGCACACAGGAAGATACCGGCTCTACATGGAGGCTATGAAATCTAGCGAACGTGTTAGGTGTCGCCTAGCCCGCAGCTCTGCAAATATCTGTCAGCGAGGCGCCCAAGCCAGCGCCCAGGAAGAAGCAACACCCCTTGTGGAACTGAGATCTTAACCCGAGTGGGCAGGGCACGTCTTGGGATTCATATGCCAAGACGATGGCATCCACTATCCAGTGGGCCATCCTCTGCTTGGAGACAGCCTTTCCCTTCTGCTGTCCTCCGTAACAGACGAAGAGCTGCACTGAGGTCCTGAAGCTTTGCGTTCTGTCCACGTAAGTCCGGAGAGCACAGACGGGACCGAGAAAAGCTAAGGCTGGGTCTGCTTCCCACGAAGGCAGCGCTTGTAGGCTCACCACTTGGTCCCGGAAGGGAGTAGTGGGAACCTTTGGCACATATCCAGGCCGGGGTCTCATGATCACATGAGAGTTACCAGGCCCGAATTCCAGGCACGATTCGTCGACCGAAAATGCCTGCAGGTCCGCTACCCTCTTGATGGAGGTCAACGCAGTCAGGAGTACCGTCTTTAACGACAGGATCTTTAACTCTGCTGACTGCAAAGGCTTAAAGGGCGCTCTCTGCAGTGCGGTTAGCACCAGAGACAAGTCCCAATAGGGTATAGAGGGAGGGCGAGGTGGATTTAGTCTCCTCGCCCCCCTCAGGAACCTGACGATCAGATCGTGCTTACCTAAGGACTTTCCATCTATTAGATCGTGATTAGCAGCGATAGCGGCAACATAGACTTTGAGGGTGGAGGGAGACAGCCTTCGCTCCAATCCATCTTGTAGGAAGGAAAGCACGGAACTGTCCAGGCATGCTGTTGTCTCCACAGATGCCTCATCCACCAGCTGGGGTGCCACGTACAGGCATCTGTGGAGACAACAGCATGCCTGGACACTTGTTCTAGGGGAATTCCCGCCCGTAGGAACAAAGGGTCCGACCACGGGCTGAAGGTTTGGCGGCACCTCGGAGTCACTTGGACACGGAGGGAACCGCTGTGCCACGCCCATCTCGGGACTCGGTTGTGTAGCCAGCGTTGAAGCGGTCTCATATGAAGCAATCCCAACGGCGTTACTGTGGCTGCGGATGCCATATGCCCCAGGAGCCTCTGAAAATGTTTCAGTGATGCCGCTGTCCTGCCTTTGAACTAATTCAAGCAGTTCAACACTGACTGGACGCGCTCCTCTGTGAGGCATGCTGTCATGGCGACCGAGTCTATCTCCATACCGAGAAAAGAGATCCTCTGTGTGGGACAGAGTTTGCTCTTCTCCCAGTTGACCCGAAGCCCCAACTGGCTGAGGTGACTGAGCACCATGTCCCTGTGTTCGCACAACTGCTCCCGCAACTGGGAAAGGATCAGCCAGTCGTCAAGATAGTTGAGAATTCGAACACCATGCTCTCTCATGGGAGCAATGGCCACTTCAGCGACCTTCGTAAAGACACGGGGCTACAGGGACAGGCTGAAAGGTAAGACACGGTACTGATCCGTCCCTCGAACGCGAAGCGCAGAAAGGGCCTGTGTCGAGGGAGAATCGAGACATGAAAGTACGCGCCCTTCAGGTCGATCGCTGCAAACCAATCTTGGGGACGGATGCACATGAAGATGCGTTTCTGCGTTAGCATTCTGAACGGCAGCCTGTGAAGGGACCGGTTCAAGAACCGCAGATCCAAGATCGGCCGTAACCCGCCGCCATTCTTGGGTACAATGAAGTACGGGCTGTAGAACCCGGACCTCATATCGGCTGGAGGGACCGGCTCTATCGCGTCCGTCGCCAGTAGGACTGCGATTTCCACCTAGAGCTCGGGGGCGTTCTCCTTCGCTACTGTCATGAAGTTAACGCCCCTGAACTTGGGGGGACGCTGGGCGAACTGAATCACATAGCCGAGTCTGATGGTACGGAGGAGCCACCGAGATGGGCTGGGAAGCGCTAGCCAGGCTCCCAGACACCGAGCAAGGGGGATCAACGGCACCACAGACGTACCCACATGCAGGGATCTGACTCGGACAGCATGGGAGCGGCCCAAAGTGGGATCTGAGTGTGCTGTGCAACACTTACCTGCTTCCGCTGAGGGGGTGTGCGAGTGTGGGAAGGCCGCTTGAGTGCGTTCCCACAGCCGGCGTCCCCTGCTGGCGAAACGAGAGGCGAGGCATGGGAGCGTCGACCACTGCCAAGCGCGCTCACTTGGCACCCAGAGATTTCGGAAACTGTCTTTTATTGAAGTTTTGGGTACCGCTGGCACTGTGGCCAGCTGCGGAACAGAAATTAAACGTGAACAAAAGATTTTCCCCCGGCCCTCCTCCGGGGGAAGGAGTGGTGCTGCAGCCAACTCCGGGAGAGCAGTTTCCTCCATCTCTGGGTGGCCTGTCTCAGGGTCTCTTCCGACGGTGCTTGCCACCTGGCTTGACAGCGGCCTGAGCGGGCTGGACGTCCTTCCCACGGCCGGCCCCACGCTGTCGGCTGGGTGTAGGCTGCTGCGGTGCCTTGGCGGGGGCGGAGGCGGCGGCAGGTGGACGTCCTTGGCGACAAGCAGCGGAGGCGGAACCGCCGTCGGCAGGGTGGAGGCAGCAGCGGACCACCGGGGCAAGATGTGTTTGATGGCCTCCATCTGCTTCTGGGCGGCTGAGAACTGCTGGGCAAAGCTCTCCTGAAGGAGCAGCCTGTCCATATGTAGCGTGGCCACATAAGGGGAAGCATATTTATGTTAGACCAAATCCTGTTTCTTCTGCTTCTAATAAATTCTCTGCTAAGCTAGCGCCCAAGTGGGAGGGACCGGCTGAAATAATGAAAAAAATGGGGCCAATAAATTACACAGTTCGTTGGGGTGACCCACTAAAAACAGACATTGTAAATGTGGTTAACCTGAAGGAGGTTTGGACGATCTCCTCCGATGCCGAGGGGGGGGGGGGGGGGGGGGGGGATCTATGTAGCGTGGCCACATAAGGGGAAGCATATTTATGTTAGACCAACTAATAAGAGTGATTAGTTGGTCATTTGTTTTAAATGCTTTCACCTGTATTCTGTATTTCTCCCTAACCTGTCTGTGTTATTGAGCGGAATCTCCCGTCTCGCGAGATTCGTTCCGGGCGAGACGGAGTGTCACGTGATGACACGTCACCCAAACAGGAACTGAGGGGGTGTTTTTAAATATATAGAGCCGGCTAAACCGGCAAACGGGAGCGCGCTCATTCATTGATACGGACCCAAACGTATCGGATTGCCTGGGTTTTTGCTGGCTGAGTTTTGGAGCTTTTACAGCCGATCTTCTGTGGAGTATACCCGTTTCATGGGACTGTGGATTACTCAAACCGGAGGACTTTAATCAGCTAGAAACCACACAGATACTGCTCACGGATTTGTCATCATTGCCGGTGAGAGCGATCTGACTCTGTACATAGTACACACTGGACATAGAGACATATGCACCTTCTCACACACGCACACTCACACATTCACAATTGTACAAATGTTATTCTGGATATTATATGTTGTCTTGTAAATACACTGGTGATTTTGGCTATACGGCTTGGTTTGTCTTGTGTTTTATACTCCTCTATATTTTTGATTTCCATATAAGGAACGAGCGTTCCCATTAATTTGTGTAAGCTCCACATAGCTGTGTGTGGATTGTTACATATTGGTGGCCCGTACGGGGACAATTCAGTTTCTTTTGGATTTTTTGTTTTTTTTGTAGAAGTTTGTAAATATGGAGGAAGAGACAAATATGAATGCTGAAAATGTTACACCAGCTGTTAGTGACATTGATAACCTGCATGCTAATAAATCTGGAGAGACATGCAATGCAGATTTTACGGCAGGCCCGTTTGTTACCAGACGCAATCCAACTGGGGAAATAACATCCATGCTTAGCTCATTGTATATTTCGGATGATGATGACGATGATGATGATGATAGCTGTGAAGTGAATGTAAACATTGTACAAAGAATGCAAACAGAGATTGATGGGCTCAAAGTTGATTTATTGGCTCTTAGTTCAAAAGTTACATCAGTCGAACACGATTATAAGAACTCTGCTGATAGTTCACTTAATAGGGAAACTAGTTTCAGGGAGGCAGTGGACAATGGCTTAGCAGAGTTAGAGGATTATTTCCGGCGCTCACTGGAAAAGTTGGAGAATGCAGTGGCTGATTGTTTCCTGAGAAGAGATGAAAAATGGGAAAATAAGTTGAAAAAATTACGTTTCACCAGTACCCCTTCTCCCTCTGCATTACAGCCATATACCCCTATTTCCGCCAGGTCAACCATTCATGATCATAGATCTCCTATACCAGCTACCAGAGTTAAATTCCCTCCATCTAAGACTGTCAACGATACGTATGATGTCTCTCATATGTCTCCTTCATTTACTAATATGCTTATCCCTCCGGTGGTTCCCAGTTCATCGTCTTTCTGCGGGCGGCCTCCGATTCGGCTGGAGTTTCCCACCTTTGGTGAATCCTGCGAGACCTCGGAGGTGCTCAACTTCATCGAACAGTGCGAAAACTTTCTGGATATCAGGCCACTTCCCAGTGTGGAGCTGGTTGGAACCCTGAGCACGGTTCTGAGAGGACCTGCTCTGAGCTGGTGGAAGGCAGAGAAGAGCAAGGTAACAGATTGGCAATCTTTCAAAGAGGCTTTTATGTGTGCGTTTCTTCCAGATGATTACCTCACAGAAGTGGAAGATAAGCTGAGATCTCTGGTTCAGCAGCCACGTCAACGTCTGAGAGATTTTGCCTATGATTACCGAGCCCTTTGCCTGAAGTGGAAGCCAGATATCCCAGAAGAAGAGATGGTGAGCCGCATCCTTAACAACATTAACCCCAGAGTCGCGGGCTGTCTACGAGGGACGGTGAGGACTGTGGAACAGCTGGTTAAGGTGGGCTCTATGGTAGAGAAGGACTGTATGGGAGCGAAGGATTACTGGCAGAAAGTGGACAGTCAGAATGGTAAAGAAAAGACCAATAAAAAACCACCTGAACGTCAGTTTTCAAAAAACTTGGCAGGACTCTCTATAGCTCAACCCCAATCCCTAACTTCTCTTCTCTTGGTGCCTGTAGTAGTGAAAGGTAAAGAGGTGAAGGCAGTGGTGGATACAGGGAGTACCTTCACACTGATGCAGGAAAAACTTTGGAGACAGCTAGGAGGTGAGGCTTCATCTGACACCCCAGGTTCACCTCAGCGCTTCATCATGGCCGATGGAAAGGTGCACCAAGCTATGAACCAGAAAACCATCTGCTATAAATGGCATGATAAAGTGTGCAGAGTGGAGACATACATAATGAAGGATGATCACCTGGCGTTTTCCATTATAGCTGGCTTGGATTTCCTGAGGGCGGCTGAAGCCATTGTGGATGTCAGCCAAGGTAGATATGGCCTGAAAATGGGGAAAGGATATATATACTATCCCTTTGTATCCGCCCTGATTAATCCGGAGTCTGCTGCGATGCCGGGGGGTGAAAGAGGATCCCATACAGCCACTGTGAGTCTTTACTACGCCTTACCTCACACCTGGGAACCACCACTTACAGCCTTGCACACTGAGGGTGCATCGAGATGGGACTCCGACAATCACGAGGAGTTGTTGAAGCTGATGAATACCTGGCCTCGCTCCACATCGAATGTCCTGGGTAAAACATCAGTGGAACATCACAAAATTACCCTATCTGATGAATTACCAATGAAATCTAGAGCTTACAGGGTCTCACCCATCAAGAAAAAGATCATTGATGACCAAGTGGACCAAATGCTAAAAGACCACATCATTGAACCTTCCTGCTCTCCATGGTCATCACCCGTAGTCCTGGTACCCAAACCTGATGGATCCTACAGGTTCTGTGTGGACTATAGGAGGCTCAACAGCAAGACCATTCCTGATGCTTATCCGATGCCGCTTATTCATGACATCTTGGAATCACTAGACGGCGCCACATGGTTCAGCACACTGGATTTGCAGTCAGGATATTGGCAGGTGGATATGGAGGAAGGGAGCAAAGAAAAAACAGCCTTCATCACCAACCAGGGGCTATTCCAATTCTGATCCATGCCATATGGGCTCCGTAATGCCGCTGCCACATTCCAGAGGCTTATGGAGAAGGTGCTGGCAGAGTTGAGAGGAAAATTCTGTTTTGTGTACATAGATGATATTATCATCTATTCCCGATCATTAGAAGAACACACAAAACACCTGAACTCCATAATGCAAAGACTTGAAAAGGCATCTCTTACCCTTAACATGAAGAAGTGTCACTTTTTTAAAAGACAGTTGAAGTTCCTGGGCCACATAGTCTCAGAGAAAGGAGTGGAGGTTGACTCTGAAAAAACACTGGCCGTTGCCCGGTATCCTCCTCCCAAAGACCTCAAAGCTCTCCAACGCTTCCTGGGATTAGCAGGCTGGTACCACAAATGTATTCCCCACTTTTCTGACATTACTGCACCTTTGAATCAGCTGAAAAAGAAGGGAGTAAAATGGGACTGGACTTCTGAGTGTCAAGCCAGCATGGATACCATCAAACAAGTGCTACAAGACCCACCGGTATTGATGCAGCCAGACCTTAACCAACCTTTCCAGGTGCACACGGACGCCAGTGATGTAGGTTTAGGAGCCATTATCACCCAGCAAACACCGGAAGGGGAAAGAGTAATAGCGTATGCTTCTAGGACATTACGAGGAGCAGAACTAAATTACTCCACCTCTGAAAAGGAGTGTCTGGCCGTGGTTTGGGCAGTGGAAAAATGGAGGCATTACCTTGAAGGGAGTCAGTTTGACATTTACAGCGATCATGCTGCTTTAACCTGGGCCTTCAATAGCCCCAAGACCTCCTCTCGACTGACCCGATGGACTCTTAGGTTGCAGCAGTTCAATTTCCATGTACATCATAGGAAGGGATGTCTCAACCTTGGGCCTGATGCCTTGTCCAGAGTCGGAGGAGCTGAGGAGAGGGAAGATGCACACTGTATGACCATAACAACGACGAGGTGCTCATCAGACATACCTCACACACTGGCAGAAATTTCTTTAGCACAAAGTACTGACAGCACATTGGCTCACCTGAAGTCAGACCCCAAAGTCAGGAAAGTAAAAGACCAACAGATTACTTTTGAGGTCCAACAAGGAGTGTTATATCGTCGGGTACCTGTAAAGAACAACGGAGACAAATTCCAATGGGTTGTTCCTCAGGCATTAATTACCGGCTTCCTTCATTACTTTCATGACAACCCACTAGGAGGACATCTGGGTCGACTGAAAACGCTTCTGAGGCTCTTGGAGGTGGCGTGGTGGCCGACTGTCCGCAAAGACGTCTGGCAGTACATCAAGGGTTGCGATATCTGTCAAAAATATAAACACGACAACACAAACAATGATTGCATCATATGTGGGACAATACCATCAAGCCTGGGACCAGTGGTTACCTGAGTTAAGATTCGCCATTAACACGGCCCACCAAGAAACCACCGGGAGAACACCGGCAGAGTTGATGCTGGGCAGGCAGCTTCTCGGACCGCTGGAGAGGTTAATTCTCCCACCCCAGACCAAACATCGTATAATCTACTGGAACGACAGAACATCATTGCAGAGGAAGTAAAGCAAAGAGTGGGTGTGCAGCAAGCCAGACAAGCTAGATATTACAATTCCCGACGGAAAGATGCGCAGTTTCAGCCGGGCGATCTAGTCTGGATAAAAACTCATCCTGTCTCTTCTGCTTCTAATAAATTCTCTGCTAAGCTAGCGCCCAAGTGGGAGGGACCGGCTGAAATAATGAAAAAAATGGGGCCAATAAATAACACAGTTCGTTGGGGTGACCCACTAAAAACAATCTATGTAGCGTGGCCACATAAGGGGAAGCATATTTATGTTAGACCAACTAATAAGAGTGATTAGTTGGTCATTTGTTTTAAATGCTTTCACCTGTATTCTGTATTTCTCCCTAACCTGTCTGTGTTATTGAGCGGAATCTCCCGTCTCGCGAGATTTGTTCCGGGCGAGACGGAGTGTCACGTGATGACACGTCACCCAAACAGGAACTGAGGGGGTGTTTTTAAATATATAGAGCCGGCTAAACCGGCAAACGGGAGCGCGCTCATTCATTGATACGGACCCAAACGTATCGAATTGCCTGGGTTTTTGCTGGCTGAGTTTTGGAGCTTTTACAGCCGATCTTCTGTGGAGTATACCCGTTTCATGGGACTGTGGATTACTCAAACCGGAGGACTTTAATCAGCTAGAAACCACACAGATACTGCTCACGGATTTGTCATCATTGCCGGTGAGAGCGATCTGACTCTGTACATAGTACACGCTGGACATAGAGACATATGCACCTTCTCACACACGTACACTCACACATTCACAATTGTACAAATGTTATTCTGGATATTATATGTTGTCTTGTAAATACACTGGTGATTTTGGCTATACGGCTTGGTTTGTCTTGTGTTTTATACTCCTCTATATTTTTGATTTCCATATAAGGAACGAGCGTTCCCATTAATTTGTGTAAGCTCCACATAGCTGTGTGTGGATTGTTACACATAGGCCTTGTAAGCCTTCCCAGTCAGACTGGAGGAGAACTTACAGGCCCGGGATGGGAGACGTGGGTCACCACGCCAGTTGGAGGCGGTTGCCGGACACAGTTGCATCGCAACGGCCTGCTCCACTGGCGGGATTTCCACATATCCCTTGGCTGGCCCGCCGTCAAGGGTAGTGAGGGGGGAGGAGTCACTCGGTCGGTTTCTGGCAGAAAAAGGTGCCGTCCACGACCTCGTGAGCTCCTCATGCACCTCCGGGAAGAAAGGCACCGGGGCGAGGCACTGAGAACCAGCGTGACCCTCCATGAGAAACCAATAATCCAACCTAGAGGGTTCGGGACTTGGTGGAGGGTTCCACACAAGCCCGACCCTTTCGGCGGCCCGGGAAAGCATAGTCGCCATCTCGGGCCCTTCATCCTCCAAGGACTGGAACTCCCACTCCGATGCAGTGATCGACACCTGCTCATCCACCGGAGCTCCGAAAGTCACCGCCGGCCGCCCATGGGAGGTGCCAGCAGTTTCTCCCGAGAGCTCTACCGGCTGCGGAACTTGTGAGGGAATAGGGGTCTGCGGAGGTTGACTCGACGGGTGTGCCCTAAACATGATCCTCAGGTCACCCTGGCCATCCGAAGAAATAGGTCTATTCTGGTTAGGAATAGAACTAGATCGTGGGATGGGTAAGGAGACTCCGCCTTCCCGGAGGTAGGTGAGTCTCGACCTTAGTTCCGAGATAGTCATGTTCCCGCAGTGGGAACATGAACTATCCACAAATGCCGCCTCAGCGTGCTGTTTGCTCAAACACGTGAGACAGCGATTGTGACCGTTAGCGGGCACCAGTGAACGACCGCATCCAGAAACGCACGGGTGGAATGACATCTTGAAAAAGAAGCAGCGCTACCTGTGTACACTTTTAGAGGAAACACTCTCTGTGCTGAAGCACTCAGGGGGAAATGCGACAGCACCCGGGGTTTAGTGCAGCCTGTGCCTGTACTCAGGTTTCAGACTGCAGCAGTGAGCACCGCGATCCCACTGAAGTGTGCCGTCTCTCCAACACCACGTTGATCCTCTTCTCCAGTTCTCAAAACTCTTGCTGATAGCAGCTTTAACTCAATTTTTAACGTCTTCAAACGCCGTTCGGCTCTGAAGTGAATGACAGCGCGCGTTCGCTCTCGCTTCCTGTTTATACCCGCGGCGCGGGGCGGGGCGGAGCGCGAGATGCAAATCTCGCATGCCAATGTTCATTGGCCAGTTCTATATAGCTCGAAGCTGATAGGGGCTCCCAGAAGTTATCCCAATTCGTACGTCGAACGTGACCGACTGAAAGGGAATGTAAGTTATTTACAGCACAGAGTCTGTTAACCGTGTGATCCCTGTAGAAATCTCATCACATCTGTAACTACATGGTGTCTTCTTTCATCAATCTTTTGATCTCTGCATGTCTGTTAGCCACTCTTAAAAGTCAGTCAAATCACAAACACTTTAACAGTCCTGCAATATCTACAGCTTTTGCTTTTAAATAAAAAGCAGCAGATTTATTATGTTTGGTGCCCACAAAATCTGAATGCATAATTTAATAGTCGTATGTTCATATTTGGGTGACTGTTTAATTAAAGGTACTTTTGAATACTTGAAATATTAAAAAATGTAATATCACACGGTTTTGCATCTACATTGTTGACATTTATTTCATGCCCTGGAATAAAGATTTGATCATGATGTACTTGATCAGCCATCAAGTAGATTTTGATAAATACAAGAAATGTTTCTTGAGCACCAAATCAGCATATTAGAATGATTTCTGAATGATCATGTGACACTGAAGACTGGAGTAATGATGCTAAAAATTCAGCTTTATCATCACACAAATAAGTTACCTTTTAAAATATATTAAATGAGAAAACGGTTTTACTGTAGTTTGATCAAATAAATGCAACCCTTGTAAGCATAAGAGACATTTAAAGAATCCCCCCCCCCCCCCCAAAAAAAAATAAATAAAATAAAATAAATAAAAATAAATAAATATATATATAGAAAACGTCAATTTCCAAAAACTCTTTTTCAATTTAAACTCATTCTGTAATTCCTGGTGAAGTTTGATTCTGTTCATGTTCAATGCTCAAGTTTAGTGCTTTGAAATGATACTGGCATGCATCTGTTAGATAATATGAAACTCAAGAGCATTATTAGAATCTAATTCTGAAAAGTATTCTTAAATGTAAGCATAATTCCTTTGTGGTCTAGCCTGTCATGTATTTCATTAAGATGCCATTATTGCCTCGGTACCCTGACTCCACTCTGTCAAGCTGTAGGAGCCGACTGACAGATAGCCGCACCGTCTATTGATGTGTTTATTCCCCTGTTAGCTCTCAGTCGTAGATGGAAAAATAATTTGTTTTGTGAGAGTAGGAAGGCACTTGCTAATGGCGGAGTGTGCGTGTGGGCATTCAGCATAGTGCTTTATGACCTCATAGCTGGACAAGATGTGCTTCAATGATTAGAACCATACCAGCCTTTGTTCATGAATTTTGAAATGTTTTATAGACCGTTGACCATTCGCTTATTTTATCATGATTTAGTGCAGTCGCACAGTCTTAGTCATTTTTTGTTATTTTGTCTCTATTAGCTTCCCTTAAAGTCAACCGGAAATCACAACAACCCTAATTATGTGCATGTTCCTTGTCTTATTGTGAATCATACATTGGTGTATGGTATTCCAAAGAACAACACGGCTAGATTTTGTAATCTTTCATCACAATGTAGTCACTTGCTGGAAACAACAGTGACGTCTTTAAATTGATGAATAAGTCGAATAACGTTAATGTCAAGAGCCAAATAATGTCAAGAGCCACCCTCCTATTTTTTTTTTTTAATTGAAAAGCGATGAACAATATATAATCAGTAGCTGCAGTGATCTCTTTTGATGGCGCCACACGAGTTTAGCTTCTTGTATACAGTATCTAATATAGCATTGCTAATACAATGCTATATCAGATGTAAAATATGTACAATAACAACTGCAGACGTAAGTGGGCGGAGTTAGTGTTCCATCACCACATCACTCAAAATGTTAATGCATTTAAAGACTGCTGTGAAATCTTTTTACAGTAGATTTTTAAATGTAAATTTATGTAAATGTATATCTACATTTTAGGACTCTTTTCTTTCTCTTTTACCAAGATGTCACTGGCTCTGCTGAGCATGGTCTATGAAGCTTTTATTTATGAGTGAACGTGGAGAAACAGGCTGTTCTGAGTGTAGCTCTCTAAATGAAGATTAATGCAGGCATTTGGGTTCAAGGTGATATTTTATTTGGTATTAGCCTATCAATTTGCTAATGCACAACTTTGGAAAGTTGCTCCAAAGAACAAGGTGACAGCTGTTGGAAATGGATATTGATTATAAAAGGCTTCTGGGTTTTCTTTTTACTTTTCCCCCCCTTTTATCTTTGTCTTTCGCTTTTGGTCACACTGTAATGTCTTATGTAGCGCAAAGCATGATGGATGGCCAAAGCAGATTTCAAGGCTTCGCGTCAGAAGCGCACTTTTGAGGATACCTGATCGAATTTCAGCCCTCTTTTCTGTGGAATCTCTTGGATATCATTATTGATTTTCAACCTTAAAGCTTAGCCATGAAAATGGACCTGTGCACAAATAACTAGACTCTGTTTTAAATATTTCCTTTTAGGGCAAAATAGGATTGCCACATGGGACAAATCACAATATCATTCCTGTAGTTAAATTCATTCTTTTGGTGTTAGCACACCTGTATGGACCTACATTTGGGTGTTTACAGCTATGGAATAGCTATAGAAATGAAACTCCTTTTTTACACTCTCACTACTGTAGTTTTGTTTGTCCATTATTTCTTGTCATTTTTGTCATATCATTGCGCCTGCTGCACCCATGGTACGGCAGCAAAGTTCCTTGATTATTACGCAGGAATGAGAGTATAGTTCCTAGCCATATCGGCCAAGAAAATTGCAACTTTTCCTTTTCCGTTGGTCTTAGGAAAAATATAGAAACTCTATGGTCATTTTTTTGAGCGAGATGCTAATGGTCTAATCGAATTCAATGATCTATGCTAAGCTATGCTAAAAGTGCTACCGCCAGACTCGGAGCTCAGCTGAATGGATTCGAAAACGGTGGAAAATGAGCCTATTTTAAAAAATAGTGGCACCCAAGGGCCACTGGTTCACACAGATTAAAGGATGCAAGATGCAGGCCAGTGGAACAAAAAGCACATGGTCTAGAGATGCGTTTTTAAAAGTTTCACTTATTTTGACTTGAACGCCAGAGATGGTCTTGTTAATGGGAGATACGAGGGTCCTTGGCACCATGAAAACAATATTACTAGTGAGCGAGCTGCCTGTGACAACACACACAAAAAAAAAAAGGTTCTATATGGCACCAAAAATGGTTCTTCGTCGTAATCATAGAGGAACCACTTTTGGTGCTATGTAGCACCATATCTTAACATGTTCTGTATATGGTAGCAGTGCTATATAGCACCATAGTTAGCGGTGCTATATAGCACCTTAGTCAAAGAACCGGTGAAGAACCTCTGAAGAACCGCTGAAGGACCAATGAAGCACCAAAATTGGTGCTATATAGCACTTAAAAAGGTTCCCCTATGATTACGAGCCAAGAACCATTTTTGGTGCCATATAGAACCTTTTTTCTTTTTAGAGTGAAGATGGCCGCCAGGTGTGGACGTCGACCTCCATTGGCCAGCAGCGCAGACAAGACATCTAGCCTTTATTATGTATATCTATGCTTCCAACAGCTCACTACCCACGCCCCTGGCACGAGCTCACCACGCCCTCAGATTTTTTTCTCCCCCCAATCATATGATGAGAACGGTTTCACTCCAGTATGAACTCTCATGTTACATGAAATAGAAACATTATGAATGAAACTTACATGACACTTGCTTTAACATTGTAATGAAGAAAATGCGGTAAAATAATGCAGTTGTTAGTACACGTCAGGCTTTTCTTGCGATATTATTGCCACCCGTCATGTTGTGAGATAATTTCCATACATGAGACGCATTTTCAAACCCTGAACAACAATACAATAACATGCTGGCGTATATAGTCTAAATTTTATTTGAGGAAATCTGTTTATAATAGGCTATTAGGTTTTAACTTATTGGTCCTGCGCTGCTTATTGAGTCAGTTAATTTGAATGAAAATACATCGTATGTATCTGATCTATTTTTGGTGGCATTCAGTATAAGGATTTGACTGTTCATTCTCTCTTTCGCTGCTGCTTCACTAGCATCGTCGGCATCGGGAGTTAACTCAGTTTGAGCCAGCGGCTCGCATTGATAAGGCTCTGGGTCTGTGTCTATAGACAATTCACCCTCCTCCACTTCAGGTGAAGGTGGGGGAGAATGACCGCTCTGTTGCAAAGCTACTGGCGTCACTCCAGTCATTCTCCATCTTTGCGACTCACGAGTCAGATAGCTGTCAATCAATCCGTCACCTGCGGGTTCCGCTGGGCTCTGCCCACTTTTCTAGCATTTTTTCAAATATTGCCAGTGGGTGGAGTTAAGCGCTGAGCTGGGGTTTAGTTACCCTTTAAGGTTGTAGTCTTGCCTTCTAGTGACTTTGGGGAGACGCTGCAAATAATGCGAGACGAGAGTACAGCGGTTAAAATATGTTTGTCTAGTGCAGGTTTACAATACGTGGAAAAACAATGCAAAAGTAGTGCAGTGAAATGGAAAAATGTGTTCTGTGTGAATGGCCCCTGAGGGTTGGTTAATACTGAACACGTTTTTACTTTGAAAAACACAAGACGCGGGCATTTGAAAAGGGGAAAAACTGCAAGCTCTCGAGACGTGTCTTTTAAAAGTTTAACTTATTTTAACTTGAGCGGCGTGTTTTTAGAATGCTGTGTCGTGCGCAGGTGCTGCAAAAGATGTGAGACCCTAGCGCAACAGTTAAAGACGTCCATCTAGAGCGTGTTTACATTGAAAAACAATGGAAAAGTAGCACAGGGGAATATAAAAACTTGTTCTGTGAACTCGTAAACACAGATTTATTATGTGTCAGCCAGCTCCAAGTCTTCTTTTACTGTAGCTGATGTCTTTGTGTATTCAAGGTTGGACTCCATTATTTGATGAGTACGTGTATCCTGAGTTTATAATCTCATATAAATGCATGTGTCTTTGTGTAAAAACGCCTTGCTGTATAAGCATTAATTTCTTTCGCAGCATTACTCTCGGCTATTCTTGCCATATTTTGGCAGGCACATGAGACGTATACTCATCTGCATCACAGCTGTGAGGTGTCCTCTTATTTAATTGACTTTGACGTGGTGCTCCAAACACACAGCAGCCCAGCAAAGCAAATAGCTCCCTGCACTCAATTAAAAATGCTTCTGATGAAAATGATACCATTATTTTCATACACATTCATTCATTTTTTTTGTATTTATTCATCATTTAATATTTGCATATATTTCTTCATCGAGATGCTAGTGTGCATCCACTGCCAAAGGACATATGGGTTTGGAGCCATTTTATTAACCCTATCTACTGCATCATATACACACATTTCTCAAAATTTCCTCTAAATTATCAACATGATCAAAACGTTGCTGTTGTACATAATTTACTACATCTGGTTGATATTTTATATACCTTTTAGCTTATACTTTTATGATTCTAATATAGGTTTGTGGTACAAGTGTCATTTTGCTAGGACATCTTTACTGAGTTTAATAAAGTAGCCATAAGAATAACCTTTATATTGTTAGTTGTATTTCAAGACGAACACTGGACTGAAGCAACTTTGGTTTACTGGATGATCAATACATCATATTTTTAAACAATTATGCTAAAATATGAGTATCAAATATGATACAACAGGCTTTTGAGGAATGTCATCTCTCAGTTATCATTATGTTGCATTGCATTATATGTTTTTCCCCCCACAATTAAAACTACAGAGCTTTGTTAATGAAACTAAGCATTTTATTATAATCTTACTAAGATATATTATTGGGATAATAGAGTGACAACTGATATTACAACGCTATCTCACCACCAATTCGTACATATTTTACAAGGTGGCTAATTCTTACGAATTTGTACGACTTCATTCGTACGGATTTGTATGATTTGTTCCAGTGATGGGTCGGTTTTGGGGGTTAGGGGTAGGACATAAGTACGAATTCACATGAATTAGCAAAAATCAACTGAGGTCATACAAATTTGAATGAATTTCCCACCTCGTAAAATATGTTCGAATTGCCATGAGATCAGGCTGGATATTAATATGAATTTTATGTGCTATACTGTTATAAAGATCTCATTGATTTATACTACAAGCAATCAGAATTTCATCTTACTTTTTGGAGATCTAAATATCAGCAACTGCAGCAAATTGCATATTTTTGCTCATTTCGGGCCTTTCTCATTGAATATGAGCTTTACATTCTCACTATATCATACTATTGGAATATATATGATACAGACATAGGGCCCTATTTTAACGATCTGAAACGCAAGTGTCAAAGCGCGAAGCGCAAGTAACTTTGTGGGCGGGTCTCGGCGCTGTTGCTATTTTCCCGGCGGGATAAATGGCTCTTGCGCCCGGCGCAAATCTAAAATGGGTTGGTCTGAAGTAGCTTCATTATTCATAGGTGTGGTTTGGGCGTAACGTGAATAAACCAATCAGAGCGTCATCCAACATTCCCTTTAAAAGCAGGTGCGCAAGTTCCATTATGGATTGCTATTATTATGGCGTATTTACCAGGCGCACGCCAGGAGCGGTTCACAGCCGAGGAGACTGATGTTCTTGTAAGAGCAGTGAAAGACAGAGAAGTGAAGTTGTAATGTTGTACATTATGGTAAAGGTGATTTCACAGTCTTTTTTTTTCAGTCTTTCAGTTTTTTCAGTTTTTCAGTCTATTTTTTTTTCCTGGTTCTTGACGGACAAACCAATTTGTCAGATGTCCTTATATACATATAAGTCTTGCCACTATTGGGCAAACAGGTCTTATCCTTAATTATTACAATTAGCCTGAATCATTTGTAAGCTAGATTTATGCCTATTTTTTCACATCTTCGTGGCACACCACAATGATTTCCGTCATCTCATGTGTTAATATTTTTTTAGTGTAACAATTTATGATTTGCAAAAATAACTGTTGCATCTGTGTAGATTACATGAGCAAAGTGTATGCGCGTTGTGCATGCTATGGTCAAGCATGCGCCCTTAAAATAGCATAGTGAACAACGCGCAACGCGCCACTGACTTTAGACTAGGTTTTTTCTGGTCAGTGGCGCAATTGTTTAATGGAACAGCAAAATAGCACCAGGGATTGTTTGCGCCGGAACACGCCTCCTTTTTTGCGCTGAACCGCCCAGGGAGCGCAAGTTCATTCACTAGTTTAGCGACGTGCTTCTGTGGAGGGAAAAGCGCGCTTTGCGCGGGTGCAAAATAGGAATGACACATGCGTCGGTGTACAAAGTCAATTGCGCTGGGTGCAAGATAGGGCCCATAATCTTTTTGTAAAAGGTTCCAATAAACTGTTCCATTAAAACAAATCTATTACTTTTAATGAACAAAGACTATTATTTCATAGGTCAGGCCTTACAGTTAATGATTTGCTACTTATTGAAGCTATTGAATTGCTCTATAAATAAGGAAATTAATTGTTAAAGGTTAGATTTAGCCCACACGAAGACCAAACACATCAAATGCCTACCCATATTGTCACTAACTGTATCCATTGATGGCCCAAATTAATTTAACCCCTTAGCCATAGATCAATAGGATTGATTATGGTAATCTCATCATTGGCAAAAGGTCAAAGGTTAAATTAGTTTAAAGACGGGCAAAAAGCATTTAACACTCTGACTGATGCTCTAGATCTCTCTTAGGAGGGTTTCTAATCATGTGATATATAGTATCTTAACATGTCGTTTGCAGATCTCCTTAAAAAACAATGTTTGAAAAGCCAAGGGAGATTTTATAGAATGTGTTGTCACAAAACGGTAAGCGTGAGTCTGTAAATGCGTTCATTTTTATACCGCACAGTATCTTCCCTCATTTTTCAGTTTCCAAAACCATGCTGATGTTTGGAAAAACGTCCATATAAACCAGTCTAAGTCAAGCAGCCAGGTCTCTGATATACCAGAATATCAAGCTATGTTTGATGTGACAGATGTGTTAGCCTGAAGTGACACAGCATTCATGACGGGGTACTTACTGTTGACATATCGGGGGCAGAGGAGGAAATGTCTGCTGTCTACACTGACTGACTGTATCGAGACAGGCCTTGTGTGGAAAAAGTCAGATAAACTCTCACATAAGCTGATGTTTTTCCTCAGAAGTGCAAGAATGTAAAATTCGCCCTTGAAACAAAAGTCAAACAAGCCTTGTTGTCCAAGGCTAAGTGCTCAGATTTAAGCCTTGATTGCATTATCGAAGGTAATCAAAGCAGTTGGTAGTTCTTAAGGTGGCGCTGGAGCAAAAATTAGCAGGTATAGAGAATGTCAAAGGCGGAATGTGGGAAATTCAGGCTGTCCTTGGGCCTGAGCTTTTTACTGCTTTTTACTGTTAGTTTGCCTGTAGCGCAGCGAGGCACTAATTAAGGGTTAATTTAATTTCCTAAATCAAACGGAATTTGTCAAACACTGCTACACAAGCGCTTGTTAAGCCCTGTGGTCCTCAAAGTTTCATCAAGTGGATGCTGCAAGTCACAAAACACTATTCAGCAGATTTTTAAACAAGGTGTTATATGTTTAAGTGTCTGGAAAGGGGAGGGTGTATGTTCAAAATAATGTTTAACTTGCAGTGCTTAATTTTCCCCCCGAAGTGCCGAAACCAGGCATCATTAGATCAGGAAAGCTCTCGTCCAACAATTAATATGTTCTTATTTAGACCTTGACGATTAATTTGAATGGTCAAATGAATCACTCATTTGAATGGTTAAAGGCAAGGTAGGTAGCCTGACGTCATCATACTCAGATTCTAGTCAGAATATTAGACTGATACTGCTCCTTTGGGCTGTAATTATGGGACGTTTGAACTGAACCAGGAAAGAAAATGCCTCTGCACTCAATTGGATAGACCTACAACCAATCAGAGCAACGGAGTAAGTGACGTTGAGCGACGCATAGTTGTCAAAAGAACTCAACTGCACACACGCTGGAAGAAGTAGAAGAAGAAGATGAGTGTAAACGATCTTTGTCGGTGTTGTAAAAAGAATTTAAGGATGCACGAGGTACTTACCAACACAATCATCATTTTTGAGAGAAATACTAAAGGTGAATGCATATACGAACAAGTTCTCCGTTTAGGACTAGAACAAATTCAACCCAAGCGCTCTTTGGTGACGTGGATGATTACGTTACTGTTGATCATCTGTCCATCATCGTATAAAGCCCGCCCTGACAATTTGATTGGTCCGAACAGCTCTGGTTCGAGCATAGTTGCTCCATAACGGATCAAGTCCAGACCGAACTTCCCGACCTCAAATGTTGTGGGCGGGGCTAAGTTCGGCTGACATCCAGGCTACAAGGTTAGGTGATTTGCTTCAAAAAAAAATTTTTGTTATGCTGGTTGAAAGTATCTTCACATCCTGATAGCAATCACTAAGTTAAGTGGCTAAGTGTATTTATACCATCTGTGGAAGGCTTAGGACTATTAAATGCCATATTCCGAGGTTTACAATAGAATGTCCTACCTACCTGTCAGCTAGTCTGGGCTTGGTATTGACACAAATTTTACGATCGTTTTGATTTCTGTTCACAAGCTTTCATTTTGATTCGATTACAATTTCGATTCAATTTGATTCGATATAGATTATTTTGGATATATATCAGATACAGTGCATGGCAAATTTTCTTGAGGAAAAAAAATCTCTCAACTAATGCTGTAAACCAGGGGTCTTCAAACTCGGCCCTGGAGGGCCACTGTCCTGCAGAGTTTAGCTCCAACCCTAGTTAGAGTTTAGCCGAGAGTTAAGCCACATTTCCACCGCGGGAACTTTCCCCAGGAACTAGGAACTTTGGGGTGGTCCTCTGTGTGTTTCGACTGCAGGAACCAGGGTCTAAATGAAGTTCTGGGTAAATATTTCCCCCTCCAAACGGCCCTGCTCCCGAGGTAGTACTTTTTCAAAGTTCAGGAACTTTCGGGGGTGGGACTTGGGCGGTGAACATGCTGATTGGTTGAGCTCATGCACCATTTTTTGCGATGTTCATTCTGTGTTCAGTAAATATCAGTCTTGCTCTTTCTGTCTGATAGCGCGTGTTGTCTCATCTCACGGTCAGTGTCCGTAATAGCTGATAATAACATACGTTGTCTTATTTTATATCTAGCTTTACAAGCTTTCAGAATATGCTTTAGTATATCGCGCAAAAATTATTACTGTCCGGCCGCTGACAGGGAGGAGCAGTCGCGCGCAGTCCTCAGGACTAATTTCAATCATCAGACTAATTTGCCTAATCTTCACGGTACTTTAGACCGCAGTGGAAACGCAGAAAGTAGCAGGTCTGGGGGGGAAAAGAAGTTCCGGGTAATTTCGGTGGAAACAGGGCTTTAGACACTGATTAGCTGGTTAAGGTGTGTTTAACTGGGATTGGAGCTAAACTCTGCAGGACAGTGGCCCTCCAGGACCGCTGCTGTAAACTATAAATGGGTGTCAGTTTGTACTACATTAGCTACTGTAATATTGAAGCCAAGGTTATCCCTTAAACGCATTCCTCAGGACATCATTCACTACCCTCCTCCTCATTAATTTTTTAAATGAGAAGTGACGTTAGTTACCGCAGGCAGGAAACAAAAGAATAGGAAGTATCATTCCTATATCACTTTTGTTTGCTCCCTGCTGTTCACTTTCATGTGTTTTGGAGGTGGCGTGGCTTTTGGAGACTCTCTGAAGGGAGGGTGGGATCTTATGCTTTCAAAGCTAACCCGCTATTGCTAGCCTCTCCGAAAATCGCCTACCCATACCTTTAAAGTCCCAGTGAACTGGAAGTTGCAATTTATTTTATTTCAATGCTGTGAGGTATTTCCAAGTGAAACTGAATATTAAATAGAGGGCAGGGTTTTACTTCAGCACTTCTCCTCTCCATCTCTCGCTCATAGCAGACTAACGGTTGGAGGGGAGTGGTTAAGAATATTCAAACCCCAGCCGTCAAACTGTCATCATCGGAAAGGGAACACCATTCCAGACCGGATGTTACTTTTCAGATTTTTCAGGAAAGATTACCACGGTCAACTTTTTTTTTTCCTGTGTATTAACCATAGACAGTAAAATAAATGAACACAGCGACCCCATTGACTTCAACAGAGAAAATTGAAGTCAGTTAGAAGCACTCACTTCCTGATGGCTGAGCGTACTGCGCAGCCTCAGAATGAGCTTGACGACGTAGATGTGACGTGACAACCTGTCTGACAGTTGTAAGTCTTCTAGTAGTTGTGCAAAGTGAAATCTGAATCACCGAATCTTGTAGAGACAGAGAGAGTGAGCAGGAGCAACTTTTGATGAATGAAGCAGGATTTGTGACATCTCTATCGGCGTTTATGCCACGCCCGCCCTCAGAGCTCACCACAGACACACTGTGACGGATTAGAACTGCTCCAAGTGACACAGATCAAGGCACTAAACAGTAACATCTCAGCCCAGACTGTGGAGACTGTGGAGGCACTGGTAAAAATGGGGACCATCGGGGGTCAGACTGGTGATCTTTTACACCTTATGTGTGGTCTGAGCAATAAGCTGGAAGAAATGTCTAAGTCACTCCATGAACTGGACGATAACATATTGCAGCCTCCGGTAACACCAGACCAACAGCCCCCCTCACCAGACATGTTATTCCTCTCTTCAGCATCCCCGCTTCTGAGCTTCACAGAGAAAATGGATTTAGTTTATACTGGAACCAGACAATCACACTCGATCGCTGCGAGCCCCCAGATATCAACCAAAGAGCTTCGAGCCCCACAACCACTAAAGACTGTGGGCCCAGCTCACTCTGCCCCTCCTCCTGTGAGATTTCTTCGGTCACAATGCCAGGGCACACACCCTCCTCCATCTGCACCAAAAACAACTGATACCAGCTCTCAGTGATATATTATGGGTCCTCGCAATGTAAACAGCAACCTTATCAAATGTTTACAAAACAAGCGGGAACCCATTGTGCCTGTCTCTTTCTCTATTTCTGTTCTGTTACGTGATAGAAAGTCTAAAGGCCTGTACACACCGGGACGAATATCGCACGCGCTTATCGCCAGCGTTTTTCGTGACGTTTTTCGGCGCGTCTTGAGTGTTCACACCCAAGCGATTTCCACTGGCGTTGCGCCGAGTGAACGTGCACATTCAGTAGATGCGCTCCCGGTACACAAGGTGGTGCTGCGGCACTTTACGCTTCTGACACTCGTTTGTCACACAGAAGAAGAGGAGAGACAGTATTTACGTGCTTGCCAAAACCACAGATATATTATGTCTATGGCAAAACCATTCACACACTTTTTGCTCACTGGCAAGCAGCATTAGCAGCCTATCTTCTTCTTTGTCTACTTACTACTTCTTCGTCGTATCAGTGTGTGCTCGGCAAGACCGATTTTGTGCTTGAGCGCCACCAAGTCGTGTTTTACTGTCACTTCAGCAGCTCCAGGCACGTGAACAAAAGCACGGATCTCATTGGTCGGACAGTTTTTTACGCGCCGCGGCAAAATAAAAAAACGAACCCGAGGCGTTTTTTTTTTAATGACGCTTTTACGCCTGGCGTTTTACGCGTCGGTGTGCACATTCACATTGGCGCCCATTGTTTAGTCACGAGGCGTTAAACGTCGGCGATAAACGCGCGCGAAAATCGTCCCGGTGTGAACAGGCCTTAAGGTCTTCTCAGGCCGTATGGCACACCCATCTAATCTGCGGCCTGTTACTTGTCAACCTAAGATTACTGTGGGGGAAAAAGTTAAAATGAATACTGTTAAGTTAGCACTTTTAAACATCCGTTCACTTAAAAACAAATCATTTCTAGTCAATGACTTAATAACCACAAACAACCTAGATTTTTTACTTCTAAATGAAACGTGGCTAGAAGACAGCTGCAGTGCAACAGTCCTCAATGAAACAGCCCCTCCTAACTTTACTTTTATGAGTGTCTGCAGAGCAGTCAGGAGGGGTGGGGTGGGGGGGGGGGGTCGCTGCTCTTTTTAAAGATGTCTATCAATGTAAGCAAGTATCATTTGGTGACTATTTGTCTCTAGAATATCTGGGCATTGTGCTAAAAGGTGCTCCACGCATCCTGCTTATCATTATTTACAGGCCTCCAAAATATTGCCCAGCTTTTATTGATGACTTTACAGAGCTGTTATCAGCAATCTCATCTGAGTATGACTGTTTTGCTATTGCTGGGGATTTTAACATTCACTGACAATGCTGAATCCAGTGCAAGATCTCATGACTGTTCTTAACACTTTTGATTTGACACAACATGTACACGGACCCACACATGATCGTGGACACACTCTAGATTTACTTATCAGTAAGGGTCTAAACATTTCATCGATAGTTATTAAGGATGTGGCACTGTCTGATCATTTCTGTATTTTATTTGATATATCAATCTCTCCTGCCATTGAAACTAGATCTGTCTCTGTCAAAAAGAGATGCTTAAATGAGAACACTAGTGTGCTGTTTATGAAGGCTATATCTCTAACACCAAGCATATCTGCAGACTCTGTTGATTTTCTCCTTGACTCTTTTAACTCAAAAGTTAAGAGTGTAATTGATGATATTGCTCCTGTGAAAGTCAGAAAAAAGAGTGGCAAACAAAAAGCACCTTGGAGAAACTCAACAGCAGTGCAATTAATGAAAAGACAATGCAGGAAAGATGAGCGCATGTGGCGAAAGACAAAACTTGTAGTCCATCACAACATCTATAAAGACAGTCTTCGTGCTTTCAATGTGGAACTAGGCAAAGCTAGACAGACCTTCTTTTCAAATATTATAAACAGAAACATAAACAACATGCACACTCTTTTTGCTACTGTAGAGAGACTAACAAACCCTCTGAGTCACATTCCCAATTAAATGCTCTCAGACAGCAAATGTAGTGAGTTTGCTTTCAAAATCAATAATATCAGAAATGCGATCAGCACATCCTTGAGTTGCTCTGGGGTGAGTCAGATCAGACCACAACCTCAGAAAGTTACTATGACTGATTTCGAAGCAATTGATGGTCAAATTTTAGAAGAAACGGTACAGCACCTAAAAACATCAACCTGCGCCCTTGACACACTCCCCACTTCTTTTTTCAAAAGTGTGTTTAACTGTTTAGGAGCAGATCTCCTAGAAGTGGTAAACGCCTCACTTCTTTCTGGGACTTTTCCAAACTCCCTTAAAACCGCAGTAGTTAAGCCTCTCCTGAAAAAGAGAAATCTGGATAACTCCATACTGAGCAACTACAGACCAATCTCAAATCTCCCCTTCATAGGCAAGATCATTGAAAAAGTTGTTTTCAGTCAGCTGAACAAATTCTTGAGCTCAAACGGATACTTTGACAATTTTCAATCTGGTTTCCGACCGCATCACAGCACAGAGACAGTGCTCATAAAGATAATAAATGATATTCGCCTCAATACAGATACAGGCAAAACATCAATTCTGGTACTACTCGACCTCAGTGCTGCATTCGACACTGTTGACCACAACATACTTCTTGACAGGCTAGAAAATTGGGTTGGCCTTTCCGGAATGGTCCTCAAATGGTTCAGGTCATACTTAGAAGGGAGAGGTTATTATGTGAGTATAGGTGACCATAAGTCTGAGTGGACATCCATGACATGCGGAATCCCACAAGGGTCAATTCTTGCACCACTCCTATTCAACCTGTACATGCTCCCACTGAGCCAAATAATGAAAAATAACAAAATGGCTTACCACAGCTATGCTGATGACACCCAGATCTACTTAGCCCTATCACCTAATGACTACAGCCCCATTGACTCTCTATGTAAATGCATTGAAGAAGTTAACAGTTGGATTTGCCTAAACTTTCTTCAGTTAAACAAAGACAAAACTGAAATCACTACATTTGGAAACAAAGATGAAATTCTCAAGGTGAACGCATATCTTGAGGCTAAAGGTCTAAAATAAAAAAATCAAGTCAGGAATCTTGGTGTGATTTTGGAGTCAGACCTGAGTTTCAGTTGTCATGTCAAAGCAATAACTAAATTAGCTTACTATCATCTCAAAAATATTGCAAGAATTAGATGCTTTGTTTCCAGGCAAGACTTAGAGAAACTAGTTCATGCATTTATCACCAGTAGGGTGGACTATTGTAATGGTCTTCTCACCGGCCTTCCCAAAAAGACCATTAGACAGCTGCAGCTCATACAGAACGCTGCTGCCAGGATCCTGAGCAGAACCAGAAAATATGACCATATCACACCAGTTCTCAGGTCTTTACACTGGCTTCCAGTTACATTTAGGATCAATTTTAAAGTACTATTACTTGTATATAAGTCACTCAATGACCTAGGACCTCAATACATTGCAGACATGTTGATTAAATACAAACCTAACAGATCACTCAGATCATCAGGATCAAGTCAATTATAAATACCAAGGGTTCACTCAAAGCAAGGAGAGTCTGCTTTTAGCTATTATGCCAGCCGCAGCTGGAACCAGCTTCCTGAACAGATCAGATGTGCTCCAACAGTAGCCACTTTCAAATCCAGACTCCAAACACATCTGTTCAGATGTGCATTTACTGAATGAGCACTGTGTAACTGTACATCCGACTTATTGCACCTTATCTTATGCTTTTACTGAATTAGCTCTGTGCTCTGTCCGAACTGCTTGCACTTTAATTATGTATCAATTTAACCCGGTTTTTATTTTTAGTGCACTTTAATTATGTTTCAATTTAACCCTGTTTTTAATTTTAGTTTTAATTATAATTTTTATTTTATTTTATTATAATTTTTATTTTTTGTTAAGGCTGTCTGGGTGGAAGAGGTTGAGAGACAGGGGAGCGATAAATCGAAATCCCTCCGGCGCGAGGACGATCCATTTAGATCTGCTCTGACGGATAGATCTGTATAGCCTTGGTGGTGAGAGAAAGGACCATGTAGATCCGCTCTGACGGACAAACAAAGTCGAGATAGCCCTGGTGTTCCTGTCCAGGAAGATTTGTCTGTAAGGGTAATGTTTAAATGCACAGTTACCTGACAAATATTTTTTTGGAGTACTCCCTCCAATGCGAGGAAGACCCGTTTAGATCTGCTCTGACGGGTAAAACATCTAGAGAACGCCCTCAAGTTAGGCCAAGAAGATTTGTCTGCAAGGGTACTGTCTAAACGCACAGTTACCTGACAAATATTTTTAAAGTAAACCTGACTCTCCATTTTCTTCCACCCCAGGGATTTAATCTTTATTTTTTTATTTCTTTTAATTCTGATTATAACTGTTATACTATATATATTTTTATTTAATTCACTTACGAATATTTTAACTTAATTTCTGTGTAAAGCACTTTGAATTGCCACTGTGTATGAAATGTGCTATACAAATAAACTTGCCTTGCCTTGCCTTGCCTTGCCTTGCCTTGCCTTGCCTTGCCTCAGATGTAAAGATATTTGCTGTCAAAGTGAGTGCCAAAATGAATGGGAGTCAATGGGATGCTAACAGCAGGTGATGGCTTGGTTAGCAATGGCTGTCCCTATGGAAGGTACGCTTTCCGGGGGCTGGATTACCCCCTTGGTATTAACTTGCACAGATTAATTGTTCGCCCTAAAACCTGTAATATGTGCTAACAAAGTAAATAAGATTGATTGAGGACTTAACTTTCCTCTCATGCATGCTTAATGATTTAAACATTTCACTTGAATACCACAACACAAAATGTTTTCATCAAGTTCTTAAAATAATTCCATTCATTTAACTTCTCAATAATTGTAGTTCGCTATTGGGTTTTTATAAATGTCTGTATATTTATGCTATTCATGCAAACTTGCAAACACACTTGAAGCAAGATAACTTTTTTTTTTTTTCTCAGCTGCAGTGTGAAAAGTAATGAAATTCAAAGCCACATGTTGACATTTCCAATTGGAACTGTCCGTAACCTGTGGTTGATCTTTATTCATCCTTAACAGGCACAAAAAAACACACTTAGAGTTTAATGCAGTGCTGCCTTAAATTGGTTATTGATTTCGATTTTTCAGAAAGCAACAGTGCATCCGCTTTAGTCAACAGCTTGTGACATTTTTGTTCACAGCAGACGTGATAACTGAAAATACTAAAGAAAAAAGAACACATCTAAAAATGTGACCTAAAAAAAAGATAACGACGACCATACACTCTAATATAAGCAGGAAATAGTCAATCTGAGAGCTTGTTCAGATCTGATACAATCACAGCTTTCAATAATGGCAAACACATGCCATTTTACAGCAGCACAACACGCTGAATTCATTTCCTCTGTATTTTTGCTCAGCATTTGCTGTTATTCAACATCCCTGTGATCTCTGTGCCTGACACTTGGCTGTTTTCATAAAGAAACATCTCCAGTTTCAACACTGAAATGCACATTACTGTATTCCCTTTGTATAATCGCATGGCATGTATCCAACAACTGTAGATGTCCGTCTGTGAGGCTAATGTGTGTTGCGCACGGTCCAAAACTATTAAATTATTTGGAAGACGTGAGACCATACTGTATTCTCATAAACTGTGAAATATCTTCCGTATTGATTTGCAGACAATAAATATTCTGTTGGTAACTCGAGAAACTTAAATCTTTAAGATATATTGTACGTTATGACCATGAGTCATTGACTTTTAAATGCGTTAGCTGTCTTTGATCACAATGAGCATTAATGCTCTTAAGCTTTTATGCTTGAATTTTAGTCTTTATGGAAATCTTAAGGACAAGCAGTGGCCTCGGGCACGCTCAGGGCTGCCGGAGACCTCTGGACCCAGAGAGGAGGCTTTTTGGGGAGGTTGTACAGTTGAAAAACTTTATTGGGAGGCACTCTGGCTCCAGGCAATACAGGACTCAGTGGAGAATATAATGGAAAAGAGAGACGATATAGCTGACTCAGGATAAGATGCAGCGAGTAGAATAATAGAGAGAGAGAGATTTATGTTTATGTTTGTGTGCCTGTCTCAGTGACCTACATATCTTGAAAACGTTGTACTAAAGCAAATATGAAATCTTCTCTAAAAATGTAATGTAACTAGATTTACAAGGATAGTTCAACTGCAAGTGAAAGTTCTGTCATCATTTACTCACCCTATAATATTTCAACCCAAATTGACTTTTGTGTAGCATTTCATTGGAACTCACTTGTCTTTTAACCAGCGTGTCAGGGTTTGAATCACACAAGGGTGAGTAAATGAATTTTCTAAATGAAAAACTGAATTTTCATTTTCGGTTAAGTATTCCTAAGGCGCACAGTGGTGAGATGGTGATATTTACACCAATCAGGGGTGCTTTCCCAAAAGCATCGTTAGCCTGGTCGCAAATTCTGTCGTTATCAACAAGAGTTCGGTGTTTTCCAAAACCATAGTTCCAACGAAGATTCACAAACAGAATCTAAAAGTTGCGTGGTTGGAACAACAGCTCTCGACCTGTGGTTAGAAGCATAGTTTCTTGTTTGCTTAAAGGGCCACTTCAGCGCTGGGAACATGAATGTGTATTTAAATTGTGTCATTTAGGTAGTAGAAATGTGAAATTAATTTTGAATTTGGTGCCTTCTAGACTGAGAAAAGACAGAAATGTATTTTTGTCTCATGTGGATGAAAGACAACAACTCCCAGAATGCACTTGCTTCGCTTCCCTATGAGGCCACTCCCTACACCGCCCCCAGCGTTGTTTTGATCTTCATAATAATACAATAATTTCGTTCAGTTAGAGAATAAACAATACAAATAAAAACTGAATGTGTCTTTTCAATAAAGTGTGAGTGAGCAGAACGAAAGTCACAGGACAAACGCAGCAGCAGGAGTCAGATTTCATTCAGCACGAGAGGGAAGTAAGAGCTAAGCAGAGCTGAGGTAAGCGCGGCTGTCATTCTCAGTGCGTGTCCAGTCTGGCGTGTTTTCTGATTGCATATGGAAGCTAAACTTTCATAGGAATTCATTGAAAAGTTGAAACACTCACTTTGCTCTGCAGCGCTCCGTTATGAATGCCAAAAATCCTCCAATGACGCAAAATGACGAATACAATTATTGAGAATTATTTGCATCTCAGGGGGATATGAGGGGGGAAGTATCATAATTTAAATATACTACGGGGTTTCTACTGATACAAAGCTAAATGCTAAATCACTGAAGTTACCCTTTAACATGTAGACTTAATAAATCCTTATCTTGAGCAAAATAAGCAAGCTGACATTTAGTACAATGTATATATTTTATTTTGAATACATACAAATGTTATTTATGTCTTTTAGTTTGTCAAGAGATTTAAAACACCTTTTTTGAAAAGTGCGTACGTGCTCTAGTACGTAAGGACGAGCCAATGATTGAATCTGGAAATAAAGCAAAATAACTCAGAAAAATAAGAATTTGTCCTCAGGTGCCGTGTCCATAATTTATAGCAAACAATCTAGCATGAATTCGATCTCAAAATAATTAATTAATAGCAGTTATTACTCCACCGCCTGCGTGACATCATTAACCAATGTGGTTGAACAACAGATTTGCAACAATACGGTTTCGGAAAACAGAGAGCATGCTTATATATATATATATATATATATATATATATATATATATATATATATATATATATATATATATATATATATATATATATATATATATATATATATATATATATATATATATATATATATATATATATATATGTATATATGTATGTCCGTGGAGAGACGGACGGACAGACAGACAGACAGACAGACAGACAGACAGACAGACAGACAGACAGACAGACAGACAGACAGACAGACAGACAGACAGACAGACAGACAGACAGACAGACAGACAGACAGACAGACAGACAGACAGACAGACAGATAGATAGATAGATAGATAGATAGATAGATAGATAGATAGATAGATAGATAGATAGATAGATAGATAGATAGATAGATAGATAGATAGATAGATAGATAGATAGATAGATAGATAGATAGATAGATAGATAGATAGATAGATAGATAGATAGATAGATAGATAGTTCATTTGTTTGTTCATTTGTTCGTTCATTCAAAAGTGTCTCTTCTTATGCATATAACAGATCAAATGATTCAAACATTAGTTCATTTCATCCTTTGTTACGTGAATTTTGAATACATTTTTGGGTTACATTTTATTTTAAGATGTCCTATATTGTGTAATAGGACTGCACGATTTGGGGAAAATATATAATTGCGATTATTCTGGTTAAAATTGTGATTTAAAATGCGATTAAAACAACAACAATTTCAAATGAAAAGTGTGTATATAACATTTTGTGTTTATATATTATATATTAATATGACTAATATGACTAATATTAATTATTATGATTATTATTATTGCTAAAAAATATTATTACAAATTAAAAATAGAGTATGTAAGAATAAATATAACAATATAATAATAATAATAATAATAATAATAATAATAATAATAACAATAATAATAACAATAATAATAAAAATTATATTTTAATGAAACACTTTGATTAAACATGACGACAATAAACACGACTGCAGCAAGATATGGTGTTTTTGAGTTCTTCAAGCCTTCTTGGGTATTTTCATAATAATAAAGTATATTATAATGCAGTGCTCTGCCTCATTCTGTGTATTGTATTGTATTTTGTTGAACAGGTTTATGAACACTTCACATTACTAGTTTGTGAAGATGTTAGACGCATGTGGTTTTTTCAAACGCACATTATAAGCGACTCAAACTCGCAGTCTTTCAGACGGAGCAGCGTTTACTACTGATCACAGAGACGTTCTTCACTAACACGCTGTGTATATATTTATTTAATTAAAATGGCAGGTTTTACGCTTTCATAATCGCACATAAGCCAAATCGCGAGTGCGGTTTGATATCGATTAATCGTGCAGCCCTACTGTGTAATTATGCAATTAAGTACTGAGTAATATTAATTATCAACATGCACTTACGATATAGGGTTAGGGCTAAGGAGTAGGGTTTGGTATAAGGATAGTAGTTTGTAATTATGCATAATTTACTGTTATTACTGTAGTCCATGTAACATGTAACAAATACACTGTAAACTAGTGTTGGCCATTTTTGATAAGGCTCAGCCCCTATGTCTCATCTGACCACTGCTGGTTATCATGAAAGGACAGAATCGGTCGTCATTTCTATTTCAATAGCTTCAGCATGTTACAGTCCTGAAGCTGATGTTATCATGCCAGCACAACCACTTCCTCCCTCATGTTTCCTCAGACATAAGAAACAACACACAGCAATTTTCCTGTTTACCGTGACAAAGACCGGGGTGCTCTTAATCTCTGCAATACATACAAACATTTCTCATTCAGACAACAAATGAACTCCTGGCAAAACCACCTGGCTCTTAAACCCCGTCAGCAAACATACACGCTCAAATGCGCACACATAATGGACATGCTGCATTTCTCTTAGCTGGTGGTGTGCTTGTCTATTCTCAGAACCCTCCATTTGGAGGGAAAGTAAATAAATAAGCTGAAACAGCAATGCTGGGAAAACAAAATGCTTAAGTACTAAAATTAATGAGTAGGTCCCATCTAGGGCTTGACTGAAGTGGTCTACCCCAAAGACTCTGGTTTGCCTCCGTCTTCGATCTGGTTTTCTTTTCCAGAGGGCACGTGATGGCCCTTTATTGCACGTCTAACCATTCCCGACATGATGTCTTACAGATGCTGCAGTTTCATGCCTTCACGATCCAGCACCTCACTTTGGAGTTTGCACACTGTATATGCAACCACTGACAGCCATATGTTCACAGGATATTGATTTACCTTTTTTTAATCTGAAAACAAGTGTTTGCGTGAGCGGGAAACTGAACAGGAAATTTAGTCCCGAATGATGTCATTCTCAATAATCTATAGGAGGATTTCTAATTGTGTGTGTTTGAATGCGAGTAAAACTAGCTGATCTGAAACAGAATTTGAGCTGAATCACTTCTTGTGTGGTGGACAGTTTTATTGCGTGATTTGATTTGTGTGGTATCGGTTCCTCAAATGTAAACACATCCAGATATGTCCAAGAGTAATAAAACAGTCTTTAACCAAAAACAAAGAACTCTCATAGCAGGAGGAGAGGGAGTTCTAGTATATTAGTTCATTATTTCAAGTGTAAAACGTTTTATAGTTTCTAGCACTGGAACAAAGCGTGTTTATTGATGCAATTGAGTTTCTGGTGCTGTGCTACAGTTTTTACATTTCACAAACACTTGTTTCAAGATAAATAGAGTCATAAAATTCTTTTCTCATGCATGCTTCATGCGTCCTTCCCAGAGGAACTTAACCAAGGGTTGCATGTTTTCCTTTTTTCTTTTATTAATATTTTATTATTATTATATCTCAGACTAGTTTGCTGCTGGTGGACTAGCATAGCCAATTTGTGTAAATAAATTCCACAACATTTTTTAATTATTTATAAAGAAATATGTAATTTGATATAATGTAAATGGATCATTTATAACCTAAATAATATACCTTAAAAAGCCTTGGTGAGTCGAAGAGATTTCTTTCAAAAACATATATACATACAGGGAGTGCAGAATTATTAGGCAAGTTGTATTTTTGAGGATTAATTTTACAACATTAATAATTAAACAACAACCATGTTGTCAATGAACACAAAAAACTCATTAATATCAAAGCTGAATATTTTTGGAAGTAGTTTTTAGTTTTAGCTATTTTAGGGGGATATCTGTGTGTGCAGGTGACTATTACTGTGCATAATTATTAGGCAACTTAACAAAAAACAAATTTATACCCATTTCAATTATTTATTTTTACCAGTGAAACCAATATAACATCTCAACATTCACAAATATACATTTCTGACATTCAAAAACCAAACAAAAACAAATCAGTGACCAATATAGCCACCTTTCTTTGCAAGGACACTCAAAAGCCTGCCATCCATGGATTCTGTCAGTGTTTTGATCTGTTCACCATCAACATTGCGTGCAGCAGCAACCACAGCCTCCCAGACACTGTTCAGAGAGGTGTACTGTTTTCCCTCCTTGTAAATCGCACATTTGATGATGGACCACAGGTTCTCAATGGGGTTTAGATCAGGTGAACAAGGTTTAGATCAGGTGAACCATATCATTAGATTTTCTTCTTTTATACCCTTTCTTGTCAGCCACGCTGTGGAGTACTTGGTGTGATGGAGCATTGTCCTGCATGAAAATCATGTTTTTCTTGAAGGATGCAGACTTCTTCCTGTACCACTGCTTGAAGAAGGTGTCTTCCAGAAACTGGCAGTAGGACTGGGAGTTGAGCTTGACTCCATCCTCAACCCGAAAAGGCCCCACAAGCTCATCTTTGATGATACCAGCCCAAACCAGTCCTCCACCTCCACCTTGCTGGCGTCTGAGTCGGACTGGAGCTCTCTGCCCTTTACCAATCCAGCCACGGGCCCATCCATCTGGCCCATCAAGACTCACTCTCATTTCATCAGTCCATAAAACCTTAGAAAAATCAGTCTTGAGATATTTCTTGGCCCAGTCTTGACGTTTCAGCTTGTGTGTCTTGTTCAGTGGTGGTCGACTTTCTGCCTTTCTTACCTTGGCCATGTCTCTGAGTATTGCACACCTTGTGCTTTTGGGCACTCCAGTGATGTTGCAGCTCTGAAATATGGCCAAACTGGTGGCAAGTGGCATCTTGGCAGCTGCACGCTTGACTTTTCTCAGTTCACGGGCAGTTATTTTGCGCCTTGGTTTTTCCACACGCTTCTTGCGACCCTGTTGACTATTTTGAATGAAACGCTTGATTGTTCGATGATCACGCTTCAGAAGCTTGGCTATTTTAAGACTGCTGCATCCCTCTGCAATATATCTCACTATTTTTGACTTTTCTGAGCCTGTCAAGTCCTTCTTTTGACCCATTTTTCCAAAGGAAAGGAAGTTGCCTAATAATTATGCACACCTGATATAGGGTGTTGATGTCATTAGACCACACCCCTTCTCATTACAGAGATGCACATCACCTAATATGCTTAATTGGTAGTAGGTTTTCCAGCCTATACAGCTTGGAGTAAGACAACATGCATAACGAGGATGATGTGGTCAAAATACTCATTTGCCTAATAATTCTGCACTCCCTGTATATATATATATATATATATATATATATATATATATATATATATATATATATATATATATATATATATATATATATATATATATTTTATAATTTTTTTTTTTTTTTCCAAACCCTTAACCGGTGTAATGTTTCTAAAGCTGTGCATACATTAATACGTTTTAGACTTTTAGATGTTGGCTACATCCATACATGTCTATTTTCTATGTTTTAGCATACGCAAATGTCTATGTATACATAACATCACTTATGAATACCTATGATACCAGCGACCAAAAAGTATGCTGGTCCTTTCAACAGGACCTTTTCTTTTCTCAAATGGTTCTTTTCAAGCAATCTAAACCAGTGTAATTTTGGCAAACAGTACTTCAGACGATAGCGTAATCGAAAGCAAAGCAACAGCTTTAAGGAGCCAGTCACTTGAGGACAGAGTTCAGTCAAACTAAACATCTTGTGGCAGCGTGGCATAGTCACAGCCGCAATTATGCCTTTTCTGTTTGCATGTTTGTAATTGTTTCTTTTATTTAGGAGCCCTTGAGGTCCTCAGGAGAATCATAAATTGTGTAATTAGGGGCATTGAATGGAAATCCAGAAACATTTTGCTGTCTTCTAGTCTGATCTCTCCTGAGTATCTATAGTCTTTCAACTCGCAACCCTGAAGCCTGCTAAAGTGTTTTATTTTCCTTTGTGACTGGATGCCTCAGCAAACTGAAGCACATTGTGTAAAATGTATTTATTTTTTGTTTTGTTCCAGTAATTGCATTGTTCAAGATGTTTTCCCTCGTCACTGCCGTTTTCACGCACTCTTGTTTGTGTTTGGGTCTATTTCAGTTGGAGGGGGTGGGTTTTTCATTATCTTAACTACTTTTGGTAAGTGTCAGAGACCGGTTTGACTGACAGCGCTGTTCGATTGCACAGTTGGCCAGAGATTACTTCATTCCAAGGTGGGCGTGGCTGAGTGAAATTGATCAAGCCCCCAGTGCCTGTTCCCATCTTCTGCCACATGGCAGGTGGAAATGGGCTGTGGATGGACTGCAGTCTTCTGGAAATGGGATTGGATTGGGAGTGAATAGGGGCGGAGAAGTTCACATTTCACTGGCAACACACCCATCCCTTCTTTTCAAACTGGAATTGACCTCATTGATCTAAAATGCTTTGGATTTACAGTTGATTAGGAGAGAAAGATATTGTGGAGAAAGTCAGTTTTCCTTTAAGGGTTACAGGAATTGATCAGCTGGATGTTTTTATTTTTTGAAATTGTTATTTGAGCATACAGTATATATACGTATATATACATATATATATATATATATATATACGTATAAGAATGGATATTCATGCTGAGAAAAAAATAAAATAAATATGTATTGAGAAGGAAGTCATTTTTTATTAATATGAAGGACTGGCAAGAAAAGATCACTGAAAAATGGTTCTATTATTATTTATTCACCCATCTATATAGACTTGTGTGTGCTCACCTCAAAAGTTAGTTCAGGTCAACCAATTTTATTAGACAAGCAGTGTAAATGAATGAATAATTCATGATCATCTGGTGATATTTACCGTCCATTTTGTTTGTAATAAAAGAACAGCTTTGTCCTTTTGCTAAATGACCACTTTATGAAACTGAACAATCATACAAAATCATGATCACAAAAAAAAAAAAATAGAGAAAAAAAATATAATAAAGTGGTTAGCCAGTCTCTCAGTTCTGGCTTAGCCATTTAGACTGGTCTGTTTTGATGGTTTTAGAAGGGTTTGGGCTTTTATCAGCTTGGTCGGGCTAGTTAAACCAAATTACTTAAGACCAACAAAGCAACTCTGTTTAGGGTTCATCTGAACATATAGGGCCCTATTTTAATAATCTGAGCGCATGGCACAGGTGCACGTAGGGTGTGTCCGAATCTTGCTAGTTTAACGACAGAAAAAGCGGTCGGAGCACCAGACACATGGTCCAAAAGGGTTGTGTAAGGGAAGCCAGCTAGTAGTTGCTGTGTGAGTAACTAGCTTCTAGCAACTTCTAGCAACTGACGTTAGGGGTTGCAGACTTTGGCATCCTTGTTAGAGCGTCTGACTCTCATGCTGGCGAACCCAGGTTTGAGTCCCGCTTAGAGCAGGCGGTTTGAACAGGAGGTGTTACATTGATGCCATGACCTGGATGGGAGTAAGGTTTAGGGGGGTGAGTGTAACGGATGCCAGCTAGTAGTTACTGTGTGAGTAAACCTCACTCATCTGATCTCAAGAGACGGTCTAGAGACTGACTCTAGGGGTTGCAGCCTTTAGCCTCCTTGTTAGAGCGTCCGACTCTCATGCTGGCAGACCCGGGTTTGAGTCCAGCTTAGAGCGGGCAGTTTGAACAGAAGGGGTTACAGTTGCACCTAGTCTCTTAATGAGTCATGGGTGTAACATGCAATAAACCAATCAGAGTGTCATCTCCCATTCCCTTTAAAAGCTAGTTGTGCTTGCACCATGACAGATACGCTATTTACATGGTGGAATTTGCGAGTGAAAAGACTGAACACTTCTCCAGAGAGGAATCATTTTATTTTTAATATTTAAAAATGTTTGTGTGCTGCTGCGTGTCCCTGTGTGTGTAATAAGCAGAGTGTACTCGCATTGTGCACCCGGCATATATTACTAACCCGCCCTTTAAATAACACACAAAATACCTACCTATTGACCAGGTTTTTTGTTGGTCAGTGTCATTTTCAGTTGCCTCAAAATAGTAACATGCCAACAATGCGCCTGAACACACCTCGTTTTCAGACCAGCAGGTCCATGCGCAAGTACATTTGCTATTTAAACAATGTGGTGCTGGATGGGAAATTGATAACTGCGTCGGGCTGAAACTAGCACAAAACACTTGCGTCGCGCCTGGTGTCACATTGCGCCGGGTGTAAGATAGGGCCCTCAATGTTTTTCCACATTTTACACTTCAGCTGTTATGCAGATCTAGCTTCATATAACTGTCAGAATCGAATACAGAATGTATGCTGCATGTACTATAATGTATCAGATCAAATTATCAGCGCTGAATAGTGTTTAATGTAGCAGTGCAGTTATTTTGTCTGCTGTGAGGTGAGTGTGTGTGTATGTGTGAGAGCCCTCCATCATCATCTTTCATCTCCGTCCATGAGTATCATCTCTCCACTTCTGCTTGTCCAACGTACCAGATCATCTTTTCCTCCAATCACTCATCATTATAATACCAGAGTACTAGAAGTACCCCCCTCTCTCGCTTTCTCTCTCTCTTCATCTGCAGCCTTAGTTTGCTTCTCATTCTATCTTCTGCTGAGAGAGGAATCAGACTTGTGTGCATTTTCTATGACAGTGTTTCCCAACCTTTTTTCAGTCATGGCACCCTTTGAAAATGTTCTCCATTTTGTGGCACCCCCTTGCATACGTTACGCTAGGGGTGTAACGGAACAGATTGCTCACGGTTCGGTTTGTATCACGGTTTTAGGTTCACCGTTTCGGTACGGTTCAGTATTTGCTATGTTCAGGGAAAAAAGGACTACTGTCAAATTAAAATAAATAAAATAATAAGAATAAATAATTTAAATACAAGCAGCAGCACAAATAAATACTATTGAGCAAAGATAGGACTAATAAAACAAACTATGCTTTTCAAGTTTTTCAGGTACGTCTAACATTAGTTTTCAGGTACAGAAATTGATCAAATGTAAAATAACATTGCATGTTTGACTGTATAAATTAAAAATTAATCCTATTAAACTTACAAAAGCTATTCAATCAAGAGCAGTGAGTGATGTCCTTGTCTTTTGTTGTTTGACATTAAACAGACAGCAGTAAAGGCTACTGTCCCTTTAAGACCTAATGCATGAATATGCGTCATCTTTCTCGACTGTATAAAGTTTACTTAAGGCATATACAGACTATGTCTGCTAGAATACTCATCAAGATGGACATGTTGACATACTTTTTGTGTGAGTTTGTCCATTCAAGAGCAAGACTTGAAAAATAACTCAATATTTGTGCGCTCGGCTTCTCATTTGCATCTTCTGGCACTACACCCGTGTGATTACTAAAAATTACTGCTCATATTTGAACATACAGCAGCACTTGCATGCATTGAACAAAGTTTACAAAGAGAGAATTATTATATATATTTTTGATATATATATATATATATATATATATATATATATATATATATATATATATATATATATATATATATATATATATATATATATATATATATATATATATATATATACACTCTAAAAAAAAAAGGTTCTATATGGCACCAAAAATGGTTCTTTGTCGTAATCATAGGGGAACCACTTTTGGTGCTATATGGCACCATATCTTAACATGTTCTGTATATGGTAGCCTTAGTTAGCGGTACTATATAGCACCTTAGTCAAAGAACCAGTGAAGAACCGCTGAGGAACCGCTGAAGAACCACTGAAGCACCAAAATTGGTGCTATATAGCACTAAAAAAGGTTCCCCTATGATTACGAGCCAAGAACCATTTTTGGTGCCATATAGAACCTTTTTTTTTTAGAGTGTATATATATATATATATATATATATATATATATATATATATATATATATATATATATATATATATTTGAAGGACTTTTACACGGCACCCCTGCTCTTTTCAGTTGGGAAACACTGTTCTATGACATATTACGACTACAGAACTACGTTTCCACTTTCAATCTTTCAATTGCTTTGTCATTTTTTCTTGTACATGCAGTGATGCAGGAGGGACAAGTGTTTTAGTGTGCCGGGGTAATCAATGCTCACTGAGGTATCAGTCCAATGGTTGTAACCCAAGTTTGGGGAGAACAGTGTGATTAAACAAGCTCGTTCTCCGCTCAGCTAAATCTTGTGATTGCAGTTGGGCTTTTTGCCCTGCTAAAAAAAATTCACACAGCTAGTTTGAGGCAGTTTCTGTGTGGAAATAAACTCTTTTTTTGTGACCAACTCAGTTGCTGTAGCTCAGCTGATAGCACTACACTCTTAAAAATAAAAGGTATTTATTGATTTCTTTGGATTCATGAAGAAACATTAACAACCACACAGCCTTTCTATTGCCCAAAAGGTTCTTAAAATTGGGAAAAGACTCTTTAGATTATTAAAATGTTTTTCACACTTGGAAAAAAGTAGTTAATTTAAGAACTTCTCACTGAAATGTTCTTTGGGGAACCAAAAATGGTTATTCTGTGGCATCACTGCAAAACCCTCCCATTTGGAACCTTAAAGGGATAGTTTACCCAACATTTTGTCATCACTTACTCACCCACAAGTTGTTCCAAACATGTTTCTCTCTTATTTTGAACACAAAATAATATATTTTAAAGGATATTGGTACACTCTAAAAAAAAAAAGGTTCTATATGGCACCAAAAAAGGTTCTTGGCTCGTAATCATAGGGGAACCTTTTTTGGTGCCATATAGAACCTTTTTTTTTAGAGTGTAGTCAAACAGTTGACGGCAGCCATTGATTTCCATAGTAGAAAAAGAAGTCAATGTTTACCATCAGTTGGTTACCAACATTCTTTAAAATATTTTATTTTGTGTTCAATAGAAGAAAGAAACTTGTACTGATTTGGAACAATTTGAGGTTGAGTATAAGGGATGACAAAAATTTCATTTTTGGGTGAACTATCTCTTTAATTTGTAAGAGTGCAACACATCATGGAACTGAAAAAATTATATACCTGGAATGGAAAAGCATCTGCCAAATGCATAAATGCAATGGAATGTTAATGCAAACAAATGATCAAGGGAATTCTTCATAAATGTGCTGTATACTCATCTAAGTAATCTAATTGCACACATATGTTGCTTAGAAACAGGGGATAAGATAATATATCACTGTCAGGTAGATTCTCTTTATGAATGCATAAACTTGTTTATATATATATATATATAGGCCCCACTTTATATTAGGTGGCCTTAACTACTATGTACTTACATCAAAAAATAAGTACAATGTACTTACTGTGTTCAAATTGTATTGCAAAACACCTTTGCTGATATTGAGGTGGGATACGGGTAGGATTAGGGACAGGTGTGGGGGTAAGGGTAAGTTTAAGGGTAGGGTTAGGTGTAAGGGAAGTGTCAACTGTGTAATTACAAATGTAACTACAGAAATTAATTACAAACGTAATTACATGCAGGTATTTTTTAAAATGTAAGTACAATGTAAAAAAACATGTATGTACACAATAAGTGCACTGTATCAAATTATTAATTAAAATGTTAGTACAAAGTAGTTAAGGCCACCTATTATAAAGTGGGTCAAGTTTGCAAACATTGTTCAATGTTCATGATAACTAAATCATTAACTAGACTGTAAAAAAAACCCCAAAAAGTTAATAAATGTATTATATATTCATCTTACCTCTTAGGTTGTTTCAGATGAGATTTAAATGTCCCATATATATATATATATATATATATATATATATATATATATATATATATATATATATATATATATATATATATATATATATGTATATATATATATATATATATATATATATATATATATATATATATATATATAATATATAAACTTTACATGTCAGTCTAATGGTCTCTTTCTGGGCAATTTTTAGCCAGAAAAGTTGAAAAATGAGTCCCAGACTGCGAGACGGTAATAGAATTGGATCAGAGCGGTGTCTGTGTGTGGTAGAGATCATCATGGCCAAAAGCCCATCAGCCAGTAAGTCTAGATTTCCCTGAGCTCACACAATGGCATCATCCACCATAATCTTTTCCCTAATATCTCTTTTCCAGCACTCAGATGGGGTATTCTGCGATTTAACGTTTGCAAGATGTGGCACTATGTTTCTGTAGCACGCCACGAAAAAGACAGGACCGACGCTCATTTTTCACCCCACAATCAACTGCAACCGGCAGAGGCGACTCTTCTAGAAACGAGTGCCAGCTGTGCACCAAAGAACAGCACATCTGCAGAGGGTTAGAGGAAATCCAGACCTCCACTGAGCACTAGCTGGAGAGAAATTTCCTGTGCGATGCACCAACTCCCCACAAAACCCTCAAAATAATGCCCTTTTTGAAAGAGGAAAGTCAACCAAATGTTATTGAGCGGTTCCCTATAACACTCACAATGGGAATACTGGCATCCTGCCCGGTGCTGGTGGAAAGCAAGGACAACACATAGCATAGATGGTGACAGCTCTCCCCTTTCTTCTATTATTCTTCTGGCATGGCAGAATGCAACGAGCGCATTCTTTCCTGCATGGGTCAACAGTATTGAGCGTGCGTCTCACTGTAGCGCTGATCAAAGCGGGCATGATGCGGCCCATGCATGTAATACAATTTAAAGCGCCATAGTCACTTTTCAAACTGAATTAGGAACTTTGATAGCTAATGAAAATTGAAGCAGGAAATGCTTTGAAAGACAAATTAAAATTCCATGAAAATGCATTAACTTGGAATGTAAACAAGCACAGCAAGAGGCGGTTGCATGAACTGTTTAATTAAAGTGAGATGCAAAACAGCATCAACTACAGTATATTCACTTTTAGGCCCTGTTTACACCTGGTATTAAAATGCATTTGGTCAATCGGATCACAAATACGTAGATGAGGGAGACACATACCCGTTTACACCTGGTGTTTTAATTTGTCTCTTTTGCCCACTTTCAACCACTTCTCTCCTGATTTCAGAGAAGGTCCATTGGCAGGTAAATGTATGTGTTTTTTTCAGATCTTTTGACCTAATGGACAAAATATGCTTGCGTAATTTACATATGAAAGTGCCTGGAGACAACGGAAAAACAAGCGGAGAACAGCAACTTTTGTTTCTGCTCTGACATCCGCAAGACCATGCCGAAATCGATGAGTGCGTGTTTGAAATCAGGAATGTTGAGACAACATATGTTTTTTGTCTTCAAACCAAACTTGGGTCTCCAGTCGACAAAGTTTAACTCTTTCCCTGCCAGCGTTAAAAAAAAAAAGTTTTAAAAAACGCCAGGGATTTTGATCATTTTCAAAAAAATGTATTAGGTATTTTGTTGTATGAATATCTGAGCATGCAATATATCAAAATAAATAGCAGACCCTCTGCTTAAAAAAAAAGAAGCTTTTTATTCTAGCCTCATGCATTCCTTTTTTATCAACACTTAAATATGTGTAAGTTTCTTTAAAAAAAAGCAACAATTTGAACAAAAAGCTGAGAACATCACGTTTTTGTCAAAAACTACATCCAGATCGGATTCAGAACGATTATCAAAACACAGATGGACTAGATCAAGTCCATTAACACCCCTACTTGCACAGTCCTAAAGCTCGTTTTGGGTCAATATTTCATTCAGTAACATTAGGCAGTTTTGATGTATATGATGTTTAATGGTGATGATTACGTTATTTTACTTATGCATCTGCTTAAATACGATCGCTTGTTTTTTTTGCGTCTTCTTCACCTGTGTTTTGATCAAGAGATTCTGTACTCATTCAGATGATGCGTAATATACGCCCCCTAGCGTCTATCAGTGAAAACACGGAAATTCCGTGTTTGGCTGGGAAGCGTTTTCTCACAAATAATGGAAAATTCCGTGTTTGGTTGGGAAAGAGTTAAATCATGCCTGGCTAGCGCACTTCCCATAATGTTTACGCATTAGGTCAATAGGCAGAGTATTTTGCGGCTGTTCGATCACATGAGTGTTTACACTACAAAAGCAATTAGTTTGAAATGCACTTTCGACTACCTCTGGAAGTGGACAAGCTGAAAACGTCCACTTGTGATCTGATTGACCAAAATGCATCGGTCAAAGGCACTGTTTACACCTGGTATTAAGATGTGTTTTGGTCAATCAGATCACAAGAGGACGTTTATGTAAACGGGGTCTAAAACATTTTCCACTTATCCACTTTCGACCACTTCCAGAGGTAGTCAAAAACGCGTTGGATTGCTTTCGTAGTGTAAACGCTCATGTGATCGAATGTGTTCGAACAGCCACAAAATACTCTGCCTACTGACCTAATGCGTAAACATTATGGCAAGCGCACTAGCCAGACAGGATTTAAACTTTGTCGGCTAGAGACCCAAGTTTGGATCGAAGACAAAAAACATATGTTGCAGCTGTCAGAGCAGAAACGAAAGTTGCTGTTCTCCGCATGTTTTTCCGGCGTCTCCGGGCGTGTTCATATGTAAATTACACAAGCTTTTTTTTGTCAATTTTTGTCGAGCAGCTGCCAAACACACTGACCTAATGCGTAACCATTATGGGAAGCGCGCTGGCAAGGCGTGATTTAACCTTTGTAGCAGGCACGTGCAGAGGGGGGATGCTTTGGTGCTCGAGCCCCTGCCCTTTTTCAAAATGAATCAAAAGTACCCCTCTCAGACAAATATCAATGATAATATCGTATACAATAGTGTATACAATAGTAACGAACGGCTCAAAAGTTGGACAATTTCTGTTGAGGCGTTGCCATAAAGCGTTGCTATGGGTTGCGTGTGTTTTGATTGACTGCTGATTTTCCACTGTTCGGAAATGGCTCTCGAGCCAAATATGGTCCTTTCAGAGAGTGTGTGGCCTCACGGGAAAAAAGTAAACCAATATTTTTTTTTCATCTATAATCAGAGCTTATTGATTTAATTACAAATCTATATATTATATATTTTAAAGTATTACACAATTCACCAATGCCCGTTTGTCATGTATATACACCAACCAATCGTGATCTGGCAAAGCATGTTCAAATTCCATTGGGCAATGTGAAGTGGAGCGGTAATTTTCTGTTCTTATTCATAAATCGTTTGAAAATTACATGGACAGACGAACTAACGTTTGTGGAACGATTTCCTACGGTTTGTCTCATTTTATAAATTGCATCACTGACTAAATGGATTTTAACTGACAACAAACAAATCCCTGCACAAAACCATGCAGCAGCAAATGTCGCATTAATGGTAAGTGTTAAATTCACTTGTATTTATGTATATTGATACACCGTTTACTATTTCATGAAACTATTAAAGTTAACAAAACCCAAGTGCCACCGGCACCTACAGGCCTATTATGTGAAGTGTAGGCTGGCGAAATGATTATGTGAAAGGGCTTTATTATATTACCATTTTTGAATATTATTCAGCATTATGAAAGAAGTCTCTTATGTTCATCAAGCCTGCATTTATTTGATAAAAAACTGCAATATTGTGAAATATTATTAAAAAAATGGTTTTCTATTTTAAAATAATTTAAAATATAATTTATTCCTGTGATCACAGCTGGATTTTCAGCATCATTACTCCACTCTTCAGTGTCACATGATCATTCAGAAATCATTCTAATATGAGGATTTAATTTCAACGATGGAAACTGTGATACTCTTTTCAAGATTCTTTGATTAATAAAAAGTTAAAAAGAACATAATGTAATACTATTTAACAATATTAGGCTACTGTATTTTTGATTAAATAAATGCAGGCTTGATGAGCATAAGGATAAATATATATACATATTGCCCCTTTCTTACATTTGAGCCCCTGCCCCCTGCCCCTGAATAACTCTCTGCACGGCCCTGCTTTGTAGGCTGAAGACCCAAGTTTGGTTTGAAGATGAAAAACGTACCAAGCACAATGTTCTATCATCCTTCCTGATTTCTAACACACACATACACACATACATTTACACACCTATAGACCCTCCCCTCGAAGAAATCATGACAGAAGTGGTTGAAAGTGGACAAAAGAGAGGGATTAAAACACCAGGTGTAAACGGGAATGTGTCTCCCTCATCTAATTCTCACTATTAACTATGACTTTTGCCTCAACAGACTCCTAATTAGGTATTGGGTAGGATTAAGGTATGTAGAATATCAAGGTATGTAGAATATCAAGGCATTAATATGTGCTTTATAATAATAATAAACAGCCAATATCCTAGTAATATGCATACTAATAACCAGCAAAAGTGTTAGCAATGCAGCTTATACCAGGTGTAAACAGGACCTTAGTGTACAAGCCAAGGTCATTTGAAGACTTCCTGACTAAAATAAGTGTGGTTGTAGAATAAGAGGTGCTGATTCATCAGTACATAAGTCTGTGAAGTTAGACTTTTCTGTGAGTGATGCTGTAATCATGGTAGAATGGTTTTCTAGCAGGCTGATAGACGGGCATCTGTTCCAACAGGCTCTAATTAACATCTGCCGTCTGTGAGGTAACATCTCTACTGTCAAACGCAACAGCTGATCGTGCATGGAAAAGTGATGGATGTGCAGAGTCCCGATATGTTGGAATTCCATAAAATCTGCTTCAGAATCAGAATCAGAATCAGAAAGAGCACACACAAGGATTTTTTCTTGGTGCTGAAGCTTCCAGTGCACATATACAATACAAACACAACAAGAACATAGTAATACAAATTCTAAGAATAAAAATATGAAAATTAGTATAAAAATATAAGATCACATTTACGTTTAGTCAGAATAAACATTTACAGATTATGAACATATTTACAGTATTTGAGTAGTATGAGAGGGAAATGGCCTGTGGGAAGAAACTGTTCCTGTGCCTAGATGTTCTAGTGGCTAGTGATCGGGGTCGCCGTCCTGATGGTAACAGTTCAACCAGGAGGTGTCCAGGGTGAGCACCAGAGAGCCTGCTGACTGGCTGCATCACCACCTGGTACGGCAACAGTACCGCCCGCAGCCGCAAAGCCCTGCAAAGGGTAGTGCGCACGGCCAGCTGCATCATCGGAGGTGAGCTTCCCTCCCTCCAGGACATTTACGCCAGGCGGTGTGTGAAGAGAGCTCAGAGGATCATCAGAGACTCTAGCCACCCGAACCATGGGCTGCTCTCACTGCTGCCATCAGGCAGACGGTACCGCAGCATCAGAACACGCACCAGCCAACTCCAGAACAGCTTCTTCCCACAAGCAATTAGACTACTTAACTCCTGATCCATCAGAATCATAACACACACTGGACAGAATATCACTCAGCACAACCCACTGTAGATACACACACATTATATACACATTTAGTTATGATACAGCATCTATTGCACTTTGGATTTCAATTTGTGAACATATTGTATACTGTACATTGTATATTATTACTATAGCTTAATGTATACTGTTATTGTTTAGTGTATGTTTAGTGTATATTGTTTAAAGTATATGTATATTGTAAGTATGTGTATATTGTTTAAAGCTGTGAGAACTACACTCACATTGTGTAAATTATTTATTGTTTATTGTAGTGTATACTGTGCTGTGAGTAATTGTGTGCGCATCAGATGTGTAATCTGTTGTTGCTTAAATGTTGTACATGTCATGTCATGACAACTATGTTGCTCGGACTGCACCTAAGAATTTCACCTACTGTTGCACTTGTGCATATGGTAGAGTGACAATAAAGTGATTTGATTGATTTGATTTGAGCGGAGTCTGTGATGATTTTCCCTGCTCTCTTCCTCACTCTGGAAGAGTACAGGTCCTGGAGGGTTGGCAGGGAGGCACCAATAATCCTTTCTGCAGTCCGATCCTTTCTGTTCCTCTTTTGTAAGTCGCATTGGATAAATGCGTCTATAAATGCATAAATGTAAATGTAATGATAGCAATATTAGACATGATAAAATGTATAGTTCCAGGTCCTGGATGTTATTTGTCAGTACAGCATTTGAACCATATTATATTCCCATGACAACTTTGTTCACCATATCAGTGAGTAGCTCCCTTACTTAATTGTTTTTGTTATTTTGTTCTTTCTGTTATGTATGGGACTATGTTGTAGCGAAAGAATGACACTTTGAATGTGCTGAGTAAAATAAAGTTTTAATGAAAAAGTATCTTTTTTTTGGTAACTGTATTATTATTATATTATTGAATACTATTATTTTTTGTTAATAATAAAACATTCTATTACTGCATTACTAAACAATATTTTTTTCTTTTCTCACTGTTTGCTATAGCTAAGCAGTCAGTAGCACTTTGCTTGGCTTGTAGGTTTTTTGGGGGGTTTTTTGTAATAAAGTAATATTTTATTTTATTTTATTTATACTTTGGACAAGTGATTGGCTCTCCAGCATAATTTAATAAATAAATTTTATATTGAATATTAATGTATTTATTTGAAGCACCTTATGAATTGTATTGTAGTGTACAATAAATGCCCCCAAGTTCTCCCCACTGCACAATAAAAAGCATATACCATTACCCAAAACATTATAAATATATATTTGTTTATTTAAAAAAAAAAGTGGAAAGAAAGTAATTATGTGTCTTGCTCAAGGGCAGTGGCAACAGCCTAGTCTTTTGATAACCTAAGCAGATGTTTAACCACTAGACAGCACCACTATTTAAGGACTAAGATATTACTTTGGGGCGTAATATAGAAAAAAAAAATGTGCGGTTCAGAAGCTACAGGAAAGCCCAAATTGAAAATGTAAATTCCTGAACCATTCATTGTGTCCCAGTGTGGCTGATTTTCAATTTTAATAAAGCCGCTTACAATGGTCTAACTGTACAATCTTCAAAAACACCATTCACAGGGCCATCGCTGAACACTTCTACAACAGCCACAACAGCACTGTTTGTAAGTAAGCCGTCCCTATAGATGTGTTTTGCTGAAGTGGATTAGGATGACGGCTGGACTAATCTAGTTAAACGTGAAGATCCCCTTTGTGAGCTGAAATTCTCCCACACTTCCTGTGGCTCATCCTCTACCACAGTCAAACAATAGCTCAGTGAGGAGCCGGATCATATTAAACACAGAGGACTGTCGCCCAATCGCATGTTCCCCAAGAATCTCAATATGTGAGTAAAAACAGCTGGGGTTTTTCTCACCGAACAACAAATGCGATTTGGTTTACAAGGAGGGAGTGACACAGAAAAGTAGACTGACATGTATTGCGTATTTTTATGAAAAACAACATCTGTTCAAACAGCATTAGCTGTGTAGGTTCAGCAGTCACAGGCTGACATGTAAAACACTGTCAGTTTAGGCTCAGGCACTGTGAGCTAGCATGACAAGGGAACTAGCATACTAGGCTTGCTTTAGGATTTTAATTCTGATCAAAGTGCTACAGTGTGTGACCTTTTTGCTATTCGCTGTTGTGTGAAGATGGAACTGCTCTGAATGTTTTGTTTTTGTTTTAATGAAAGTAAAGGCTGAGCGCACTAGGAGCTAATGCTAAATGTCAACGCTAATCAACCAGGAAGATTACGTGACAGATAAAAAAAAACAGCCACTGGGCCACAACTAAGAGTAAAAAGGAAGTAATCTAGAGTAATTCAAATTTATTTCCTCATTTACCTAGCTATTTTATTTTCGGATTGGATTGGAGTGGCTTTGAATTAGCATTCAAGAAATATGTGTCCAAGCTTAATGTATTAAGTGCTTTCCAGTTAAACACATCCAAGAGAGAGCGCGGTGGGAACGGATCGGTTCCCGGACAGTCGCGCCATCCAGTCACGTGACCCAAATTGAATCCTCTTCAATCTCTCTTTGTCATGTTCACCATATTAAGCAATCATATGACACCAGTAAGCAGGGCAGAAAGGATGACCGGCTGTCATTTAGGATGCTGTGATGGATCACCCCTTGATAATGTGTCATTTTACCAAACCAGAAATTAGGCCCATGTCCATATATTAGCAGATGTGAACAATCGGCCACAGTATGACATATTGATTCATTTTGAAATACACATTGACATAATTTGAAAAGGTTATATTGTGTGGCGAAGAAGGCTCGAAAGGCCAAACTATGACGGATGAGGTTGTCGGGCATGTGCACAAACTCGTACATTGCACAGATTCACTCTGAACAAATGCAGAAACACACTAACCCAACAAATTCACTTTTACGCACTCTCTCTGTAACACACACGCACATCGTAGCGTGTCCCGAGGGTGTTTAGCCTAATTACCCCTCTCAGTCATGCTGTCAGACAGGGGCTTAGGTGTCTCTTAATGTGAGTGCAGAAGGCATTAAAAGAACACAGGAGCCTGAGTCTGGATGGTGCGATATAGATCCACTCAGACCTCCGGAGGGTTCGGACAGAAGCGTTGGAAAACTGACCCCTGCCCCTTGTAAAAATGGCCATGAACGATCGCCACACACACATATTTCGTGATGGCCCTGTGCACGCTCACTGTGACGCAAAATATACAGACCGTGCTGCTGATAATATTTTTGTGTAACAAGAAAACTTCCCATCCTTGTGATTTGTCTACTCTATAAACACTGTGTTTTTATCATTGTGTTATGGGAACACAAATGCCCATGTAATACTCATTAAATGGAGAAACTACTTCCATTTCTTTCTGTTCTCAGCCGAGGCACTGCAGCAGAAAGGCTTGTTCTGACGAGTAACGAGTCCGCTATGGCAAAAGCGGACTGTTAGAGATGATTTGTGTACTGTTTGAACTTTAGTAACGCAATATGATTGGTTTGAAAAACAGTCCGTAATGTTCATCTGTACTGTCTTGCCTGCTGATTGTATTATTGTGGCCCTACAGGCTGCCCATAAATCTGTCCGCCTGCCATACTAATGATGGCTGAAAAATGACTATGTGTTCCATATGATCTGTGTGTGTGTGCTGTATAATGCACAGCAAGACAAAGGAGAGAAAAAGAGAGTGGGGATTGGTTGTAATGGCCATAACATAGAGTGAGAAGAGAGGCAGGAGTGCTTTTAAAAGCTGACCTTCTCTGACCTGTTCTCTCTCTCTCTCTGGAGAATATGACATCCGTCTCCGGCACAGCGTGCAGGTCAAAAAGGCCCTGTTTTGATTAACATTAAGCGCTCATAAATAAAAATCAGAACTTTTTGCAGTTACAGCCTCAATGTTTTTATATTTATTTCTTCTTTGTGCCACTTAATAAAAGTGTTTGTTTGCCACAAAATTTCAGTTGTTCAACATCTTTAAACTTTTAGTTTTACAAATCATCCCATTAAAAACAACATTAAAATTGGGTAGTAAAATAAAAAGTCTGATGTCCTTGAGCCTGTGAAAGTCCTTGAAAAGTGCTTGTATTTCATTCTCAACCATGAAATGAATAATGTAAAAACATTTGACAATTTCTGTCACAATACTACAGTTAGCCTTGCTACATTAATGCTACATTAATCCATGGTGAATATTGATGATTTGTGGATTGAAAAGACTTTTATAACTTGTTTGTTCATAGCACAATGTTTCTCCTGGTTTCATTTACATATTCAGATTTGTAATTATACATTCAGAGTTACAACTATATATTCAGATTTACATTTATATATTCACGATTTACATATAATCCTGTTTTGCTCCCCATAATATTCACTATATTGCCAAAAGTTTTGGGACGCTTGCCTTTACATGTACATGCACTTTAATGACATCCCATTCTTAATCCGTAGGGTTTAATATGGAGTTGGCCCATCCTTTCCAGCAATAACAGCTTCAACTCTTCTGGGAAAGCTTTCCACAAGGTTTTGGAGTGTGTTTATGGGAATTTTTGACCATTCTTCTAGAAGCACATTTGTGAGGTCAGGCACTGATGTTGGATGAGAAGGCCTGGCTCGCAGTCTCTGCACAAATTCATCCCAAAGGGGTTCTATTGGGTTGAGGTCAGGACTCTGTACAGGCCAGTCAAGTTCCTCCACACCAAATTCGCTCATCCATGTCTTTATGGACCCTGCTTTGTGCACTGGTGCGCAGTCATGTTGGAACAGGAAGGGGCCATCCCCAATCTGTTCCCACAAAGTTGGGAGCATGAAATTGTCCAAAATGTCTTGGTATGCTTCACCAAGATTGTCGAGGCAGCCCTTGCGCCACTCAGGCAGCACGGGGTTCGCATCCTGAACTACCTCGACGACTGGCTCATATTGGGCCACTCTCGAGCGCAGGTGTGCGAACACAGAGATCTAGTGCTCCAACACTTAGCCCGTCTGGGCCTTCGGGTCAACTGGGAGAAGAGCAAACTCTGCCCAGCGCAGAGGATCTCATTTCTCTGTATGGACATCGTCTCGGTCGCCATGTTCGCGCAGCTTTTGAGCGAATGCGTGCAGTCACTGCTGACTTGCCTCCGTCAAATCGAGAGCAAGAGCGCGGTTCCACTGAAGTTATTTCAGAGGCTCCTGGGGCATATGGCATCTGAAGCTGCGGTAACGCCGCTTGGATTGCTTCATATGAGACCGCTTCAGCACTGGCTTCGCGATCGAGTCCCGAGATGGGCATGGCGGTCTGGCACGCTCCGGGTCCAAGTGACTCGGGACCGCTCACCCCTTGGCCAAACCTCAGCTTTCTATGGGCCCGTGTGCCCTTAGAACGAGTTTCCAGGCATGTTGTCATACCGACGGATGCCTCTGCCACGTGCTGGGATGCCATGTGCAATGGACAAGCAGCCGCGGGCTCCTGGACAGGACCCCAGCGCCTTCTGCATGTCTGCGGCACGCTCCCGCTGTATGTCTCAACTCGCCCGCCATCTCGTTCTATGGAGTCAGAAGCATCTGAGGTCCCTTCGTGCTGTCCATTTTCCGGGAGAACTGAACCGTGCAGCCGACGAGCTCTCACGGTCTCAGCCACTTCCGGGAGAATGGAGATTCCATCCCCAGATGGTCCAGCTGATTTGGGAACAGTTCGGTGACGCACAGATAGATCTGTTTGCCTCCCACGACTCTTCCCACTGCAGCCTGTTCTATTCCCTGACCGAGGGCACGCTCAGCACGGATGCACTGGCCGCAGGGCCTGCGCAAATATGCGTTCCCCCCAGTGAGCCTTCTCACACAGCTCCTGTGCAAGATCAGGGAGGACAAGTAGCAGGTCCTTCTGGTCGCCCCGTAATGGCACAGCCGAACCGGGTTCCCCAAACTTTTACTCATTGCAACAGCCCCTCCCTGGCCTATCCCTCTGAGACCTCCGGTGGTGGCTACCATCACTTCCGCTAGGGCAGAGTCTACACGACACGCCTATGCGTTGAAATGGAACCTCTTCGTTACCTGGTGTTCTTCCCACCAAGAAGACCCCTGGAAATGCCCGATCGGGTCTGTGCTCTTGTTTCTCCAGGAAGGGTTGGAGAGAAGGCTATCTCCCTCCACCCTTTAATTATATGTGGCCGCTATATCTGCCCACCACGACCTCTTGGAGAACAAGAAGGTAAGTCAGCACGACCTGGTCATCAGGTTCCTGAGGGGAGCGAGGAGACTGAATTCTCCTCACTCTCCCCTCATACCCTCTTGGGACCTCTCAGTAGTCTTAGATGCTCTGCAGAGGCCTCCCTTTGAGCCTTTGCGGTCAGTCGATCTTAAGTTCTTGTCTATGAAGACAGCTCTCCTAACCGCATTGGCCTCCATCAAGAGGGTGGGGGACCTGCAGGCATTTTTGGTTGACGAAGCGTGCCTGGAGTTCGGGCTGGCCAACTCTCACGTGATCCTGAGATCCCGGCCTGGATATGTGTCCAAGGTCCCCACCACTCCGTTCAGAGACCAGGTGGTGAACCTGCAAGCGCTGCCCTTGGAGGAGGCAGACCCAGCCTTGGCACTGCTCCACCCGGAGTGTGGCCTCCTCTTGGGCTCTAGCACATGGCGCCTCGCTAACAGACATCTGCAGAGCTGCAGGCGGGGCGACACCTAACACATTCGCCAGATTCTATAATCTCGAGGTGGAGCCTGTGTCCGACTATGTACTCGCCTCTACTAGTGGCCGGTAATGGACTAGGCTCAGGTGTCTTTGCTTGCAATTGTCTTTTACGTGCAATAATTTCCTCAGGTGAGCTCTCCGGGAGCCCTGAGCTCCTCCAGCAATGTTGACGCTGACACCAGTAAGTCTGCCCTCTCGAGCCCAGACCCTCGTGTCCAGCCAGGTGCCCCGTGTGCTTGGTTCCCCTCCGGTGACCCCCACACGTGTATTTCCTCCGTAAGCCTCCTAGTGAGCAGGTGTCTTCCCTTGGCGGCTTCGCCACCCTGGGGTTAAAAGTCCTCCTTCTGCGGGTTCCCCAGAGTTCCCATATGCAACCCACAGCGGGTCATATGTGTACTCTCTAAGTCCTCCCTACGAGTAGGCATCTTGGAATATCTCCACTGGAATATGCTTCCCAGTGTACCTTAGTAAAGTGTACCTTCCCAGTGTACCTTGGTAAAAGTAATGTGTTAAGTGGGAGTCCTTCGTCCGTACTAGTCTTACGACAGGGCACTCACACTTACACAGAGCACTGGTCGAGTGGCATGATTTTATTGGGACCCCAAGCGTTAGTCACTAACGTTATGTTGTAGTGACTGAACGAAAGGGAACGTCTCAGTTACGTATGTAACCCTCGTTCCCTGAGGAGGGAACGGAGACGTAATGTCCCTTTTCCACTCCGCTGTACCGCTGGAACGGCCGGGAGTTCAGTCTTGGCTCCTCAGCAGGTAAACATAATGCAATATTGCCACGCACTTCCTTATATACCCACGCGGTGGGACGAAGTTACGTATGCAAATTCCACATGCCCATGGCATTGGCACTGCCAATGGGCGTTTTCTAAGATCTCGAAGATGATAGGCTTCTAAGCGAAACCCCCATTCGTTAGTCATTAACGTTACGTCTCCGTTCCCTCCTCAGGGAACGAGTGTTACATACGTAACCGAGACGTTCCTTTCACTGGAACTAAGGGGCCAAGCCCAACCCCTGAAAAACAACCCCACACCATAACCCCCCATCCACCAAACTCTGCAGAAATTTGGTGACTTCTGTACACTGTGCGCCTTGGCATGCGCTGACCCCGTTCTGTGATTTTACGTGGCCCACCACTTCGTGGATGAGTTGCTGTTGTTCTCAATTGCTTCCACTTTGTTATAATACCACTAACAATTGAATGTGGAATATTTAGTAGTGAGGAAATTTCACAAATGGACTTATTGCATAGGTGGCAACCTATAACGGTACCATACTTGAATTCACTGAGCTCCTGAGAGCGACCCATTCTTTCAGAAGCAGTCTGCATGCCTAGGTGCTTTATTTTATCCACCTTTGGCCCTGGAAGTGATTGGAACACCTGAATGATTTGGAGGGGTGCCCAAATGATCTAATTATAATATTATTTTTGTGATTCATAAACCTTTTAAAATATTTCAATAAGTCAAATTACATGGTCAGTTTATACTCAGATGTATATTGTGTTTTTTTCTGATTATTTCAAATAATTTAAAATAGGGCATATTACAGTATTTTGGATGTGCAATACATTATACATCATCGTGAATTGCATAGTGTGCATTGTCATTGTCAGTGACAATGTTTAAAAATATTTGTCCCAAAACAATTGTGTCCCATGGTGTCTGTGCGTATGCCAAAGACCTGTATGTGCATTAAGAGAAGAAGGAAAAGAGATGCCAAAGCTTCAGGTGAGAAATTAAAAATATTAGCATTTATTACAGCGACATGAAGAACCTCAATGCGTACACCCTTTTTTGCGAGCTCATAGAAACCTGCAGTGTGTGAAGAGATGATGGGCACATAGCTTACAAAAGAACAGAGATCATTCACAAAGGATCAGCCCAAACACATGTACAGAGCCGGGGCAGAACAAAAGACAACAATTTTATAAGCAATGTTCATCTATCATCTTCTATCATATTAACAACATTCCACATCCTTCTAACACTGTTTAGTCACAAAACCACCTGCTTTGATTTATTGGTGAGCAGATACAGTAAATAGCCTATTGGCTGTATTTGCAAAACGGGAACGTTTATGTTACAGTAGTAAAAATTGGAACTTATGTTTTATTAATGGTTATTAAAATTGCCGTTATCATCAGCATCATCATCATCAACACCATGTTTTTATTGTTTCAATGGGATTTTTTGCAGCCAATTCGGCATATTGCCTCCCTAGACAGAGTTGAATAGATTTAATTTTAGATTAAAAAATGAATTTTTGGCCTTCTGCAATTATTTTACATATTGAAATCTCAGATTAAGAGTAGGTTCATTAACTCATCTCAGGATAGAACAAACAAATTCATCAAAATGCATAATCACTTGTTTAAGGAAGCGTGTTTTTCTCTTGTTAAAATATGCTAAATGAAAGAAAAGTGCAATAGTAGTGACCCATTTACAGTATCGGTATGATTTACATTTTAAAGTTTTTGTTTTTGTCATTATTTTAAACATGGTATAAATATCAAGATTTTCAGCGTTTATGCAAATTATCCAGTTATACTGTACATGACAGATGATGATGGATTTTACTTAAAAATTGAAGGAACTGTGGTTGTGTGTGCTTAGTAAAAGCCACTCGGAATTATTTTACTCATAATTCCCTTTTTTTTAGCATATTCAAATCCTTTCAGCAACATTTTCCAGAAACCCGACAGATTCCGAGTAGCTCTTGCGTTTAGTTAGTGTTGTGCTGAAGCATTGAAACAAATGATGACATAAAAGAAATCAAAGTTTGAAATTATCTGGAATATGATTATCTCTCAGTACCATTCTGTATTTATGTCTCATATATATTTAAATAAAACAGGTAGACTTTGACTTTACAGAACAACCTCACTAGTACAAAAATATACAGTGCAGCAAATCAGTCTCAGTAAAGTTAGCATGAGGAATTTAGTTCAGCCCAATAGATTTATTAAAACCTCTCCGCATATGAAATCGAATGCGCTTCCACAAACAGCAGACTAAAACAACGGTAAACATGTTGAGCCTGCCTTTAATATCGAGCTCCAGCTTCTCAGTGACGCAATGATAAATACTATATACATTATACTTCATGATATCATTTCTAAGGGGAGGACGAGAAAAAGAGAGAGAACTGCACAGTTAATAAGGCATCTAAAGTCAAGCAGCTAAGGGCACCACTTGAGTGAAAAAACTGCAGTCACTGTCACCTGTCAATCAAAGATGAAGCTTAGGATCCATGCTACATTCCAGAGATGAGTTATTATCGCAGCGGTGATGATGCCACCACACGGCCGCTTCCTCCTCTTCATACTAAATAAAAGCACATCATTACAAACATTCTAGGTTTTCTCGTGTTTTTTCGGTTTTGTCTTCTTTTTTTAAATCAACACTGTACATTTTATACACTATAGTACAATAGTATATGTCGTCACGCACTACGAGTGTAAACGCAAAGACGATGCGAACGTGGTGCATGTGGTGCACACGCTATAATGATGTAAATTATGTTTCAAAGTTGTTTTCGCTGCAGTGTGTGGCGAATGGACAGAAATCACATTTCAATTTTTATTATATCTGGAAGTCAAACGGTTTCTTATTTAAACGCGTGTCGCATAAGTAACACGGTGATGAGTGAAGAGCAGTTATTTCTCAGCTAAATAGAATATAATGCTCTTATCTTGCCATTCTGCGTTGGCCTCAGACTTCTCCTTCGACGTTGCGGAAACTTCTGTCGTTTTCCGCCTGAATATTGGATTCTGCGACCTGAATCCATCGGAGCTCAACCATTGCCTCAATTATGACAAAATAAATATACTATAAACATCTTCTGTTATGTTACTGTGGCTTATAGTGAATGCAGATAAACCGAACTGATATCCCAAACACGGATGTGATAAAAAGAAACAACAACCCTCATTTTCATGAATAGTCCGACCATTGATATGCAAAACATCACATATGAAATGCAAAACTGTAAAACACAAGCTGTGAATTCTCCCTAATGTATTATTGTTCCTTTTTTTGTGTCTTTTTTGTTTAATAACCATACTTCATATCTGATTCGCCGTGGCCTTCGCGATTGTAGATCAGTCTCTGTGTGTCCCTCTGCTCGTAGGAAGCTCGGACGTGCATGGACGGAAGCCAGAGCGCTGACAAAAGGGTCGTATGCGGAAACATCCAGGGTGGGAACTGTACGGTGAAGCGGCTGATAGGGACTGTAGTGGGAGCAGTTGTTAACTCTCTCAGTCTGTACGCTCTCGGGCGGTGGAGAAGGCTTGTTATACCTGCACGTGAGCCCCCTGTGCGTGAAAACTCTGGATGGCGGAGAGAATCTTCTTTTGGTGCCCCACCAGAGTCACACCCATCTTGCTTAACTCACTAAGGAAGGAGGGACAACAAAGTATCAAGATATCATGTAACTCTTACTGAATACAGTTTATTTGTAGTTTGGTTGTAGAAGAATCAATTAGAGAACAGTATATTTAAGAGTACACTCTTAAAAGTAAAGGTTCTTTATTGGTATTGATGGTTCCATGAAGATCCTTTAACATCCATGGAATCTTTCCATTGCTCAAAAGTTTTTTTTTTTTATAGTGGAAAAGGGTTGTCTGGCTATCACCAGACCAAGCTCAGTGGAGTCTGTGGAGTCTGCTATGTATTTTCTACTGTACAAGAGGTGTGATAAACGAGCATAAATTAAATGACTCTGCACGCAATTGGATAGTCCTTCAACCAATCAGACCCAAGAGGCGTGATAAACGAGGATCATTCAAATGACTCTCATTGCAATTGGATAATCCTTCAACCAATCAGACCACAAGAGGCGTGATCAATGGGCAACGACCCGTATTTTTTTACGGCCTATTGCAACGACCCATTGCTTCTATATCCGTCATCGTGTTAAACCCGCCAATAGCGCGCCAGGTGGATAAACCAGTCTGTGATTGGTTCCCGCAAAAGTGTAACAGAAGCAGTAGAAATTAATGTACAGGTTTCCAGACTGAGTTGCAGGGCGAAATCAAATCGCCGGCAGATCAGGCTGGGTTTACCCAGTCTAGGAAAAGGGTTCTTTAGATTATTACAATGTTCTTTACATGGTTCTTTTAAGAACTGGTTGAGAAACAGGTTCTTCTATGGTATCACTGCGAAAAACCCCTTCTAGTAATGTTATTTTTCTCTGATGTCTCATATCAAGTTTCATATCAAGTATTTAATGTTTAATATACTGAAATGTGGAGCACAATTGTATAACTGAAAGAGATTTCTTTGTGGGCAGTGCTATTATTAATAAAAACTTTTTTTGCATGTTCTTTATTGCATCTGAATTACAAAGCTGCATTTTCATCATTCAAATATGCTCATTTGATGCTTCAGTGACATTATAAACGTTGAAAATATTTTTCACACCTTAATAAATTTTTTTCCAGAATTCTTTGATGAATAGAAAGTTAAAAAGAAAATAATTTATTCGCAATAAATAAATCTAAAAATAAAATAAAATAATAATAAAAAATTAAATAATTATTTTCTTTCAGGGAAAAAAAAAAATCGTATTCACCCCAAACATTTAAATAAAATAATAATAATAATAATGTAAAAAAATTAAAACTTTGCACACTTGCCAAGATTTGAGCCTTTATACAAAAACTTACCACAAGCTGATGTACAGGATGGAATCTAGAGAAACGTAGCCCGCGCTGGCGAAGTTGTCCTTGTACTGGCCCATATTGACGGCATCTAGCCATTCGTCCACCGTACTCACGCTGAACTCTGGGGTGATGGGGTCTTCCCTGGAAAGGAAATTGAATTTGTATCAATTGTGGTCTGGTTCAATGCCAAAGAAGTGAGTACAGAGCTGGAAAACTGCTCTTGCATAATAAATCGTCTTTGGAATTGTAGGTTATAGTGTTAAGGCTTCAACTTTAGGCCTACAGTTAACAAAAATCGAATCAATCTCTGTCATTTATCTCTGTCTCTCAGTATAATGATAGCAATTTTTCAGGACCAACAAAGCAAGTTGACCCAAGAATTTCCTTGCACTTCCTTGTGAGAGTCGATATCTTAAAGGGATAGTTCACTCAAAAATGTTGTCATCATTTACTCACCCTCATGTTGTTCCAAACCTGTATGAGTTTCTTTCTTCTGTTGATAGTATTTTTTTCCCATACTATGGAAGACAATGGCTACCGTCAACTTACCGACATTCCTCAAAATATCTTCTTTTGTGTTCAACAGAAGAAAGAAACTCAGGTTTGGAACAACATGAGGGTGAATTTTGGGGGTGAACTATCCCTTTAAGTAATTTCATGAGAAGAGGATAAAAGTTAAAGAGTTGCAGTTGAGGTTAAAACCCATTGTGTTCCTTTTCAGCTCTTCATGACAGACGGACGGGTTAGGCTCACACTGTTGAGTGACAGCAGCTTTTGAATGAAAACCTGGGGTCAATTCAATCTCAGACATGGGATGTATTTAACACCCTCGTTCTTCTTTGTCCTCTTTGGACACAGAGGGATAAAATGACTGGCAGGTTGGGCTGTAATCAGAGAGACTGTGATGGGCTTGAGGAAGCGTATATATCTCTAAAAGGGCTCTGACTCACTAGCTTTACGGCTGTAATGTGAACTCTGCCTCTCCGTCTCCAGTGCTCCTGATAAACCGCAGGTGGAGGGGAGAGTCTGCGCTCTGTCTCATGTCAGGTTTTACAATAGGGTTCAGGCTATCTATACGCCAACGACTTTTTACAAAGCTGCGAGATGGATGTCTGCTGGAAAAGGATCAGTGACACTAGGTTTGGTTATATTAGACAATATGGAGTTTATCAGCTTGTTGTCTCACATTAAACGAAAGATTTGAGAGTTCATGGGGCAGACAAAGGAAAGCTGGATTGGATTTTCTCTGGATTTATTTGAGCCGTTAGGGATTTGTTTTTGTGGCTTTTAAATGTTTCATCTGTACGTCACTTTAAAAGAGACAATCCTTTGGTTTAAACTGGTGTTGTTCTTTGTGTTTCATGTTTCCACCCCTTTATCATTGTTAAACATAATTCATAAATGGTTCAACAACAGTCTTTTGTAACCCTGAGTTAACACAATCTTGGGTTATCTGGATCCATGTCTTATTCTGATCATACTAGTTTATGTGCACATTTTACATTAGGAAACTCTTGGGGTAGTTTTCTAATTTGCATATTTAGTGATGAGTGTGACCTCTTTGAGTGTCTCTTTTAACCTACCTCAGACACTAATGTTAAATTAATTGAAATATTTCCCTTAAGAAAAATAAATATAGAAAAATAAAGATATATGCTTTAAAAATAAGCTTTAATATTTTACGCACTTCCCTTGCAAATGTACACTACCACTCAAAAATTGTTATGCTCACCAAGGCTGCATTTATTTGATCAAAAATACAGTAATATTATTAACTATTGTTAACATAAAATAAATGTTTTATATTTTAATATATTTTAAAATGTCATTTATTCCAGTGATCCCAAAGCTTAATTTACTTCATCATTATACTACCGTATTTCCTCAAATAAAAGCCGGGGCCTTTATTTACCTGAACTGCAGAAGGTCACCGGCTTTTATTTGAAGCAGGCTTTTATTAGGGGCAGGCCTGTATTTCGAATTCCATCTATTTGAAAAAATAATTGTTTTAAATAAACCGTTTTAAATGAAAAGCGATAGCGCTACAGAGGACAGATATCCTCAGGGGCGTGGGAAGTGGGGGGGTTTCAAAGGATTGCAAATGCAATGCAATTTTTTGTTCATTTTATTCATTTTTAGAATTTAATAATTTATTTGTAATAAACATTTTAAGTGGCCCATTAAAAAGTATTATTTATAAGTTGAATTGTGTTTTTAAAACATACATGAGGTCATATTGTGACTGTTACGGTGTGTGCGTTGAAAGAGCGGTAATATTTCCTCCAGTGGAGAACAAGCGTCTTTCTGGAGATTCTACTAATTTCTGAAGCTCATTCCGCTCAGCACCGCCACTCAACCCAGAACTCCCTTTGACTCCCTTATGCTGGATCAAATATACACTATCTGAAATAAATAGTAAGGGCTGTCCCTGACTAAAGTTTTTTTCCTTTTCTAGTAGTTCATTTAAGCCGGCGCTGCCACCTCCACCTCATGTAATTGTCTGTTATAGGCTATTTGCTTGTTATTTATTAAATCCGGGCAATTTGGTTGATAAAACATAGATTAAAATTAAGATACAATTTATACAAAACGAAATGTACTTTTGTGATATATTTGTTGTTCTTTCGTGTTTTATAAACTCAATATAAACTCTATAATTTCGTTATTTTACTAACCCAACTAATGTGCTTTCTATATTCCACGTGAGGGAAAAAGCTTCCTTCCACTTAAGAAGAGTTGTGTTCCTTTAAGCACTTTTTATTTTAATATATATCTCTTTACATAAATATTATTTTCAACTTTTAAAAAACCTATAATTTCGTTATTTTTCTAACCCAACTAATGCGCGCACTTTTCTCAATCCGTTATGGAGCTATTCAATTTAGATTTTGCATATTGTTTTTTAAATGTTCGTTCGAGTAGTTCAAATGACCACTTTACAATATTTCAATAACATAATTTATTTTGAAGCCTATGCTGTTTTCTTGTACAAAATAAAATAGTTTAAGTTAAATGCAGAGTAAGATGTGTAAAAAAGACAAGAGGCTAAGAGATTGTCCAGATCATTTGTGCAGCTTTCACAGACTAACACACGTCACATCTCTCATAGACTACAGTATTTAAAATAGCAGATATGCATCAGTTATATTCTCTATTTAATTTACAGAGCAATCCCTACAAAGTGTTTAGGTTAAGTATAGAAGAGACCAGGATTGTGCGTCGCACTCGCAAGACTCCCAGCGGGGGGCGATGGTCACGATGGTTTCGCTCCTTCGGCATAACCCTACTGTACATTTACGCTGAACTTGAATGCACATGAAATGAAAGGAAAAAAATTTCCCCCGGCCTTAATTTGAGACCGGCCTTTATTTGTTTGTGCTGGCCACGCCCCCGGCCACTATCAGAGGCCCGGCGTTCAATTGACTACAGGCTTTTATTTGAGGAAATACAGTATGTTGATTTGGTGCTGAAGAAACATTTTTTTATTACTATCAATGTTGAAACCAGTTGTGCTGCTTAATAACACAATTTTTTTTTTTTTTTCAGAAATCTATGGTGACCGCACTTATTTGAAATATAAATATTTTCTAACATTATAAATGTCTTTACTGTCTCATTTGATCAATTTAATGCATCATTGCATAAAAGTAATAAAAAAAGTTTGAAGTTTAGTGTTATTATCTTATGTTCAATGTATCTCGTTTAAAGGATGTTCAGATATTTTTACAGGAAAACAAGATGATTTATTGCACTGTAACCATCACTTAACCCGGGGTCAAAAAGTGGCCTTAATGCACGGTTAAGTACAGTGTGAAAAGTAATCAGTTCCTCACCAGACTGAGCTGTTGGCGAGCTCTTTCAGACTGTTGGGGTTGCGGATGAGTTTGTCAAGATTGTTGACGATCTGCCCAAATTTGGGCCGCTCGCTTCTAGTCTTCTCCCAGCAGTCCAACATCAGCTGGTGGAGGACCACAGGGCAGTCCATCGGAGCGGGCAGCCTGTAACCCTCATCTATAGCTTTAATCACCTGAAAAAGAGGCACATGCATCAAAATATAAAACACAAAGAACAAAACGTAACACTGCACTATAAGAAAAGTCCATAAAAATAGGACCCATTGTACCGTGTTTAGTGTTAAGTTTACCAACAGCTTGCGCCAGCGCAAACTATCTTTTTGCGCAGTGAAAAACTAGCGCTGAAAAGGCGTGGACAGGGTTATTTTTATCAAGTCAAGTCAAGTCAAATTTATTTATATAGCTCTTTTAACAATGCAGAATGTTTCAAAGCAGCTTTACAGTGTTAAACAGCAAAATAATGCAACAGAATTTTATTCAGCTGTATAGCCATTCCGGAGAAAACGGTGATGTCATCAGTTCATTTCAATTATCATACAGTGACAGTGTGGGCTTTAGATCAGTAATTAGATCAGTAATTTAGTTGATATGGTTAATTTAGTTTAATAATTTGATTTATTTAGATATTTAGTTGAAAGAAAAATTTAGAAAAATGTAGTGTCCCCAACCGAGCAAGCCAAGCCAGAGGCAACAGTGGCAATCTTTGTGGCTGATCTTATTGCGTATGCATTGAGTTTCCCTTTTAGACGCAACATTTATGAAATCACCCCCCCCTTATGGTGCGTTCCCACCAGACGCAAATTAATGTTAAGTCAATGCAAATACATGAATAGACATTCTGGTAAGTTTTAAAAAACGCTCTTTACTCAATTTGAGCTATAGGCTATTGAGACTACAAGCTAGTTAAAGCTGGAAAATTGAGTTTATTCGCCGTATTTTAAAACAATCCATGTCAGCCATTTCGCAAAGAGACGAGGCCGGCTGGCAGAAGCCCCTCCCGTGACGCGAATTCGTGTCAGTTGTGAAGTGAATGTCATGCGTGAATGAAGTGAGTAAACTTAAAATGTTCAAGCATCCAAATATGAGCGAATAGCGCAATTTATTTATATTTATATTTTTATATCCATCCACCCATCCATCTTCTTCCGCTTATCCGGGGCCGGGTCGCGGAGGCAGCAGTCTAAGCAGAGATGCCCAGACTTCCCTCTCCCTAGACACTTCCTCTAGCTCTTCCGGGGGGACACGAGGCGTTCCAAGGCCAGCCGGGAGACATAGTCCCTCCAGCGTGTCCTTGGTCTTCCCCGGGGCCTCCTCCCGGTTGGACATGCCCGAAACACCTTCCGGGGAAGGCGCTCAGGAGGCATCCTGAACAGATGCCCAAGCCACCTCAACTGTCCCCTCTCGATGTGGAGGAGCAGCGGCTCTACTCCGAGTTCCTCCCGAGTGACTGAGCTTCTCACCCTATCTCTAAGGGAGCGCCCAGCCACCCTGCGGAGAAAGCTCATTTCGGCCGCCTGTATCCGGGATCTTGTCCTTTCGGTCATGACCCAAAGCTCATGACCATAGGTGAGAGTAGGAACGTAGATTGACCGGTAAATCGAGAGCTTCGCCTTACGGCTTTCTTCACCACGACAGACCGGTACATCGACCGCATTACTGCAGAAGCTGCACCGATCCGTCTGTCAATCTCCCGTTCCATCCTCCCCTCACTCGTGAACAAGACCCCTAGATACTTGAACTCCTCCACTTGGGGCAGGAACTCTCCACCAACCTGAAGTGGGCAAGCCACCCTTTTCCGACTGAGGACCATGGCCTCGGATTTGGAGGTGCTGATCCCCATCCCAGCCGCTTCACACTCGGCTGCAAACCGTCCCAGTGCATGCTGAAGGTCCTGGTTAGAAGGGGCCAACACGACAACGTCATCCGCAAAGAGCAGAGACGAAATCGTGTGGTCCCCAAACCTGACACCCTCCGGCCCTTGGCTGCGCCTAGAAATTCTGTCCATAAAAATTATGAACAGAACCGGCGACAAAGGGCAGCCCTGCTAGAGTCCAACATGCACCGGGAACAAGTCTGACTTACTGCCGGCAATGCGGACCAAACTCCTGCTTCGGTCATACAGGGACCGGACAGCCCTCAGCAAAGACCCCATATTCCCCATATTCCCCCAGCACCCTCCACAGGACGCCGCGAGGGACACAGTCGAATGCCTTCTCCAAATCCACAAAACAAATGTGGACTGGTTGGGCAAACTCCCATGAACCCTCCAGCCCCCTGTAGAGGGTATAGAGCTGGTCCAGTGTTCCACGACCAGGACGAAAACCACACTGTTCCTCCTGAATCCGAGGTTCCACTATCGGCCGAATTCTCCTCTCCAGTACCCTGGCATAGACTTTCCCGGGGAGGCTGAGAAGTGTGATCCCCCTATAGTTGGAACACACCCTCCGGTCCCCCTTCTTATTTTTATATTTATTTATTTATTTGCGCAAGTAAGAGTTAAAGGAAATGTCTGTAAACTTAACAGATAATGTCCTTGCAGAAAATTACCAGTAGGTTTTCCGATTTTCATAAAATGACCAGTATGTAACCATAAGGACATACTTCTACCAGACTTTAAGACGGTGCATTGCGTCACTGCAAGCTCCAGTTGCTATAGAAACAGACAGTGTTCTGAATGTTCGCACATTTAGGATTGTGCATGCACATTAGCTTTGTCTATGCTGAAAAATGCAGTTTTTTTTTTTATCATGATTCAAGCGTTTTAGAAACAAAATTTATGAGACAATTGTTGTTAGATTTCATTGGTGAATTCAAATATGAAGTGCAATCGTAATCTTGACGAACAGTTTTGGAAAATTTGATGTTTCCCCATTGAAAGAGATAGGAGCTACATTTGCATGCCCGAGAGGTGTTTCAAAGATAGCCGCCGAGTGAAATTACTTATCTTAAAGGGACTTTGTTTCTACTGCATTTGTCCCTTGTTAACTGTGTTTACTGTAACTTCATTCAGTCACATAAAATACAAAATTTGACAAGTAAAATACAGTGATATAGTTGCTACGGTATGAAGCACTTGTGTGTTGTGTCATTGCTGTTGTTATTGTTGCTATAAAACCATGCTAAATTAATATGGGATCCTTTTCAATTGTAAGTATCTTTCTGAATCTTTCTGTCCTTTTCTTCTTTTGATGACACAGCACCTGGTATGCTACCATTGTATTTTAGTGCAAAATTAAGTTTAGTAATATACAGTACATGCTATGTTAATGTAAAGAACATCGCATTTACATTTCTATATTACTTTTGTCTATTGCATGGCGTAAAACATTGGGACAGCAGAACAGACTACAAACAGCAGACCGACTACAATTCAATGGTACGAGACATCTCCTATATGACTATAACTCATTGCTATGGTTAAAACAGCTCCTATTCTCTGCCACTTCATGTTCTTAAATCAAATTAACTGTTTTCTTTTAGACATGAAACATTCTTTTTTTTTTCAGAATGAGAACAGAAGATCTAAATCATTATCAGCAGCGGTGCCCTGAAGGTCTTCAAGATTTCTCTGACATTTCCTCTGATGGTAATAAAGGGAGAAGTCAGAAACTGTTAGCATAATACAGCAGTGAGGGATGAAGTGTGTTTAACTGGCTTGTATTAAAGGCAGGAGCAGCTGGACAGCTCTCTTTATGAGGCTCCTAAAAACCATTGTCATTCGAGCAGTTTCTATACAGACATCACCGCAGGAAGATTTTACTTGCAAGGACACACTGCTCAGAGACTATGCCCCCCCCACCCCCTCGAGAGGCTACAATGGAAATGATATTAGTGGAGATAATAGATATTAGTTGAGCAGATTTCAATTTAAACAATACACACGAGTACATGACTGTTTCTAGTTTCTCAAGGACACTTACATCTTGATTAGACATCTCCCAATAAGGCCGCTCTCCATATGAGATCACCTCCCACATGACGATGCCGTAACTCCAAACGTCACTTGCTGAGGTGAACTTCCTGTATGCTATAGCCTCAGGGGCCGTCCATCGAATGGGAATTTTTCCACCCTAAAAAGAAAATAAAAATATGGTGTTTCTTTAAAAATCAGGTACTTTCATATCCCAGGGATATGCTGCAGTATATAAAGGTCTTATAGGTCACTGTTTTGAGATTTTTTTTAAATATAGATATATAATTTATTGTTTTAAAATGATTTATGTTTTTTTTCTTATATTATTTACAATTGTCTCACATTTGTGGTATAATTTCCACCACACCAAAGAAGCTTTCTCAAAAATGTGTGTACTTGGTTACCAAAGAGATAACAGTGTAAGAGCTTGAGATTAAATATGACACATGATATGTAAAGGAGGTTTTTACTGTGCGTAATTTCCAATGAAGCTTGTCAAATTATGTAAAAAAAATAAATAAATACACTACCATTCAAAAGTTAAAAGTTAAAAAAAGTTAAAATAAATGAATACTTTTATTCAGCAAGGACACATTAAATTGGTCAAAGTGACAGAAAATACATGTTCAATGTTACAAAAGATTTCTATTTCAAATAAATGCTGTTCTTTTGAACATTCTATCAAAGGATTCTGGGAATAAAAGTGTCAGTTTCCACAAAACTATTAAGTAGCATAACATTGATAATAATAAGAAATGTTTCTTGAGCACCAAATCATAATATTAGAATGATTTATGAACGATCATGCGACACTGAAGAACACAGAAAACAGTTATTTTAAATTGTAATAATTCACAATATTATTGTTTTTACTGTATTTTTGAGCAAATAAATGCATGCAGCCTTGGTGAGCATAAGAAACCTATTTCAAAAACATTTAAAAAGAAATATATTATTTACCCCAAACTTTACACATAAAATGCTAGTTATGAAATGAACCTTAGTGTAGCAAGACGGAGTCGACCTTTTTATTACAAAAATGTTAAAATTGTATTTCCATCATTGTCATTTCCACCACAAAAAAAGCTATTAAACACAATATATAATCTGAGATGTTGCTGAAATGAGGTGTAATTTCCACGATAAAATAATAACTGAATTCTGCACTGTTGGACATTGTTAGTACACTAATAAAATGAACGAGACTGTGGAAATTTAGTTTAAAGAGATTTCATTCTCTGATAGTTAAAGAAACACCCCTTAAACAAACAGCAGAATAGATACAACATTTGTCTTTCCTCTTCCAGTACTATGGCGGGGTTTGTATTTCCCTAAATGCCTTTTTAAATAGCTGCAGTAGTTTGTAGTTAATCTCTACAGTCAAAGTCAAACAAAAGACAAACTGGTTGTACTCTATATAGACATACGTGACAAGAGTGCCAAAGAACGGCAGAAGGGCCCATGGGGTAAAATCATTTAAAGAGAATTTCAAAAAGCGATCTTTACAATTTTTTAATTATATAAAGTCACGGCGCATAAACGGCTGCCTCGCGTGGCCTGGAGGGTTTTTGTCTGTTCATGATTTCAGGACTTGAAGCAACGGGGCATTGAATGTCAGAGCCACTTATATTTTAAGAGTTCCTCCCTGTGTGAAACACACATTTTGCCTCAGACGTGCACACACGAACATCAAAAGGCAATCTGCAGGGGTCCGTTCAGGGTTGTACACGCACCTCCCTCCCTTGTGTGCATGTGACAACAGATTCTCCTGCTGAGTCTATGCTTTGGCCACCCGAGTGGACACTGACGGCTACACACACACACAGCCTAGCATCCCTCTCTTGCCCTTGGCCTTCATACGCATCCACAGGGTGCTCACCAATTATGGATCTGAGAAGGACAGAGTGCGCTAGAGGAATGAGTATAGGGGGTTTGGAGACGGCTGTCCTGTCAGAAACGGATGTAATTAATACATGCTGGGTGGACAGAGAAACTGACCCCTGAGAAAGCCAACTCACTTCTCAAACACCTCATGTCTCTTTTTCTCTGTGTCTCACCTTAGTTCATTCACACAATCAAACACTTTCAAAGAACTTAAGAGACGTCTCTTTCTCTATTCAGACCAGAGACATTTCAATCAATATTTCTTAAATAAGGTCTAAGGATTTGTCAGATTTACTGTTTTAGCAAAAAAAATAGACGACGATGAACCCTAGCTCTGAAAAACCACTACATATAGAGCAATTGCTCGAATTTATACCGCAAACAAGAAAAAAAACAAGTTTTGTTGCAAAACAAAAAACAACATGAATTTAGTTCTTCCTTTTTGTAAAATTGATGATGACTCACTCCAGGTTCTAATATAACCTTGAAGGGGGAAAGGTGCTTACCCGTGTGGTGTAAGCAGCTTCAGGGTCGTCCTCTAGCACTCTGGACAGGCCAAAGTCGGACACTTTGCACACCAGGTTACTGTTCACCAGGATGTTGCGTGCCGCCAGGTCACGGTGGACGTAGCTCATGTCAGACAGATACTTCATTCCTGAAGCGATACCACGCATCATCCCTACCAGCTGGATGACCGTAAACTGCCCATCGTGTTTCTGCAAGAGAAAGTGACAACACATGTTAGTTTTCATAGATTTTACAGGTAATGTACACTGTGAAAACAAAGGTTTGAATAACTTAAAACTGTTCTCCTGTGGCAGCAGGATGCAACACTTATTGTGGTTCTAACTGGAAACTTTATTTACATGCAGAGACAACTATAAGTAGGTTGGTAACGCTTTACAATTTGTTAACATCAGGTATCATGAACTAACACATTTTTTTTTATTTGACAAATCTTTAATGTTAAATTGTTATTATTATTTTATTATTATATATTATTTATATATTATATTAATAGTGTGTGAGTATGTATATACAGGGAGTGCAGAATTATTAGGCAAGTTGTATTTTTGAGGATTAATTTTACAACATTAATAATTAAACAACAACCATGTTGTCAATGAACACAAAAAACTCATTAATATCAAAGCTGAATATTTTTGGAAGTGGTTTTTAGTTTTAGCTATTTTAGGGGGATATCTGTGTGTGCAGGTGACTGTTACTGTGCATAATTATTAGGCAACTTAACAAAAAACAAATTTATACCCATTTCAATTATTTATTTTTACCAGTGAAACCAATATAACATCTCAACATTCACAAATATACATTTCTGACATTCAAAAACCAAACAAAAACAAATCAGTGACCAATATAGCCACCTTTCTTTGCAAGGACACTCAAAAGCCTGCCATCCATGGATTCTGTCAGTGTTTTGATCTGTTCACCACCAACATTGCGTGCAGCAGCAACCACAGCCTCCCAGACACTGTTCAGAGAGGTGTACTGTTTTCCCTCCTTGTAAATCGCACATTTGATGATGGACCACAGGTTCTCAATGGGGTTCAGATCAGGTGAACAAGGAGGCCATATCATTAGATTTTCTTCTTTTATACCCTTTCTTGCCAGCCACGCTGTGGAGTACTTGGACGCGTGTGATGGAGCATTGTCCTGCATGAAAATCATGTTTTTCTTGAAGGATGCAGACTTCTTCCTGTACCACTGCTTGAAGAAGGTGTCTTCCAGAAACTGGCAGTAGGACTGGGAGTTGAGCTTGACTCCATCCTCAACCCGAAAAGGCCCCACAAGCTCATCTTTGATGATACCAGCCCAAACCAGTACTCCACCTCCACCTTGCTGGCGTCTGAGTCGGACTGGAGCTCTCTGCCCTTTACCAATCCATCCATCTGGCCCATCAAGACTCACTCTCATTTCATCAGTCCATAAAACCTTAGAAAAATCAGTCTTGAGATATTTCTTGGCCCAGTCTTGACGTTTCAGCTTGTGTGTCTTGTTCAGTGGTGGTCGACTTTCTGCCTTTCTTACCTTGGCCATGTCTCTGAGTATTGCACACCTTGTGCTTTTGGGCACTCCAGTGATGTTGCAGCTCTGAAATATGGCCAAACTGGTGGCAAGTGGCATCTTGGCAGCTGCACGCTTGACTTTTCTCAGTTCACGGGCAGTTATTTTGCGCCTTGGTTTTTCCACACGCTTCTTGCGACCCTGTTGACTATTTTGAATGAAACGCTTGATTGTTCGATGATCACGCTTCAGAAGCTTGGCTATTTTAAGACTGCTGCATCCCTCTGCAATATATCTCACTATTTTTGACTTTTCTGAGCCTGTCAAGTCCTTCTTTTGACCCATTTTGCCAAAGGAAAGGAAGTTGCCTAATAATTATGCACACCTGATATAGGGTGTTGATGTCATTAGACCACACCCCTTCTCATTACAGAGATGCACATCACCTAATATGCTTAATTGGTAGTAGGCTTTCCAGCCTATACAGCTTGGAGTAAGACAACATGCATAACGAGGATGATGTGGTCAAAATACTCATTTGCCTAATAATTCTGCACTCCCTGTATATATATATATATATATATATATATATATATATATATACAGTCCATACAGTCAGTAAGATTCCAACTACTAACATGGCCAAAACCAAAGAGCTGGTTTTTCATAGACACTAGAGACAACATTTTACACCTCCACAAGGCTGGAAAGGGCTACGGGGAAATTGCCAAGCAGCTTGGTGAAAAAAGGTCCACTGTTGGAGCAATCATTAGAAAATGGAAGAAGCTAAACATGACTGTCAATCTCCCTCGGACTGGGGCTCCATGCAAGATCTCACCTCGTGGGGTCTCAGTGATCCTAAGAAAGGTGAGAAATCAGCCCAGAACTACACGGGAGGAGCTGGTCAATGACCTGAAAAGAGCTGGGACCACCGTTTCCAAGGTTACTGTTGGTAATACACCAAGACGTCATGGTTTGAAATCATGCATGGCACGGAAGGTTCCCCTGCTTAAACCAGCACATGTCAAGGCCCATCTTAAGTTTGCCAATGACCATTTGGATGATCCAGAGGAGTCATGGGAGAAAGTCTTGTGGTCAGATGAGACCAAAATAGAACTTTTTGGTCATAATTCCACTAAACGTGTTTGTAGGAAGAAGAATGATGAGTACCATCCCAAGAACACCATCCCTACTGTGAATCATGGGGGTGGTAGCATCATGCTTTGGGGGTGTTTTTCTGCACATGGGACAGGGCGACTGCACTGTATTAAGGAGAGGATGACCGGGGCCATGCATTGCGAGATTTTGGGGAACAACCTCCTTCCCTCAGTTAGAGCATTGAAGATGGGTCGAGGCTGGGTCTTCGAACATGACAATGACCGGAAGCACACAGCCAGGATAACCAAGGAGTGGCTCTGTAAGAAGCATATCGAGGTTCTGGCGTGGCCTAGCCAGTCTCCAGACCTAAACCCAATAGAGAATCTTTGGAGGGAGCTCAAACTCCGTGTTTCTCAGCGACAGGCCAGAAACCTGACTGATCTAGAGAAGATCTGTGTGGAGGAGTGGGCCAAAATCCCTCTTGCAGTGTGTGCAAACCTGGTGGAAAACTACAGGAAACGTTTGACCTCTGTCTTTGCAAACAAAGGCTACTGTACCAAATATTAACATTGATTTTCTCAGGTGTTAAAATACTTATTTGCAGCTGTATCATACAAATAAATAGTTAAAAAATCATACATTGTGATTTCTGGATTTTTTTTTTTTTAGATTATGTCTCTCACAGTGGACATGCACCTACAATGACAATTTCAGACCCCTCCATGATTTCTAAGTGGGAGAACTTGCAAAATAGCAGGGAGTTCAAATACTTATTTTCCTCACTGTATATACACTGACCAGGCATAACATTATGACCGGTGAAGTGACCACTGATGATCTCTTCATCACGGCACTTGTTAGTGGGTGGGATATATTAGGCAGCAAGTGAACATGTTGTCTTCAAAGCAGGAAAAATGGGCAAGCGTAAGGATTTGAGCGAGTTTGACAAGGGCCAAATTGTGATGGCTAGACGACTGGGTCAGAGCATCTCCAAAACTGCAGCTCTTGTGGGGTGTTCCCGGTCTGCAGTGGTCAGTATCTATCAAAAGTGGTCCAAGGAAGGAACAGTAGTGAACTGGCGATGGCAAACCAAGGCTGGCCTGTGTTGTCCGATCAAACAGATGAGCTACAAAATACATATATATATATACATATATATACATACAATTTTAAACATATATACATTAAAATTTCTACATTACATCAGTCTTCAAGCATTTCTCAAACACTCCATTTTCACAGTTCCATTGGTTTAGCCCTGAGAGCTGATTCATTATGCAAAAGACTCTGACCTCTGGACTTACAGCTCTTTCTGCCATAATTGCTATAATGTTGACAGGCCTTTATTAATGTAAAACCATCTGGATTTGGTGCTTCTGTTAGCTAAACAAAAGAGCTCGGACATCCATTTTGCCTCAAAAACAATCTTCGCAATAAGCAATTAGCCCAATGTCTTAATCTCCATATCAGGCCAGTATACTAATCTTGTTAAAACCCCACTTTTGTACCACCGAGCAATATCAATCAGAAACATGCTCTCGTATAGTGTTTCATGCATCATAATGTGGGTAAGTTAATTACACTGTGTTTTGTGAAATGTGGCCGCTGATTGATCGTCCGGCCTGATCAACTGGTTGTTATCAATCTACTGTCAGAAGCCACACTACTTACAGGAAGAGCAGAGAGAGGCAGATATAGAGACAGAGAGAAATAATTTGTTTTTCTACTAGTAAGTGATGCTTAACTGATCTGTCTTCTAATTAAACACATGTAGCTGGGTGGCCGAACTATGAGCTATTAGCCATAAAACCAACCCCATAATTATATTAGCTTTTTATGTGGGCTAAGGGGGTATTTATGGGATTCATTATGTACGCTGCAGAAAGATCGAAAGTCTCAGACAGGCCCTTTTTTAGGGGTGGGGGGGTGTTAGATTTCATTTTCATTTTCTCAAAGTGTAGGCAATTAAAAAGAGTCCTGACTTAAAGGAAAACGTATCTGTTCTGTGCGTAATAAAACTTCATGGCCTGATCCGCTGGGTGACAAAGGCGATAATAAATTAGTGAGGATTGTGGAGGAGACGTTATGGCAGCTCGGCGGAGCGAGCGTAACCTTATTATAAATCTACCGAATTCATTTACTCACTTCCTGTCTCTGTATAAAACACATTCACAACACGTTCACTCAAATACACACTCAAGTGTTATTTTCGTTTACTAAAACAAAGACGGGTAAAACTTTATTTCAACATTCTACTGACTATAAGTAACTTTACAACTACATGTCAACTTATTCTACTAACAAAACAGAATTTTCAGATAGAATTGCAAATTTGAAAATGTCAAACTATAATAACCTTGGCACGTTCGCTGTACAACAGACAAGATACGAGAGCCCTAATGGACAGTACGCAACTGAATCCGTGCTGCCTCAACCAGGCATCCATTCCATGCTTAATTTCCCTCCAGTAATAGACTTTCAGGGAGGTATCCATGGCTTATACCCTTGAGCGATGCTCGTTTATTGGCTGTAGGTAATTAAATGTAAGGCAGCATCTTAAATGGCATGTGAATATCGGTGTGGACTTGTGCCATGGGCGTTTTGCCTTCCTCACCTTCAGGAAAGTATCCAACGATCCATTCTCCATGTACTCTGTAATAATCATCACGGGCTTGCCTGTAGACATAAAGAAGAAAAAAAGACAAAAATACAAGATTTACCATCAGCCTAGATGGAAGGGAAAAAACATAAAATGTCCCAACAGATTGATGATTCTACACAAATCCACACAGAAATAAATCATGGTAATGGTGTCATTAATCCTTTATAGCTGAGATGCTGAAACACAGGAATGAAGGAGAGAAGAGAGGAGACTAAACCCTGGCCACACTCAGCCTCTTTCCCGGGCAGACCCATTATTCAGCATGACAGACCTTCATCAGAGCCTTCCACCATCAAAGACAGCAGTTAATTAACCCTGGCTAATCCAGTGAGAACCAATTAGAGAGCTTTGTTGCCATGATGGGCGGGCAGGACAGTCAATGAGAGCCGATGGGAGGGCACAGCACCTGTTGTGGTGGGCATGAGCAGGGATGGGTGGCAGGTAGCGAGAGGAAGATCTCCTGTAATCTCGACAGTTTTACATTAAAAGTACACAACGTTTGTTTTACAAATGACTGAGGCAAAGCTCCAGACCCCAAACTAAGAAAGCAGCATTAATCAGGCAACTCAACACACCACAACCACCCTCTCACTAAAACCATGAACAAATTGGACAAGTATTAATGTAATTGTAACATTCTACATGTGTAAGTTCATGTAATTGATTCAAAAACCTAAAGAGTTGCTTACAGCATATTAATTGCACTTCTGACACTAAGGATCCGAAAGAAAATGCTGCTTTTTTTTTAAAATAGCTCATGTTAGCCAAATGCTAAGCATTGTATGCCAGCTAGCTAACTAATCCAAAAAGTAGCTGTGGAGATACATTTCATTAGTTCCATCACTATTTTACTCAATTTTTGTGTTTCTATTTATTGTTGGAGATTCTTATTCTATTAGATCAACATGTTAGCTTAGCAATGTGCTAATGCCAAACTATGTATTTTCACGTTGTGGTCCAAATGAACAACCTGTGCCAGTAAAGAAACCTGTTCATTTTCTCCATAGAGAAACTGTTTTACAGATAACTTTAAAACCTTTAAAAACAGAACTACTGTGAACTACAAAGTTGTTAATCGATGATATATGCTTTTGTTGAAGCTGCCAGTAAATAACAGAACTCCTGGTTAAAAACTACATTACCCATGATTCTGCAAATAAATCTCCAACAATCAGATTCAAAACAAGCAAATCATCCCAAATAACTCAATGAAAAGATGTAATAGTCAGCCTCACTCTGCTTTAAATCAATAGTTTTATATTTATCTGTCATTTTGTTATTTGATTAGGTCATTTACAATGCTTCATGGGATTGTAGTTTTTTCCCTCATTAAAACGGTTCAGTACACAGTATGTACCTTTTTTTCAAATACATTTTGTTTCAAATCAAAGTTTATAATGTTGTCATTCACCTCATAGCTGGCTGGTTTATGGATTATAATCCTTTAACAAAGACATTTTATATAAATGGGAAAAATGTTTCCAATAATATGGGCATTGAAAATGTGGGTGCTGTTGGAATCAACTGTGAGTGTCGCCGAGATTCAAACTGCACGTTTTTTAACCGACCAATCAGATGAATCTGTGGCTGGGATAAGCATACATACAGGCTAGCATATTCAGACGACAAACTCATCTTCTGTTCAATACCATTAAGCGGTTTTGAACAAAAGAAGGCATCCTACATGAATGGTCACTTACAAGGTATTGCTTCTGTAGATATTAGGCAACAATGCAGCAAACTAGTTTTTGGAAGAGATTTACAAACAGTCTTACAAACGCGCTCCCACCACGAATAGGCATAAGTTATACTTCTGCTGCCACCAATGTACTGCAGGGCATCATCTGCAACCTGATATCTGAAATAAACCGACAGAGTGAAATAAACAGAAAAATTTTCCAGTGCCTTGTCGAGTCTCGGTTAACAAGCTCTGTCATATCGCTCTCAATCTTCTGACCTAAATACATCACTCACAGGTCACAGAGAGTTCAACAATTTAGCAACCTTCGTTTCATTTGACAGAAATGTCCATGTACAGATTTGACGGAACGAATCAAAACGTGACCGCTGGGGTAAAATGACCGTGTCAAATGTGCCTGTTGATTAGTCAGTGTGTATGATTCTGGTGGTGTACACCATGCTTGCCCTTTTTAAAGGGGCATATCAGTGCAGTGTATGAACCTACGCCAAGCATAAGTAGGTCTCCACAGAGGAGGCTTATAGGTACATAATACAGACACTGAATGCTAAGAGGGCATCCAGTGCTTCAGATAGCAGGAAAGAGGTTATGATGTTAGCACCCAGATGAGATACAAGTATAAATGATAAACATTCCCTTAAGCAAATAAAATGCGTTATTGAATTATATTTTCTATATTACACAATATTAAAACCAGCTTAGAAAATGAGTGTGTGTGTGTTAAAATGTGAAACAGGGTACCCAGAGAGAATACAAGCATTATTTTTTCCTTTTCTTTATTTAACAATTTACAGATAATGCAGATAAAAATTACATGCAGTGTCACAGTTCATTCCAGTCCAGAATTATATCCTGTCCAGTATTTTACTGAAAATAGCATTGTTCACTGAAATCTTCTGTTTATTGCGGTTAGCAACGAACGAGGGTGGAGCTTAGCAAATGGTCTTCGGTTTTTAAGGGTTTTAGTTGAGCCCTATCATACACCTGGCACAATGCGATGCCACACGCTTCGCAAGTGTTTTTTGCTAGTTTCAGCCCGACGCAGTTATCATTTTCACGTCCAGCGTCACATTGTTTAATAGCAAATGTACTCGCGCTCATCTGTTGGCACGTTGCTATTTTGAGGCAGCTGAAAATGACTGCACCATTGATTTTTGCATATTTCTTTTGTTATTTAAAAGGAGTGTTATTAACATGTGCCTATAGGTGGGTGCACAATGTGCGTACACTCTGCTTATTACCAGTGGCGTACCATGGGGTTTCAGTCAGGGCCTTCACTAACCGCCGCCATGACAACACCACACACACGATAAAAGGACACGCGAGACAAAAAGGCAATTTAACTATTTATTGATACCACTGCACTCACATGTTTTTGTCTAGAAAACTAATTTAATTTTTTTTTTTAATTATCTAATCCATCTTTATATTTTATTTCAGCTTAATCTCAATGATTGAATATGGGTTAGATTGAATTAGTTAAGTTAACAATAACAACATTGATGCGAAATGGCTGTGGTAAATAAATCAGGAGGTAAAAATGTGTCAAATGGCATTTTTTGTAAAAAAAAAAAAAAGAAAAAGTCCCCAATTACTTCTCCAAAAAACATATGAGAACAAAGAATGTGTGTCAGTGTATCAGTGTTTAAGCGCTCAGTTGTGGGCTGTTGTTCCTGTCTCTCTCAGGGACGTGTAAACACTAGTTGTGTCAGTGCTGATAAATGACTTATATTCCGGACCTCTTCACTCAGGAATACTGAGATATGTGATCTAGTCATATACTGTACATATATATGTATATATACAATCTGTATATATACATACATATATACATACATATATATATATATATATATATATATATATACATCCCTGTACATCTGTATATATATATATATATATATATATATATATATATATATATATATATATATATATATATATATATATATATATATATATATATATATATATATATATATATATATATATATATATATATATATATATATATATATATATATATATATGTGCCTCTATGAGTTTGTGAAAAACAGGTTTGATCACCCCCTCTGAGCATCACCACGGCAACTGGCTGGTTATACATCACCTGAAATTAAATCACTATCTCACTGAGATAAATGCCTTCCAAGACACCCCCAAACCTAACCCCCCCATGTCTCATCCGAAAAAAGGGAGGAAAAAATGCAATCCCTTTTACTTTTCAGAGGGAGACTAATATAGCTGTCAGCCACAGAAAGAGAAAGAGAGGGAACGGACCGCGGCGCACTGTGTTCTGGGAATGGCACGGCGACGGGTGGCAATCTGATGTCACTATGTGTGTGTGTGTGACCACTTTATCAGAAAGACAGTGAAGCGGCAACTGGCATTGATCCTGAAAGGGTGGGTGGCCGAGGCAGTGGATCCGATCAGAGAAGCTTACGGCAGCCTCCCGGGGCCCTGACCTCAGAGTAACAGCCTACAGTCGAGCCCAGAGAGAGAAAACGCGAGATGGACGTGCAGTTAAACACCGTGAGGGCAGATGTGACAATTTAACAGGATCACGTACGTGCCTTTAACAAATATCAAATCTCTAACGTGGGTGTCCTCCAGAACGGAATTGGTTTCAAAAGCTGGAATTTACCAAGAAAATTAATTTCATACTAAATGCTTGACTAAACTTTGTACTAAATCTATGGTGATAAAACAGCTCTGGTAAATCTTTTTGAAAGGTCACCTAGTGTTGATTTTGTACGTGGGTTTAAGAGCTAAAACAACCGCCAGCCATGATTACAGCAGGCGTTTAACTAATAATTATGAGCTCTTCGGAAACAGCTCTGAAAGATTCGCTCTTGACATTAATCTCTGGCAACCTTGAGGGGATTTTTTTTAATTTCCCCTCTAATTCATGCGTTATCAAGCGATCATCTGGACATCTGATGAGGCATATTTTCATGACGAGTTACAAAAAGGTTACGGCACAACCACAAGCACACACAAGCATCTCCATCCGGAGGAGTCGTGTGCTCGCTATCTCAAAAGCGCACAATAGAGCTCATTGAGGGCTTCCTGCATTAGCATCACATGTCTTATGAACAGAGGGCAGGCATATCTCTGTGATTTCACCCTCAAGACCTGTTCTTCTCTTTCTGCTTTGTTTCTACAAAGAGACGAATATGTTTAACCCTTCGTGAACCCTGCGTGGCTGGAATAGCAGCCATCTACAATGAGCTCTGTGTGTGCGGGAGTGAATTAGCAGTTACTGGTGGCTTACTAAGTGTGGCCTCAGGTACAGAGCTTCAACATTTCAACAGAGCTACAGATTTACATACTGTGAAGATCAAAAAACCCTGAAGGTAACACTAAATACAGTTAGGGCAGGTGTACAAATTATTCTTCAGGAGACAATGTTTAGTGTTAATACAAGGGAATATCATGTATTGCCTTTTTTCGTTTACACTATTGTAAGGTGTCTGTGTTACAATGTAATTATATATTTAAATACTGCGTAAAAGTAATTAGTAATAGTAATAGTACTTACTTTAGGGTTAGTTGCATGTAATTATCAGACTGTCCTCCAAAAAAACCCTGACTCTATGGGTCATTTTTCAAGCACCTTATTACGACCTTTATTTACGTATTAAAGTCTTCCGCCCTCCAGCTGGCGTAAAAAATAGTGACAGTGTTGTGTTACGTCTCTCGTCATGAAATGACGTATGACTGTCATTACCAATCAAAATGCGTGTTCATTCAAATGCAGTGTGTGGACTTTTTATCACCATTTAGCAAAAATATTTTTTTATTAACAACTACGCCCACTCCACCCCTAAACCTACCCAGTGATTTATACACTTTATGAGCACATGTGTTCCCTGGGATCGAACCCACGATTGCATGATCACATGATTACATGATGTTGTATTTTGCAATGCTCTATCAATTGAGCTGCGCAAAACCTGAAATATGAAGCAAATAAAAGGAAACAAAGCATTAAAATGAAAGTGTCCTGTTGTCGATAGGGGCACAACTTTAGTAAACGCTCCTATGGGTTGTATTTCAGGGAAGTGACAAACGACCTATATAGGCGTATTGTTTGGAGGACATGTTGGTAATTATGCATAATTTATAGTTATTACTACAGCAACTACATGTAACGTGTTATTAGGACACTGTAAAATAAAGCGTTACAGTTTTTTCCCCGTATTTTGAATTACGCATTGCATTGTTTTCTGTTGTGTTTAAGAATGAAGTCCTTTTCTATGAATTTTTTTCTTACAGTGATCACATGATGCTATTATGTGTTAAAAACCAACTTTGAGGAATAAAAGAAGTTATGCAAAGTCGTTTATTCTTTTTAATATGTATTTCACTTGATTCAGTTGATCAAAAGTGACAGTAAAGACTTTTGAAGACACAAAACAATTATGAATTGCTTATGTTGTTGCACTGTTGTCGTCTTGGATAAAAGTGTCTGATAAATGAGTAAATGTAAAATGTAAATGTGACTACTAAAGGCCCGAAATAAAGATTAAGCTGTCATTGTCTCTGGTGAAGATAACAGCATGGATCCAGGTCTACATGTGTTGTGATATCTAGGACAGAGTTTTAAAAACCATATCCACTTAGATAAAGCTGTCACAGCACGCGGCTGTCAAAGGCATTTTGCACAGAATCTCTTGAACTCTATACGTACTTACCGGGGAAAATTGCTGGATAAATCTATTCCCAGCGGAGTCCCTATGACCTACATGTTTGTATTGCAGGTTCGGTACAAAAAATAAAACATGAATACCTGCAACAAACTCGGTAATCAATATCACATAACACCTCATCTGTGTAATGCAATGCCCCTGTGATTTAGTTCTAACCAGGACTGTAGGATAATCATTAAAGGAAACAGACCTTTGTTGCAGGTGATTTGACATTCACAGTGAGTGTGTAGGCGATAAAAAATTGCTTTGTGACATCAGATACGAGGCGGATTGTGTAATTGTGTATGGGGAGGGAGGCGCACCAGCTTGAGTGCATGTGTATAAACATATGTTTGTGTGCAGAGCGGCACGCAAGAGGTTTTACATTTGGCCTGCAGTCGTCCCATCAGGACCCCAAGCAGTGACACCCCTTAACAAGCTCAAATCAGGCAAGCAGATTGGCTCATTCTCAATGCTGGCTCACCCATAGCACAAGAACCCCTATTGCAAATAGAGTATTGATTTTACACCCCCATTAAAGCAGTTTTATTTCGACAGCGGTTACTGTGGGAACCGCAGAACTCATATCTCCATATATTCCTGGGCTTTGATATACAAGGTACTAACTTATAGGATTAAAGAGATATTGACCAGGTTGATGCCCCGACGGCCCACTTTGTCTCATCCCGCTGCGGTTATGAACAAAAAGAACAAAAGACGCTGTTCTTCAACTTTACAATCTTATTGATTTTTTGAAATGGTGTTTTAACTAAATGACACATGATGTACTTAGCAACTAGAGTTGCTTTCCAAGTCCTCTTTGTTGGCAAGAACAGCAGAGAGACCCCGAGGTACATCGCAGCCCTTAATCTACCACAAGAGTTAACGTAATTTAACACAAGAGTTTAAACTTCCGGCTTTAAACATTCATTGTCCTCTAAACAAAAGAGCGGCGGTTTTAATGAATGCTTTCTCGAAATAGCAGCCACTTCGTTAGGAGGAAAATCCTTTGCAGTGGAAAGAGCCCGATGAGAGGAGATGATAGCCTCCAAATTGAATGCTTCCAGATTAGGCGATTGTTGGCACATAAAGGAGGAAATGAGAGCTACGGAAAGATCATAACTTTTCTGACAAATGACGAGATAGCAATTAAAAGGGCTATTTCCAAAGCTTTCTTTTAGTCCCACCATCTACATAACAATGGAAGCAATCATATCGAGAGGGAGGGTTTGGAACATCATTCTGATAAATTGCGGTTGATTGGGACTCTGTTTTGGATTTGTTGATCCAAAGGGAGCCCACAAGCAGAAAAAAAATACAATAAAAACTACATTTACAAAAGCGTCTTTGTGTACATTACTAAAATGAGCCCTGAAAGATAACATTGGGAGGCCAGAATCGTTTTGGAAAATGCCCTCAGTATTATAGCCTGTAACATTGCTAACATTGTTCTTCATTGTAAAAAATTCTAAACCACAATAATAACAGTGAGCATATTAAAATATGAATAAAGCTTGCTGCAGAACACTGGCAAAAGTAATGATTATGAAAGTGTCTGTATGGAAGATTTTAATAATTGTTAACAAACTACACTCTAAAAAATGCTTGGGTTGTTTTAACCCAGTGAATGGGTTGTTTTAACCCAGCGGTTGGGTTAAATGTTTGCTTAAAACAACCCAATTTCTGGGTTAAATTAACCCAATCGCTGGGCTAAAACAACCCAACTGCTGGGTTTTTCCATTTTCAACTTAACTTGGGTTATTTTTAACCCAGCATTTTTTAGAGTGTAGTTTTTTCTTAGTGCTGGCTGTAAAAAAGTTGATGACGCTATGGGTCCCGATATACTTCAAGCAAAATCGAAGAACGAACTAATGTGATGTAATTTCGAACAAAATCAGGCCAAAACAAACTTTGTTTGGGCAGTTCGAAACAGCTTGCTAAAGCGAACTTTCCAGAAAAGTTTGCTCCGGCTGGTAAATACCTTTGTACTACCATTGGTCCGTGGTGATTACGTAATAGGTAGGTGTGTGTGGAGGCTCTGCCTCTTTCACCTTGAAATCTTTTCAGGTTCATTTGGCCTGTTCAGTCTGTAGAGGTCAGACCTCCATGAGTGAAAACATGAACACACTGGACAGCTGCTTTACAGTAGAAAATTAAGTTGTACTTTTTATGAAACGAGACACTGAGACACTGACAGTGTCTTCCATGTTTAATATGGCAAAGCTACTTGATGTTAAGCAATCTATTGTATAAAGTGCTATATAAATAAACGTGACGTGTAGAGCCCTGCGCGGGACTGTTTTCTTCATCCCGCTCCCGCCCGCACCCGCCGAATTTCTGACCATTACCGCCCGCTCCCGCAACGTATGTGTTACACTCCCGCCCGCTCCCGCAATATGTATGTCCACTCCCGCCCGCACCTGCAAAACTCTGAGAATTTATTCCCGCACAATAATAGAGATGCATTGATTTTGTGTCTTCTCCCATCCCGCAGGAAAAAAAACACGTATTTGTATTGAAATTATTAAAGAGATTCATGGGGTTGTTTGTTTCGTTTCCCTGGCCTGCATGTAAAAAAAAAACAAAGACAAATACATTCAAATATAATTTCGTTTTTATCAAAAACTTTGCACATAAAAATAGACTGCTTTGCAAAACAGAAAAACAGATTGAGAAACAAAAAACAGATCCCAATTCGTCGGTCAGTTCCGACGTACGTCGAACGTGACCGACTGAAAGGAAACCTGAGAAAACATGCTTCAACAGAACGTAATGTGAACACAAAATAGCAAACGGACATTTAGAAACAATCCATTTCCACTCACTAAACTTCTATGTATTGTTTGTCAAAAACACCAAACAGTCAACTTGACCTGCAGGGAGTGCTGAGCGTTTTTGGTGAGGTATGATCAAGTAGCAATGTATTTGCCAGCTGCGCAATATGTGGATACATATAACGTTATACCGCATGATTTTGCCTACCAAAACAATTGAAAACAATTGAAAAACTTCTCCAAATGTCAGACTTTCCTTGCTTAGCTTTTGTGCTGTAAATACCTCGTTTGAGGTTCTTTTCTACATCATCTATTGACATCTTCTCCATCATGTCGTTAGGCAACCTCCCTATCCCGCCGATTCCCGCTGTGTTTTTTTTAGCCGCACATTCCCGCCCGCAGCAAAATTCAAACCGCCCGCTCCCGCGAGATTTGCGTTGGGTCCCGCGGGACCCGGCGGGACTCAATCCCAATGCAGCCCTCTAGTGACGTGACTACTAGAGTGACAAACTCCAGAGCTCTACGTTGCTATGATCAGATGGTTTTTTTATGCTTTATAAAAAAAAATGCTTGCTGTTTTTTCCATTTTATTGTGTTTATTTTGCTATTGAGAGTAAAGCACGCAGCACATATTTACATGTTCATCTAAACGGCGCACTCAGCAATGTGGGCGGCGTCAGATATATACAGTATATTGCTGGTCACATATTTCGAACTTTGTTTTACCCCTAAATGAAGAACGGAAAATTATTTTGCCGTGAGTATATTGTACTAGGCCTTAACTATGTATAATGAATGTGCCTATAGAAAGAAATGCAGGTTAAGTTAAACGTCACGCAGTAAGTGCAGTACTAATTTAGCTTCCATACTCTGTACAAACACTTGAATATGTATTTATATATTTATATTTATGCATTTGGCAGACGCTTTTATCCAAAGCGACTTACAGTGCCCTTATTACAGCGACAATCAGTTCCATGGTTTAACCCACTGGACCACCATCTCACATATGTCCCTAATATGTCCCTAATAATAGTGCACATTTATCTAGGTTAACATTAATTAGCGCGTGGCCATGTAAACTGTCTAACGTTAGGCTACTACTTGCATATTTCAAATGACATGTTTGAGGTCCATGAATGATAGGAAAATGTTTGGATTTCTTACCCAACATAATTACCACATGGACCAGCTGTGTTAACAATCTGTCCGTCACAGACTGTCACTTCGCCAATTAATGTTTTTTTTTTTTTTTTTGACTGACTGACTAAATGACATTCGGTCGACTAAGCCTTTTCTCATCGACTAATGTTTAGTTGACTATTTGGCGGCAGCCCTGTTTATTCAATAAACCAGTTAAAACTTGATTCACCAACTCATTCCAGTCATCATTCAAGTGTTTTGAAATTTCATTCAAATTTCATTTTTGTAGTAAAATACATTTTATCTTCATCCTCTCTTCGCATCCTGTAAGAAATCTTTCCCTTCCGATCAAAATGGCCCAAAGCCCTAAAATTATACTTTTTTTTTTGTCCAGAAAGCTTATATCATTTCATTTTTATAATATTCTTTTCTATTTTTTTTATGCATTATTTTGGAGATTTTTATTTTTCTAGATTTTATCAAGAAATATAATTTAAGCACATTCTTCACATTCTTTCAACTTCAAATTAACTCTCCATTACATGCAATAACCAGCTCAAATCAGCTCAAAATAGCTCATATTGGGTCAGTTTGGGTGTCTCTGCCGACCTCTTGTAGAAAAAATATAATAACATGTGGACAATAGACATTATAAAATATTTTTTTTGTAAAGTTTTAGCATTTTTGGTTTTAATTTTGAGCATTGTTTAAGTTTTTATATGTATACTGAAGCATTACTCGCATTCCATTCATTCCTAAGAGGGTCAAAAATGACATGTGAGGGAAGGATTTGTTACTTTTTTTTTATTTCAACCACATAAACTAATTGAATCCAATCAAAAAAATTTGTTGTGTATTATTGGTTCAAGTGAGACAAAAGTCAACTCCAAAACCACTCAGATAAAAACTCAATTTATTAATTTATTTCATTTGTTTTGGGTCAAAATGACGCAAGAGAAAGCTGTTTGTCAGTGTTTTCAATCAGGTTACAAGAACCATGCCAGGGTTTACAAATTAACTTTCATTTTTTCCATTACTTTTGCAGATGTCTGAGATTACTGGATTTTCAAACAGAATCCTACAATGATTTTTTTAGAGGCTGCACTCAGCAAAAAAGCAATTTTTGCATGAAGACAGAGGTCATAGTGCAAAATGCATTGCTTTCACTCAAATCGTTACTTTGTTCAAGAGTCTGTGTGCCAATTTAATATTTTATGAAATATTTTAGAGCTGAGCAAAAATAAAAGAACATGTATTCACTATAAAAATTATTTTAATATATATTTTTCATTCATAGAAATTAATTAAATTAATGACTCATTTATGAATAGTGAAGAAGCTTATGAATGATCATGCAGTGATATATTGAGACACCCTGCATATTTCAGGTTTTTTAAGGTTTCTTTTCAGTCCAAAATGGATTTTAATGCTGAGAGCTGTAAGAAATGGATGTTTTGAATAACTGTTTGGAGTTAAAGGTTAGCGAGCTGTCCCTGCTGTTCCCTTGCCCTCTCCTCGGCCCTGCAGCCACTGACCTGCTGAGCAGTGATCTGTGAAATTGCCTTTCTTCGCTGTCATACGTGCAACTATTCACAACCCCCAAGGCCAGAATACATGCGGCCATAAGGACAGTGACATGAATATCACTTTACCCTTTCAGAATCTGTACTATGCTTAGTTCAAATTAATATATATATTCCCCAAGACAAATGACAAATTATCACAAAAATAATATCTTACACAAAAGTGTAAATTCAGCTTTTATATGTAAGAATGTAAAATAGCTTGATCAGAGAAGTTGTAAATAAAAAGGTAATACTTAATTCCTTGTTAAATATGTTAAATAAAGCATAATTACATGCAAATAACCCTAAAACAAACCCTTATCCTAATACATGTCCAAGTACATGCTGTTAATTAATATTACAGTCACACTTTAGTTTAGGGTCCAATTCTAGAACTATTAACTACGACTTTTGCCTCAATAAACTCCTAATTACTGCTAATTAATAGTTAATAAGGTAGTTGTTAAATTTAGGTATTGGGTAGGGTTAGGGATGCAGAATATGGTCATGCATCAGGCATTAATATGTGCTTTATAAGTACTAATAAACAGCCTATATCCTAGTAATATGAAGCAACTAATAAGCAAATATGCAACTATGGGAAATGGACCTATATATTTAGCAATTAAATGTATTACACAGTATTTACACTGTAATTAGTGTAAACAAAAGATTTTTTCCAAGGCACACATCTTGAAGATTTTAAAATTAGCAAACATATAAGCGGTGTTCATTTATAACCGTTCACACTTGTTTCTAAGAATGTCTCATATTTTCCCTCTACATCTTCCTCCAAACTCTCTTTTACCCCGTCAAAAGTAGGCTTTTTTTAGATTCCGACAGAGGACGGGTCTATTCCATGAAGACAGAGGTCAAAGTGCAGCCCAATGTTGAATGCATTACTCTCACTTAAACCGCTACTTTGTTCTTCCAAATAGTCTGTGTGCTCCGAGAGATACTGAACTGAGCTTTAACCCTGAGCCCCTGATATTTGCTCAGAACATAAATACACCACTTATAACTGGAAGACAGGCAATTAGGCAGCGTCTGCCTTTTCAAAATGAAAAGCAAACTCGATTTACGAAGAAAATAGTTCTGTAAACTGCACAAACCATAGCTAACAAAAGGTCAAAATTAGCATTCCGCATTATAGAGAACAGAGCGAAAAATGAATAAGAAATGTTGAGACTTCGCTATTCGTATGTGCGCTGCTGAATATTTATGACACTTAAAACACATCCAATTAGCTATTTAAATTATTAATATTCATGCAGTCATAAATATGCATACTCTCATTGTTGTGCTCTATAGGTAGCGTGGAGAGCCGCAGACGTCGGTTCAGTCATAATGACACTTGAAAGAAAGGGTTTTTGTTTGGCATCTGGTGAAAGCTGAAGTTCTTCGATAAGCTCTCCCCCATTACTGATGAGATAATGAGACTCTTAAAGGCTCCCAAAACATATAACCCAGTGTAAGTCTATCTCTGTCTGCGATTAAGATCCAATTTAGACAACGGCAATAGGCCACAAACATATACGTGCAAAACGGCAGTCGAAGATTGGAGAAACAAGCAATAAAAGGAAAAACAAAGACAAAGAATATTTTACGCAAGAAGAAAGTGGCCTCACATAAAAGTTCCTAGATAACATACACTCACCTAAAAGATTATTAGGAACACCATACTAATACTGTGTTTGACCCCCTTTCGCCTTCAGAACTGCCTTAATTCTACGTGGCATTGATTCAACAAGGTGCTGAAAGCATTCTTTAGAAATGTTGGCCCATATTGATAGGATAGCATCTTGCAGTTGATGGAGATTTGTGGGATGCACATCCAGGGCACAAAGCTCCCGTTCCACCACATCCCAAAGATGCTCTATTGGGTTGAGATCTGGTGACTGTGGGGGCCATTTTAGTACAGTGAACTCATTGTCATGTTCAAGAAACCAATTTTAAATTATTCGAGTTTTGTGACATGGTGCATTATCCTGCTTGGAAGTAGCCATCAGAGGATGGGTACATGGTGGTCATAAAGGGATGGACATGGTCAGAAACAATACTCAGGTAGGCCGTGGCATTTAAACAATGCCCAATTGGCACTAAGGGGCCTAAAGTGTGCCAAGAAAACATCCCCCACACCATTACACCACCACCACCAGCCTGCACAGTGGTAACAAGGCATGATGGATCCATGTTCTCATTCTGTTTACGCCAAATTCTGACTCTACCGTCTGAATGTCTCAACAGAAATCGAGACTCATCAGACCAGGCAACATTTTTCCAGTCTTCAACTGTCCAAATTTGGTGAGCTCATGCAAATTGTAGCCTCTTTTTCCTATTTGTAGTGGAGATGAGTGGTACCTGGTGGGGTCTTCTGCTGTTGTAGCCCATCCGCCGCAAGGTTGTGCGTGTTGTGGTTTCACAAATGCTTTGCTGCATACCTCGGTTGTAACGAGTGGTTATTTCAGTCAAAGTTGCTCTTCTATCAGCTTGAATCAGTCGGCCCATTCTCCTCTGACCTCTAGTATCAAAAAGGCATTTTCGCCCACAGGACTGCCACATACTGGATATATTTCCCTTTTCACACCATTCTTTGTAAACCCTAGAAATGGTTGTGTGTGAAAATCCCAGTAACTGAGCAGATTGTGAAATACTCAGACCGACCCGTCTGGCACCAACAACCATGCCACGCTCAAAATTGCTTAAATCACCTTTCTTTCCCATTCTGACATTCAGTTTGGAGTTCAGGAGATTGTCTTGACCAGGACCACACCCCTAAATGCATTGAAGCAACTGCCATGTGATTGGTTGATTAGATAATTGCATTAATGAGAAATTGAACAGGTGTTCCTAATAATCATTTAGGTGAGTGTATGTACAGTCAAACCAAAATGTATTCAGACACCTTCAACATTTTCACACATTATCACAGTTTATTAGCTATAGTTTAGAAAATGGTAATACAATATGACAATAAATTAATCTTGATAATGTCAGATAACTTTGATATAAATAAGGTATGTAATGGATTACAATCAACCAATCAGCTGTCAGCTTAAGTACACAATTAGAAAATACCAATTTAGGTCAACAAATTACCAAGCAATGCTTCATTTTGTTAAGTCTGTGGTGTAAAAGGTCGCAGTAGCAATTAAAGAAAATACACTTAATCAAAACATGTTCAGGTCAAATTGTCTGGATAATTTTGGATAATTTTATTGGTAGTCCACTGTATGAAGAATTTGGGGGTATAATATGTCACAGTAGAATATTTTCTATCCTCACTTACATAAATGAACTATAGTGCCCTGTGCCCACTAGTAACAAATGATATCTGGTGTCTGAATAATTTTTGGTTTGACTGTATGCCCTAAAATGTTCTAAACAATTTATTTTGGTTGCAAGCATATTAAAATATATATTTATTTTAATGTGACTATAATGCTATTTAAAGGTTAGTATAATATTCCTGACAACATTTGCATTAAAGGTCCCGTTCTTCGTGTTTTTTTGAAGCTTTGATTGTGTTTACAGTGTGCAATATAACATGTGTTCATGTTTCGCGTGTAAAAAAAAACAGTATTTTTATCACAATTTACTTATCTGTACACCGCTGTTTTCACTGTCCTAAAAATGGCTGATGACTTCCTTTATTCTATGAAGTCCCTCCTTCAGAAATACATAACGAGTTTTGATTGTGCCAGCGGTTCCTGTGTTGTGATTTGACCGCAGCTTAGCAAACGTGGCACGGTTCCTTTGTTGTGATTCGACAGCAGCTTAGCGCACGTGGAAAGGTCACGCCTCTTAACGGGAGACGTATGCGCTTAATGATCTCTACAGCGTCCCTGGGAAAGCCAAACAAAGGTGATTTGACTCCGGGATGAAAATAACAGCGTCTCGACGACATGGCGACAAACACACTCAAGCTACAGTTCCTTTTCTCCACGCGACACGTCCTCTTCTCCACGTGGGACAGCAACAAGACCACGCCCCCTTTTTTCGCGTATTCTTGTGGGCGGAGGTTAGTCTGTTCTACTGACGTCATTTATGAAGGAAGTACCAGGATGTAGTCCAAGCCAGCCGTTCGCTGTAGGCTTTGAAAGGGGACTTCTGTTAAATAAAATATCTCGCTTGGCATTGAACTTTGAGCTTTATAATTTTACAGGTATTATTTATGCTCTAACAGCAACATTACACACTAACTAAAGTTTTGAACAATGGGATCACGAAGAACGGGACCTTTAACAATGTTGTGAGAATGTTGATTTGTAATGCTCTTCAACTACTTGATGTTTAAAAGCCAACAATATTATCACATTCTACTCAAGATACTAGAGTTTTATTTTTTTTAATGAAGAAAATGGTGAAGAATAAAAAAAAAAAAAAACATTCAAAAATATAATTAAAAACTATAGTATTTCAACAATACTAAAATAACACTGGTTCCTATACTTTTGCTAGGGTTTTTGGGGGGTTTGCCTTTTGGTAAAAGACAACAAATGCATCATCAACCAAGTGAAAATAAATTGCAAAGTAACAGCAGCCCTTTTCTCAACAAACTACATAATTGTCCTTGCACAAACAATGCAGAACGAGTTGCTTGCAAAATTGAAAAAAGAAAAAAAGTTGAATACTTAGGTTCACTTAATGTTATTTTAACATTATATTAATGTTCTGCATAAAGGTCCTTTTACACTGGACGCGATTTTGACGCACAAATAATTTGCGCAATGTTTTTTTTTTTTTTTGGATCAGCTTTTTTGTGTAATGAGTGCTTCCACACCGAACACAATTTTTTTAACACTCGCAGCGACAGAAAAGGCTTAAACCAGTCACATACAAGGAAACAAAGGTCACAAAATGTCCAGTTGATATCATTAGCTATTCAATCAACATTAACCTTTGCCAGGTTACAGCTGTAGTTGTGTTTACAGCTGTACAGATGCAGCTGTGTTTGCCCACTGTAGGCTACAGACAACGATATCATAACCTTTTGAGTTAAAACTCGTAGATTTTTTTCTAACCTAAAATGAATTGTGTCCGCGACTATGGAAAGTGAATGTGTTTCGGCCTGTATGACTGTGGCACTTAAATGTTTACATTGTGATTCAACTGGAAACACAGCAGCTCCAGATCGATTGGTTCCCTGAAGTGTGTAGTTTATCTCATCAGATGCGCTGCTACTGTCTCTGGAGGAGCTCCTCAAATTATCCCACGGACATTTGAAAGTAAGTGCAGAACCGGCCATGATAAAGTTTTAGCTCCTGTACAAGATTAGCATACTCCCCTTCAGACTCTCTGTTCTTTAAAACTGGGTGCACCCAATACCTTTTTTTCGGACTTTTAAATAAAATGAAAAGCTTGCTTCATTCAAACTCCACTGAATGAGGAAGTGTCCATGTTTTCTCAGCTGTCGCCGCAAATGTTTTGGAATGTTGGAGCTCTGAAACGTCACAGACATCGCAAATTCGTGTCGCGGCTGATGTAAATGGTTTTGACGCAAAATATTCGTTTTTCTGCTTCGCTTTCCGTTACGCGTCCGGTGTGAAAGGGCCATAACAATTGACCTATTGGACCAAACCCCCTTAGTTACTGTTGCTAACTCGGACAAACAAACGGAGTTGCTATATCTTACAATGACAGATGTCAGTGCGAAAACATTATCCCAAGATGTTTTTGGACACAGAATGTAGCGTATACCCGTCCGAATGATGGCCAAACTTTACTGATGGTTTATCAAGTTTATTATGTCCTTTTTCACTCCAAAAAATCATTGTAAGAGCTGAACAAACAAAGCATAAGAAGTGCGCATTAACGTCTCATTCACAAACTATCTCTCTCCGTTGCATTACCATTAACATACACAGCAAATTGCACAAAAACACTCATACAACTAACAGTAAACAAACATATACACAGAGCTGATGACTCTTCGGGGGTGCAGTTAATAACTGGTAAACTTTGTATCTGCAGAACAACTCCGATAAACTGTGTGCAAGCTCTACCTTTCACTACCCGTAGACTATAATACCCATCAAAATAGGAGTCCTCCTTAGTAGGACAGATAATGCAGACCTTAAACATATCTAAAATTAAATGAATTTACATATAACCAGTTTAATATGGAGAGGCACTGAAATGTAGACCTTCGTGGTTTTGACCTACAGTGTAACATTACATGACGTGAGAACGGTTAGTTATTTAACTTAACGAGAGTATGACAAACAGAAAATCATCTCAGGATCCCTGGAATCAGTGTTACAGTACCTCAGGCACAACATTTTAGCATTTTTGTAGCATAAACACCATCAAACTGATGAGAGCTTCGGATTTTCCAATGTTTCTCTTTGGCGCTGACACCTAAAGATGTCCGAGTTCCGGTCCCAACGCAACTGATACTCAACTGCTATTGGCTCATCTGAGGGGAGGGGCTTACCGATAGGTCAATTTCTTATTGAAAAGTGTCCAAGAAGCCAAACATTCCCTAATGAAGGGTAAAGTAAACAGTTAAAGGGATAGTTCACCCAAAAATGAAAATTAGCCCATGATTTACTCACCCTCAAGTCATCCTAGGTGTATATGACACTCTTCTTTCAGACGAATACAATCGGAGTTATATTTAAAAATGTCCTGGCTCTTCCAAGCTTTATAATGGTAGTGACTGGCTGTTTATGTTTCGAAGTCCATAAAAGTGCTCCACGCGGCTCCGGGGGATTCATTTAAGGGGTGGTAAAACACATTCTTTCGAAGGCTTGATTGTGTTTGTGGGGTACACTGTAACATGTGTTCATGCTTCGTTTTTAAAAAAATGCATAATTTTTCATGTATTTTACCTTTATTCTACACTGCTCCTTGTAAAAACGGTCTGATGGTCTCCGGTTTGTATGAAGCCAGTCCCTCAAAAATACGCAATGGGCTCAGATTGGTTAGCTGGCCCAGTGTGTTGTGATTCACTAACCACCTAGAGCACGTTTGTCGGAAACGTCACGCCCCTTACCTTTACAGGTAGACTGTGCTTTGGGTAGTATTAGAAACAATGGCGTCAATAAAACGATACCAATTTGAGCCCGAATCAGACCCAGAGAATTTTAGTGAAGATGATCGAGCAGAACCTGTTCAGTCCTCAAGAGTAAAGACTGCGGATCTATAGTGATCGCTACTGAATGGCACTGTTACTTTTGTATTTTTAGAACGATTATAGCCAAATATCTGTTGCAAGAACGAACACTAAACATTGGCTTTACTAGTAGCCAAATCAAACACAGAACCATGTTTAGAATGCCTGTAGATAAACAATACATAAAAGCTCTAATCAAATAATAATTTACACTAATGCCAAGTTCGCTGTTGAGATTTTTAAAAAA